>JAVIAB010000051.1:156065842-156383342 GCA_032433765.1 Megaustenia siamemsis | reverse complement strand
TAATGGATACAGTAGAACTAATGGATACAGTAGAACTAATAAACACAGTAGAACTAATGGACACAGTAGAACTAATGGATACAGTAGAACTAATGGACAGTAGAACTAATGGATACAGTAGAACTAATGGACAGTAGAACTAATAAGCACAGTGGAACTAATGACACAATAGAACTAATGGACATAGCAGAACTAAGAGACACAGTTGAATTTATGGACACAGTAGAACTAATGGACACAGTAGAACTAATGGACACAGTAGAACTAATGGACACATTAGAACTAATGGACACAGTAGAACTAAGGGATACAGTAGAACTAATGAACCTTTGATCTACTGAGCACAACAGAACTAATAGACACAGTATAACTTACAGACACATTAGAATTATTTGATTTATTCGAACTAACTGTGAATAATTTGAATTATGATTAAGTTTATGAAGTACACGAAAGTCATGGCACGTCACAGATTAGGGAACTAGACTTATGACAAGAAGAGGTCGGTTTCAATCTGGATCAGCGGCTCCTAGATTCACCCAACCCTATATGGCCGAATTTTCCAGAGATAGTAGTGCTATCTGGCGTGATACTGACCACTTCATCCATACAATGAGCTGCTGATCTTTGAAGTAAATAACAAGAAAAACCATATTCTCCTTGAGAGCCTTACAAGTTGAAAGTAACGCCTCCACTTACTTTTTTTTTCGAAAAAATGAAGAAATAGAAGAGATGAAAATGTCATCAGCGTTCTGGTGTAGAAGAACTGTGTGATTTGATGCCGGACTGATCAACGTCAAAGGAAATGCTTGACACCACTCACAGCTAATGGTTAGTGAACTGGACTACAAAGGACAAAAGGTTCACCCAGCCTTTTAATTGGTACCGGATTTTTTCTGGGAAAGTAAAGCGGCACGGACGTAATGTCGACCACATTATTCCAAAAATCATGCGCCGAAGGTCTGTTAAAATTATGGTCACTAACACCATATTCCCTATACGCCACGACGAGGCTCTTTGCTTACTTTACTTATTAACTATTAAGCTATTGATATACTATAGATGAAGTAATGGTTACAACGAAGAAGAAGACATCACCGCAATGCACAATAAAGACAAGTTGAACAGACAATATTAAAACAGGTAAATAAATGAAAATATATAGTAACAATGTTAACCTCAGATGGTAGATGTACAACAGGGGTGAGATGGTAGATGTACAACAGGGGTGAGATGGTAGATGTACAACAGGGGTGAGATGGTAGATGTACAACAGGGGTGAGATGGTAGATGTACAACAGGGGTGAGATGGTAGATGTACAACAGGGGTGAGATGTAGAATGGCTCAGGCAAAAGCAGCTTTCAAAAAAAAATGAGGAAGATAATATGCAATCCATTTTTGACAATAGAAACAAGAAAAAAGAGTTCTTAAATGTTACGTAGAGCCAGTCTTAACATATGGATGTGAATCATGGACAATAGGACAACAGACAAGAAAATCACTGGAGGCTGTAGAAATGTGGTGTTACAGAAGAATGTTGAGAATACCATGGACAGCTAAGAAGAATAATGAAAACGTTCTGAGAGAGATCAATGTAAAAATAGAGCTAATATTCAATATTAGGGCGAAACAATCATCAGTTTTTGGCCATGTAATGAGAAGAGAACTGGGAAAATTGAAGGACGAAGAGATAGAGGGAAGCAAAGAGAAAAGATATCACACAGCTTAAGAGAATGGTTTGGCAGAAGGTCAACAACAGAAATGATAAATAGCTGTCGAGATCGAAAGTTATGGAGAGACATGATCACCTACGCTTGCAGGCATTGTACTTGAAGAAGAAGATGATGATGATGATGATGATGATATAGAAAATACTCCATATGTAAGTAAATAAGGTCCTTCTTAGCTTTAGAGTATTCAGGGATTATGGTGTTAGTGTTAATTTTTTTTTAATGAAAGATATGGTCGACATCACAGCAGGCCGCCCTACGCTACTATTTTAAATTCTCCAGTACTAATTTTCAGTTGTTGGTTAAGGCCAAATGCCGTGTCGTTCTGACAATAACGTCTGCGTTATCGAAGAACTGAACCTGGACTAGTCTGGTGTGCGGTACTAAGCACTCAGCCATCGCGGCTTCACGTCATACACAGCCAACACTGAAAGTAGTGACGACTCAAAGCTGAGTATTTGTTGGAGTCACAATTAATGAACTAGAATTGGTGAAGATTCCTGTCCTATTGACTGTTGTTGCAAACAAATTAGCTAGTCTGGCCAGGCAGGTGGCAATTGCGTTAGAAGATAATCCCGCTATCCAAAAAGATCACGTTGAAGTCAAATATCATTGGCCGAAGCAGCAGATATCGCCGCTTACTGTTAGAGTGCGAAACAACGGAAATCACGGGTCTCTAATGTTCTTTAAGAGGCCAGTCGAGGGCGGCCAGTAATAGAGAGCACAAAGAGAGCACGATTGAGAACTACATAAACACACCCTGACCACGGCAGTTATCTAATCTCTAGGATCTGTCCGAATATGTGAGCTTGGAGAATAAAGGCATCATGTCTAGTGTAGTCAATACGTGATGCCCTCGTGCATTAAAAATTGATTTATTAATTACGTGTACATGTCATCAATCATTTTGAAATGACCCATTCACCAAAGACGTAGATACAAGGTAGACCGTCAGTCTTGATTGGTAAGCAATTAAAATGTTACTATTTCCTTTCCTTACCCGTTACCTGATAACATTTGATATATGTTGTACAGGATTATTTTATAGAGCTGTAGGGGGATGTCAGAAGCGGTTAGTGGTGTTTGAAATAGGGACTTCCAAGCCTACTCATATACTCATGAAATATGATCGTATAATATCGAACAATACGATAGCTCAGTGGTTAGTGAATTGGACTACAAAGGACAAGAGGTATGGTTCGATCCCAACCGACGGCTTCCGGTTCACCGAGCCTTTAATGGGTACCGGATTTTTTCTGGGAAAGTAATGCGACACGGGCGTAATACCGACCACATTGCCCCAAAAATCATGTACCGAAGGTTTGTAAAATGTATGGTCACTAACACAATATTCCCTATACGCCACGTGGCGTGACTGGGGTACTTTACTTTTGTTTATGTCCAACAATACGAGATTCCATTACCTATTTCGTTTATTAAATAAACAAATTAAAATATATTTGACAATTATCAGCTGTTAAACAGGCTAATCAGTATTTACTGGATTGTTGCTACATTCAACAATATTTGATATTCATTATCGAATTAAACATGAGAACAGCGCTCACTGCTGACAAAAAAGTAAGTCAACAACAAGCATGAGCGGTCGGTGGACAGTCACACTGCCGGCTCTCGTGTGGTATATTGTAGGAACCGCTGCTCGGACATATCGTGAGAACCGCTGCTCGGGCATCTCGTGAGAACCGCTGCTCGGGCATATCGTGAGAACCGCTACGCGAGTTCATTGGCATTAAGCGCACGCATGAACTGATTTGATAGAGTTATCTCCCGTGACGGTAAGGCCATCAAGAGCAAATCAATGCCAATGTACTAGTGCTGTTCTTTATTTTCTGTCACCATCAGTACTTGCATTATGTATAGATTTCCTTTAATATATCATCATTATCATATTATTATTATTACTATTATCATCATTACCATCACTGTGATAGGGTTTGATGGAGACCCTAAGTGTGCAGATGAATAATTTGTTTGTACAATGTGCCGTTTCCCCACCAACAAGTTTTAGAGCTGCGCCTCTGATGCATTCACCTGTCAGGGTCTTACAGACAGTGGTAGTATTCTGGACGCGAAACGAATAAAACATAAGCTTTTTAGAAACTTACCAATTATCCAACAGCCAATATTGGTTGGACGGATGTGAAAAAAATATACATAAACCTCGACGTGAATTAGGGAGATTTTACAAATCAGACTCAGAAATATTGCTAGAGGACCGCAAACTTCAGCAAAAATGAGAGAACTTCATAAAGGCATCGTCATCATCATCATCGAGTGCCTTCACTGCAACGAAGGTTGGCTACCATGGATCGCCATTCTACTCTGTTTCTTGCTTTGATGGTGCAGGCTGTCATAGATTGACTTGTCCATCTTTTGATGTTACTCGTCCATGTTAGTCTTGGTCTGCCTCTGTCTCTTTTACCTTGTATTTTTCCTTCCAAAATTACTTTTAGTAGGCTGTTGTGTCTTTTAACATGCCCCCAAAATAAAGGCATAGTTTTTGCCTGTTCTAGTGAGACAAAAAGTAGCTAGCCAGTTACAATAAAACCTGGAAGGTGATAATTACATCAGGCGGTAGCCAGTAACCGACATGTGCAACAGTTACGGTTCCTTATATTAGATCTTAACTGCTGAACTTCTAAAATAGTTATTGGTGTAGATAACTTCATGATATTTGATATTTGGTGAATAAAAAAGATGTAGTCGAGTTGGACTTGAAGTTTTTTGGGGGGGATTTATTCCGCGTACAAGTCGGACACTCTTACATCGCATTATCACCATTATTTTCATTATTATCACCATCAGCATCATCCTCCACATAATAATTTTCATTACTATTATTTTTATCATCATTACCATAGTCATTATCATCCTCATCATCATGGCTACCCGAAACTGTCAAGTATAGCGAAGCATCAAACAGCATTCCCAGTGCGTCTCGTCATACATCCATGTTCTAGGCGAGCCTCTCAATCTTAGTGAAGAAGACTATGCTTTACATACTTGCCTCTCTTATCACTGTTGTCCTTATCGTGTCTCGGGATCAACTGTTCTACCCCGTCGATGAATGTTCTAACAAACATAGAACAAATACGGGTCTTCACATCGTATTCACCATTCGCAAAATGGCACGATAAGTACCCTTGTTTCTTCCAATGACGTCAGCGATACCCGTGTATGTTTTCAAACAAACTATAGTAGCTGCTATTGTGACCAACACAGACTCCTCTGAGATGCACACTCTTCGGATCGTTGGCAGAGATGGAGATCACTGTACAATTATAAACACTATGAGATGGAGATCACTGTACAATTATAAACACTGTGAGATGGAGATCACTGTACAATTATAAACACTATGAGATGGAGATCACTGTACAATTATAAACACTATGAGATGGAGATCACTGTACAATTATAAACACTATGAGATGTAGATCACTGTACAATTATAAACACTGTGAGATGTAGATCACTGTACAATTATAAACACTGTGAGATGTAGATCACTGTACAATTATAAACACTATGAGATGAAGATCACTGTACAATTATAAACACTGTGAGATGAAGATCACTGTACAATTATAAACACTGTGAGATGGAGATCACTGTACAATTATAAACACTGTGATATGGAGAAACATTATCACCCTCGGAACGCATTAGTAAATGTTGGGGAGGGGGAGGGGAAGGGAGTAAAGTAAAAAGTAAAGTACCCCCGTCACGCCAAGTGGCGTATAAGGAAATATGGTGTTAGTGACCCTATATTTTACAGACCTTCAGCACATGATTTTTGGGGTAATGTGGTCGGTATTACGCCCGTGCTGCTTTACTTTCCCAGAAAAAAATCCGCACCCATTTAAGGCTGGAGGGGAAGGGAGTAAGACTGCTCATTTCTCTACACTGAGAGAAGCAAGAAATCTGAGCCAGTCAAAAGTGGGCAAAAGACTGACCATTTATTTTGTACTTTATTATACTTTATTTTGTGTCGATCATGTGCAGTCACATTCCTGACTCCATTGTGCAATGTTTAGTGTGAGCAAGCAGAAACCGCTCTAGCTATGTTCAAAGTTATTCAGTTACATATCATCGATCTAATACAAACCTCGTCTACTGTATACATGTCTCCTTAAGTTCTAGAAGATATATTTTAATTACCTGATGGTTTATTCAATCTCAACAGATGGTTTATTTAATCTTGACAGATGGTTTATTTAATCTTGACAGATGGTTTATTTAATCTTGACAGATGGTTTATTTAATCTTGACAGATGGTTTATTTAATCTTGACAGATGGTTTATTTAATCTTGACAGATGGTTTATTTAATCTTGACAGATGGTTTATTTAATCTTGACAGATGGTTTATTTAATCTTGACAGATGGTTTTTTCAATCTCGACAGATGGTTTATTTAATCATGACAGATGGTTTATTTAATCTCGACAGATGGTTTATTTAATCTCGACAGATGGTTTATTCAATCTTGATAGATTGTTTATTCTATCTTGACAGATGGTTTATTTAATCATGACAGATGGTTTACTTAATCTCGACAGATGGTTTATTCTATCTTGACAGATTGTTTATTTAATCTTGACGGATGGTTTATTTAATCTCGACAGATAGTTTATTTAATCTTGACAGATGGTTTTTTTAATCTCGACAGATGGTTTATTCAGTCTTGACAGATGGTTTATTCTATCTTGACAGATGGTTTATTCAATCTCGACAGATGGTTTATTCAATCTTGACAGATGGTTTATTCAGTATTGACAGATGGTTTATTTAATCTTGATAGATGTTTTATTCAGTATTGACAGATGGTTTATTCAATCTTGACAGATGGTTTATTCAATCTTGACACATGGTTTATTTAATCTTGACAGATGGTTTATTTAATCTTGACAGATGGTTTATTTAATCTTGACAGATGGTTTATTTAATCTTGACAGATGGTTTATTTAATCTTGACAGATGGTTTTTTCAATCTCGACAGATGGTTTATTTAATCTTGACAGATGGTTTATTTAATCATGACAGATGGTTTACTTAATCTCGACAGATGGTTTATTCTATCTTGACAGATTGTTTATTTAATCTTGACAGATGGTTTATTTAATCTCGACAGATAGTTTATTTAATCTTGACAGATGGTTTATTTAATCTCGACAGATGGTTTATTCAGTCTTGACAGATGGTTTATTCTATCTTGACAGATGGTTTATTCAATCTCGACAGATGGTTTATTCAATCTTGACAGATGGTTTATTCAGTATTGACAGATGGTTTATTTAATCTTGATAGATGTTTTATTCAGTATTGACAGATGGTTTATTCAATCTTGACAGATGGTTTATTCAATCTTGACACATGGTTTATTTAATCTTGATAGATGTTTTATTCAATCTCGACAGATGGTTTATTCAGTATTGACAGATGTTTTTATTTAATCTTGATAGATGTTTTATTCAATCTCGACAGATGGTTTATTCATTATTGACAGATGGTTTATTTAATCTTGACAGATGGTTTATTCAGTATTGACAGATGGTTTATTCAGTATTGACAGATGGTTTATTTAATCTTGACAGATGGTTTATTCAGTATTGAGAGATGGTTTATTCAGTATTAACTGATGGTTTATTCAGTATTGACAGATGGTCTATTCAGTATTGAGTGATGGTTTATTCAGTATTGACAGATGGTTTATTCAATATTGACGGATGTTTTATTCAGTATTGACAGATGGTTTATTCAGTATTAACAGATGGTTTATTAAATCTTGACAGATGGTTTATTCAATCTTGACAGATGGTTTATTAAATCTTGATAGATTGTTTATTCAATATTGACAGATGGTTTATTCAGCAAGATCATGCAGAAAATACCACTTATAAGATTGTTGGTAATTATTCTTCTCTGAAAGGCACACAAGTTAGAATAAAATAGAGATTTGTTTAACGTTCTGCTTCTGACGTCACACATCCTGTCACGGGATGTTAAATAGCTGTTATGTAGTAAACTACAATACGTGTCAATGTAGTTGTGTTCTTGATGATTTCATGTCAACTTAAACACAACAAACTTATTCTATATCTCAACGTTGTACCCACTCCATTTTCTAGTTATAGGAGAGAACATTTCAACAGAAGAGTATTGTCTGCTATTAACTTACAAACTTCGATTCTAGCAGGTTCTCAGTGTACATCTACACACGATAGAACTCTGTGACTTTTCAACATGTTACTGTGAGCATCCAAACTCAAGAGCCTATCCTACAGGACTGCAGCACTCTCAACACAAGAGCATCCAGACAAACTCTAGAGCCTATCCTACAGGACTGCAGCACTCTCAACACAAGAGCATCCAGACAAACTCTAGAGCCTATCCTACAGGACTGCAGCACTCTCAACAAAAGAGCATCCACACAAACTCTAGAGCCTATCCTACAGGACTGCAGCACTCTTAACACAAGATCATCCAGACAAACTCCAGAACATATCCTACAGGACTGCAGCACTCTCAACACAAGAGCATCCACACAAACTCTAGAGCCTATCCTACAGGACTGCAGCACTCTCAACAAAAGAGCATCCACACAAACTCCAGAACATATCCTACAGGACTGCAGCACTCTTAACAACCTAAGAACACAAATATGGCCCACAGAAACAACCCTACATAACAAGTTATTGGAATCTGGTAAAGACCTCAAACGCACCGTCTTGTTCGTGACCCAAGCTGGTCTAAATGTCTAAAAGCTTGGTAATAGCTGATCGCTGAAAAAGAAGACTCTAGCAGGTTACTAAAAAAAAAAAACAAAAGAAGCATGTATGTCGAACACTGCGATAAACCAAACCGTTTTCCTAATTTCATCAAAAACAAATTGAACCCACGTCTAAACTAGAAATGCAATTCCCTCAACGGCAACATTAGAAAATAATAGTATAGCGAAGCAACAGCAACATTCTAATAGCTGCCACGACTTCAACATATGTTCAGCATTTCCTTCCTGTCTTCTATTTCGGTAACTCATTCCGATCGTCTGTTTTCTAACTTCGTTTGGCTGGATCAATCTACCCTCATCGTCGACGAGACCGACAAATACTCGACAGCCCTCTAGCACTGATGTGTCAAGCTTATCTACTCCCACTTCTCTCTTTAACGATAATTCCAGTGTGTATGGATCCTAGCCACGTCTCTCTTTCCGCTGCTAATATTTATATACATCTGGGACTCTTAGATTTGTGCTCTCTCGCTCTCTCTCTCTCTCTCATCTTGTTTTGTTTTCTGCCACTCTCTTCGTTCATTTTGTTTGCAGTTGTTTTCTTTCTTCCTTTCTTTCTTTCTTTCTTTCTTTCTTTCTTTCTTTCTTTCTTTCTTTCTTTCTTTCTTTCTTTCTTTTTTTTTTCTTTCTTTCTTTCTTTCTTTTTTTTTCCTTCAACCCCTGTGTTTCATTCTCCCTCTCTTCACTTTTTTCTCTTTCTGTCTCTCTCTCTTTCTTTCACTTTTTATTACTCTAGCACACACACACAAACACACAATCTCTCTCACATACATTCAATCTCTCTCTCTCTCTCTCTCTCTCTCTCTCTCGCACACACTCATACAAACACAGACTCTCGCCGTTCAAGAAATGGACCGAAAGTAGCCACTTACATCTGACAGTTTGCTTCCCGACCCATGAACCAGAACTACCCAAGTCCTTACTCCACTTCCCTGTGGTACCCCTAACTAGTCAATTTTAGCGGGTAGCGGGTCTATGAGGGGAGGCAACGATGGATCCCAAAACAACGCTGAGTTCAGGTATATTGTACTACATTAACAAACGTCACAGCTGCAGCAGTCAACCAAGACGTATCACAGCTACGCTCACTTAATGCCCATTTAAGGGCGGACGAAGAAGATAAGTTTGTAGCCATCTGGAGAGGACGACGAACGTCTCTGTATAAATGCTTGTTATGTCGTCTTACATACATGGAAGCGCAACTACTTCTGATATTGAAATTACGTTCTAGCTTGAGATCTATAGAATGACGTCTACATGACGTCACTGCAGTGTCACGTTTTTCATAAATTGTTCTTGTTGTCGGATCAAATCATAAAAGTTATTTGTTTCTTTTGATCTAACTATGTGTCTGCCTGGTATGTTGCTGGCTGAATTAATTATTGCTATCGTGTTATTGCTGGCATGTTACTGACTGGCGTAATGATTGCTAATTTAATGTTGCTGACTGGCGTAATGATTGCTAATTTAATGTTGTTGGCTGGCGTAATGATTGCTAATTTAATGTTGTTGGCTGGCGTAACGATTGCTAATTTAATGTTGCTGGCTGGCGTAATGATTGCGAATTTAATGTTGTTGGCTGGCGTAATGATTGCTAATTTAATGTTGCTGGCTGGCGTAATGATTGCTAATTTAATGTTGTTGGCTGGCGTAATGATTGCTAATTTAATGTTGCTGGCTGGCGTAATGATTGCGAATTTAATGTTGTTGGCTGGCGTAATGATTGCTAATTTAATGTTGTTGGCTGGCGTAATGATTGCTAATTTAATGTTGCTGGTATGTTGCTGGCTGTTGTAAAGGTTGCTAATTTGAAGCTGTAGATATACCACAGGCTGGTATGTTGCTGGCTGTTGTAAAGGTTGCTAACTTGAAGCTGCAGATATACCACTGGCTGGTATGTTGCTGGCTGTTGTAAAGGTTGCTAACTTGAAGCTGCAGATATACCACTGGCTAGTAGGTTGCTGGCTGTTGTAATCATGACCTTAAGATTCAGCGAGAACCATGAAACTAAAACAAGTGAACTCAATATGAGGATTGTACAATTTTTTCTACATTTTTTTTTATCTTCGTGAACTTCATGTGCTGTGAAGATTTTTAAAAATGTAATTAAAGGTAGGAAGGAAGCAAACTTGGGGGTGGGGGTTATAGAAGGGAGCGAAACACAAGGAACTTAATCAGATCAGGTCACATTTAGGAAAAAAGTAATAATAAAGAGGAAATTATTTAGAGAGGAATCAGGTATAAGGAGCAAGAATAAACGTGCCTGGATTGATAAATTCAGATATGCTTTCTCTGATAATAATACTTTTAAAACCACAACGTGTAAACAAACAAGCAAATAAAAATACACTAATTGTTAGCCCTCTCCAGAACCATTTGACTCCAATCAGAATAAAGATCGATAACGAGACACTATCAGAATTGACAAAACCACTTACTGGCAATGAAGACAGAAATTTCTTACTGCTCCGTAATAGATTCCTACTCAGACATTCTTGACACATCAATAAGAGCGGTGAACCATCGTCCCTATTGTGTCGTAATTTTACACTAACCTAAGTCTTTTCATGAAGACTCTTCTCTCCCTTTGGTAAATCAGTAGGTTATTACCGATGTAGACGATCTGCCGTGAATGAAGACAGATGATGTACATCAGAGGCCTATGCAAATTTTGATGCAAAATATATTGGTCTTTATATTTATTGGGAATGTCTTGTGTCTAATAAAACCTACAAGATGGATAAGCTGTTAAACGGGTCGTGTCTTGGTGAAAGAAGTTGTAACCCCGAATATAAACATGTGCCGCTTTATACATTTTTGTGTATGAAACAAAATGGAAACTAAAGACCTGCGTGTTTCAGAAATGACCGCTATACACGTCCAACTTCAATGCCACATTTTCTCCCAATGATCAACAATACATGATTCTCCCCTAATTATCGACAATTAATTCATTATCTTTTCCCAGTGATAAACAATATATCAAAACATCATTTTCCCCCAATTATCAACAATATATCAAAACATCATTTTCCCCCAATTATCAACAATCAACACATCATCTTCATAGAAAGCATCAACAATCAAAACATCATCAATGTCCTCATTGCAGTGGAAACACTTCACACAATAGCTTCAGCACATCAGCAACGCCACAACACACGCTCTAGCAATGAAACACGACAGTTCGGCCTCCACAAACCCCGGTAGACAAGCAACAACACCAACTACCGCTTCTATTATTTATTCTCTTATTTGTCGTTAACTGAGTGGCAGTGTTCTCTAAGCGTTTGGCTTTTCGTGGCAAGGCGCCGTGCCACTGAGTACGGGTTAGATCCTGCTTCAGTCCATATATTGTCCTTTGTTTTTTTTTCTGTTGATTATTTGTCATTTTTTTCCGAGTGCTGTAAACATACCTCTTCCTCTGAATTTATTCTCTTATTTTTTCCAGGTTTCATTATTCCTGGGCACGACTCAATTTTTAATTGACCTATCTGTCGCAGTGCACCCTGTGATTCATGCTGACTGCGCTCTTATTTGGCCTGCTAGGAAGGAGAACGAGAGAAACAAAAGTCAGGAGCCAATGTAAATAAGCCAGATAAGAGAAACTCTTTTAGCATATCAAAAGAGCCGGTACTGAAATCTCAGAATAAAGGTCACCATCGCCATAATATCCCCTTTGTGTAGGAGAGACTCAAGGGATCGCATTGCCAGAACAAGGTGTCAGGCACCTTCATGGGGGTCTCGTGAAACAAAACAAGAAGTTCAAATGGAGGATCGTGCGAGGACACACACACACTAAAAGTCAGGTGAGAACAAAGTATGACGGGTAAAGTGAGAACATCTCAACGCTGACTTGTTGATGTGGACGGATTGTGAGAGGAGAACCAGATCATTTTTGCCTGATAACTTTTACACCTCCCAAAGGGTCTGTTTGAAGTTTGGTCTCTTTCAAACCTGAAGAGCGGAAACAGAGTTACCACTCATGTCGTAAGTTATTGTAAGATGTGTTGTACAGAGTTACCACTCATGTCGTAAGTTATTGTAAGATGTGTTGTACAGAGTTACCACTCATGTCGTAAGTTATTGTAAGATGTGTTGTACAGAGTTACCACTCATGTCGTAAGTTATTGTAAGATGTGTTGTACAGAGTTACCACTCATGTCGTAAGTTATTGTAAGATGTGTTGTACAGAGTTACCACTCATGTCGTAAGTTATTGTAAGATGTGTTGTACAGAGTTACCACTCATGAAAGGGCTGGTCGTAAGTTATTGTAAGATTGTGTGTGTGTTGTTGTTGTTTGTGTTGTTGTTATTTGTTTTTCCTTCTTAAGGCCTTTTGGCCAAAACATCGTTCTACTTGTGTTTTGTTTCTCACCAACATAAAGCTGTTACCATACTTTTTCCGTTTTTGACAAAAATTGTTCATTTTTATCATCAGCTTTACAGCAGTTTCGCACTTAAATCTATCTTGATGTCTCGTTTTACCAATTGACTGGTTTGTAAGTTCTTGAGAGGCCTAGTCAGGATCAATGTATTTCTCAAATGCTTAACCACCGCCGCCCCCCCTCCCCCCTCCCTTAAAAAAAACTATATTTTCAAACTTTTTGCAATGGGAAGGGGGGAGAAAGGGAGATGATAATTATAATATCTATATATTATAATAATAATAAAAATATATATATATAATATATATATATAAAATATATATATATATATATATATATATAATAAAATATTAATATTATTATAATATATAATTTATATATTAAATATATAAACGTTATCCAAAGAGACGGAACGTTATATAAAGAGACAGAAACAGTACTCAAAGAGACAGAACGTTATTCAAAGAGACAGAAAGTTATCCAAAGAGACGGAACGTTATCCAAAGAGACAGAAACAGCACTCAAAGAGACGGAACGTTATCTAAAGAGACAGAAACAGTACTCAAAGAGACAGAACGTTATCCAAAGAGACAGAAACAGTGCTCAAAGAGACAGAACGTTATCCAAAGAGACAGAACGTTATTCAAAGAGACAGAAAGTTATCCAAAGAGACGGAACGTTATCCAAATGACAGAACGTTATCCAAAGAGACAGAAACAGCACTCAAAGAGACGGAACGTTATCTAAAGAGACAGAAACAGTACTCAAAGAGACAGAACGTTATCCAAAGAGACAGAAACAGTGCTCAAAGAGACAGAACGTTATCAAAAGAGACAGAAACAGTACTCAAAGAGACAGAACGTAATCCAAAGAGACAGAAACAGTACTCAAAGAGACAGAAAGTTATCCAAAGAGACAGAAACAGTACTCAAAGAGACAGAACGTTATCCAAAGAGACAGAAACAGTACTCAAAGAGACAGAAACAGTACTCAAAGAGACAGAACGTTATCCAAAAAGACAGAAACAGTACTCAAAGCGACAGAACGTAATCCAAAGAGACAGAAACAGTACTCATAGAGACGGAACGTTATCCAAAGAGACGGAACGTTATCCAAAGAGACAGTAACAGTACTCAAAGAGAAAGAACGTTATCCAAAGAGACAGAAACAGTACTCAAAGAGACAGAACGTTATCCAAAGAGACAGAAACAGTACTCAAAGAGACAGAACGTTATCCAAAGAGACGGAACGTTATCCAAAGAGACAGAAACAGTACTCAAAGAGACAGAAACAGTACTCAAAGAGACAGAACGTTATCCAGAGAGACAGAAACAGTACTCAAAGAGACATAACGTTATCCAAAGAGTCAGAAACAGTACTCAAAGAGACAGAACGTTTTCAAAAAGTCAGAAACAGTACTCAAAGAGACAGAACGTTTTCAAAGAGTCAGAAACAGTACTCAAAGAGACAGAACGTTATCCAAAGAGTCAGAAACAGTACTCATGGAGACGGAACGTTATCCAAAGAGACGGAACGTTATCCAGAGAGACGGAACGTTATCCAAAGAGACAGAAACAGTACTCAAAGAGACAGAACGTTATCCAAAGAGACAGAAACAGTACTCAAAGAGACAGAACGTTATCCAAAGAGACAGAAACAGTACTCAAAGAGACAGAACGTTATCCAAAAAGACAGAAACAGTACTCAAAGAGATAGAAACGTTTTCTAAAGAGACGGAACGTTATCCAAAGAGACAGAAGCGTTATCCAAAAAGATAGAAACGTTATCAAAAGAAACAGAAACAGTACTCAAAGAGACAGAACGTTATCCAAAGAGACAGAAACGTTATCCAAAGAGAAAGAACGTTATCCAAAGAGACAGAAACAGTACTCAAAGAGACAGAACGTTATCCAAAGAGACAGAAACAGTACTCAAAGAGACAGAACGTTATTCAAAGAGACAGAAACAGTACTCAAAGAGACAAAACGTTATCCAAAGAGACACAGCGTTATCCAAGAGACAGAAACAGTACTCAAAGAGACAGAAACAGTACTCAAAGAGACAGAAACGTTTCTTAAGAGACGGAACGTTATCCAAAGAGACAGAACGTTATCCACAGAGACAGAAACAGTACTCAAAGAGACAGAAACATTACTCAAAGAGACAGAACGTTATCCAAAGAGACAGAACGTTATCCAAAGAGACAGAAACAGTACTCAAAGAGACAGAACGTTATCCAAAGAGACAGAAACAGTACTCAAAGAGACAGAACGTTATCTAAAGAGTCAGAAACAGTACTCATAGAGACGGAACGTTATCCAAAGAGACGGAACGTTATCCAAAGAGACGGAACGTTATCCAAAGAGACAGAACGTTATCCAAAGAGACAGAAACAGTACTCAAAGAGACAGAACGTTATCCAAAGAGACAGAAACAGTACTCATAGAGACGGAACTTTATCCAAAGAGACAGAAACAGTACTCATAGAGACAGAACGTTATCCAAAGAGACAGAAACAGTGCTCATAGAGACAGAACGTTATCCAAAGAGACAGAAACAGTACTCATAGAGACGGAACGTTATCCAAAGAGACAGAAACAGTACTCATAGTGACAGAACGTTATCCAAAGACAGAAACAGTACTCAAAGAGACAGAACGTTATCCAAAGAAACAGAAACAGTACTCAAAGAGACAGAACGTTATCCAAAGAGACGGAACGTTATCCAAAGAGACAGAACGTTATCCAAAGAGACAGAAACAGTACTCAAAGAGACAGAACGTTATCCAAAGAGACGGAACGTTATCCAAAGTGACAGAAACAGTACTCAAAGAGACAGAACGTTATCCAAAGAGACAGAAACAGTACTCAAAGAGACAGAACGTAATCCAAAGAGACAGAAACAGTACTCAAAGAGACAGAACGTTATCCAAAGAGACAGAAACAGTACTCAAAGAGACAGAACGTTATTCAACAAGACAGAAACAGTACTCAAAGAGACAGAACGTTATCCAAAGAGTCAGAAACAGTACTCATAGAGACGGAACGTTATCCAAAGAGACGGAACGTTATCCAAAGAGACAGAACGTTATCCAAAGAGACAGAACGTTATCCAAAGAGACAGAAACAGTACTCATAGAGACAGAACGTTATCCAAAGAGACAGAAACAGTACTCATAGAGACGGAACGTTATCCAAAGAGACAGAACGTTATCCAAAGAGACAGAAACAGTACTCATAGAGACGGAACGTTATCCAAAGAGAAAGAAACAGTACTCATAGAGACGGAACGTTATCCAAAGAGACGGAACGTTATCCAAAGAGACAGAACGTTATCCAAAGAGACAGAAACAATACTCAAAGAGACAGAACGTTATCCAAAGAGACAGAAACAGTACTCAAAGAGACAGAACGTTATCCAAAGAGACAGAAACAGTACTCAAAGAGACAGAACGTTATCCAAAGAGACAGAAACAGTACTCAAAGAGACAGAAACAGTACTCAAAGAGACAGAAACGTTTTCTAAAGAGACGGAACGTTATCCAAAGAGACAGAAGCGTTATCCAAAAGATAGAAACGTTATCAAAAGAAACAGAAACAGTACTCAAACAGACAGAACGTTATCCAAAGAGGCAGAAACGTTATCCAAAGAGACAGAAACGTTATCCAAAGAGACAAAAAACGGTATCCAAAGAGACAGGACGTTATCCACAGAGACAAAAACGTTATCCAAAGAGACAGAAACAGTACTCATAGAGACGGAACGTTATCCAAAGAGACAGAAACAGTACTCAAAGAGACAGAACGTTATCCAAAGAGACAGAAACAGTACTCAAAGAGACAGAACGTTATCCAAAGAATCAGAAACAGTACTCATAGAGACGGAACTTTATCCAAAGAGACGGAACGTTATCCAAAGGGACAGAACGTTATCCAAAGAGACAGAAACAGTACTCAAAGAGACAGAACGTTATCCAAAGAGACAGAAACAGTACTCAAAGAGACAGAAACATTACTCAAAGAGACAGAAACAGTACTCATAGAGACAGAACGTTATCCAAAGAGACAGAAACAGTGCTCATAGAGACAGAACGTTATCCAAAGAGACAGAAACAGTGCTTATAGAGACGGAACGTTATCCAAAGAGACAGAAACAGTAATCATAGTGACAGAACGTTATCCAAAGAGACAGAAACAGTACTCAAAGAGACAGAACGTTATCCAAAGAGACAGAAACAGTACTCAAAGAGACAGAACGTTATCCAAAGAGACAGAAACAGTACTCATAGAGACGGAACGTTATCCAAAGAGACGGAACGTTATCCAAAGAGACAGAACGTTATCCAAAGAGACAGAAACAGTACTCAAAGAGACAGAACGTTATCCAAAGAGACGGAACGTTATCCAAAGTGACAGAAACAGTACTCAAAGAGACAGAACGTTATCCAAAGAGACAGAAACAGTACTCAAAGAGACAGAACGTAATCCAAAGAGACAGAAACAGTACTCAAAGAGACAGAACGTTATCCAAAGAGACAGAAACAGTACTCAAAGAGACAGAACGTTATTCAACAAGACAGAAACAGTACTCAAAGAGACAGAAACGTTTTCTAAAGAGACGGAACGTTATCCAAAGAGACAGAAGCGTTATCCAAAAAGATAGAAACGTTATCAAAAGAAACAGAAACAGTACTCAAACAGACAGAACGTTATCCAAAGAGGCAGAAACGTTATCCAAAGAGACAGAAACGTTATCCAAAGAGACAAAAACGGTATCCAAAGAGACAGGACGTTATCCACAGAGACAAAAACGTTATCCAAAGAGACAGAAACAGTACTCATAGAGACGGAACGTTATCCAAAGAGACAGAAACAGTACTCAAAGAGACAGAACGTTATCCAAAGAGACAGAAACAGTACTCAAAGAGACAGAACGTTATCCAAAGAATCAGAAACAGTACTCATAGAGACGGAAATTTATCCAAAGAGACGGAACGTTATCCAAAGGGACAGAACGTTATCCAAAGAGACAGAAACAGTACTCAAAGAGACAGAACGTTATCCAAAGAGACAGAAACAGTACTCAAAGAGACAGAAACATTACTCAAAGAGACAGAAACAGTACTCATAGAGACAGAACGTTATCCAAAGAGACAGAAACAGTGCTCATAGAGACAGAACGTTATCCAAAGAGACAGAAACAGTGCTTATAGAGACGGAACGTTATCCAAAGAGACAGAAACAGTAATCATAGTGACAGAACGTTATCCAAAGAGACAGAAACAGTACTCAAAGAGACAGAACGTTATCCAAAGAGACAGAAACAGTACTCAAAGAGACAGAACGTTATCCAAAGAGACAGAAACAGTACTCATAGAGACGGAACGTTATCCAAAGAGACGGAACGTTATCCAAAGAGACAGAACGTTATCCAAAGAGACAGAAACAGTACTCAAAGAGACAGAACGTTATCCAAAGAGACGGAACGTTATCCAAAGTGACAGAAACAGTACTCAAAGAGACAGAACGTTATCCAAAGAGACAGAAACAGTACTCAAAGAGACAGAACGTAATCCAAAGAGACAGAAACAGTACTCAAAGAGACAGAACGTTATCCAAAGAGACAGAAACAGTACTCAAAGAGACAGAACGTTATTCAACAAGACAGAAACAGTACTCAAAGAGACAGAACGTTATCCAAAGAGTCAGAAACAGTACTCATAGAGACGGAACGTTATCCAAAGAGACGGAACGTTATCGAAAGAGACAGAACGTTATCCAAAGAGACAGAACG
This sequence comes from Megaustenia siamemsis, assembly GCA_032433765.1. Taxonomy (NCBI): domain Eukaryota; kingdom Metazoa; phylum Mollusca; class Gastropoda; order Stylommatophora; family Ariophantidae; genus Megaustenia; species Megaustenia siamemsis. The sequence goes on along the minus strand of JAVIAB010000051.1, from coordinate 156,364,618 downwards.
TTATCCAAAGAGACAGAAACAGTACTCATAGAGACAGAACGTTATCCAAAGAGACAGAAACAGTACTCATAGAGACGGAACGTTATCCAAAGAGACAGAACGTTATCCAAAGAGACAGAAACAGTACTCATAGAGACGGAACGTTATCCAAAGAGAGAGAAACAGTACTCATAGAGACGGAACGTTATCCAAAGAGACGGAACGTTATCCAAAGAGACAGAACGTTATCCAAAGAGACAGAAACAATACTCAAAGAGACAGAACGTTATCCAAAGAGACAGAAACAGTACTCAAAGAGACAGAACGTTATCCAAAGAGACAGAAACAGTACTCAAAGAGACAGAACGTTATCCAAAGAGACAGAAACAGTACTCAAAGAGACAGAAACAGTACTCAAAGAGACAGAAACGTTTTCTAAAGAGACGGAACGTTATCCAAAGAGACAGAAGCGTTATCCAAAAAGATAGAAACGTTATCAAAAGAAACAGAAACAGTACTCAAAGAGACAGAACGTTATCCAAAGAGGCAGAAACGTTATCCAAAGAGACAGAAACGTTATCCAAAGAGACAAAAACGGTATCCAAAGAGACAGAACGTTATCCACAGAGACAAAAACGTTATCCAAAGAGACAGAAACAGTACTCATAGAGACGGAACGTTATCCAAAGAGACAGAAACAGTACTCATAGTGACAGAACGTTATCCAAAGAGACAGAAACAGTACTCATAGAGACAGAACGTTATCCAAAGAGACAGAAACAGTACTTATAGAGACGGAACGTTATCCAAAGAGACAGAAACAGTACTCATAGAGACGGAACGTTATCCAAAGAGACAGAAACAGTACTCATAGAGACAGAACGTTATCCAAAGAGACAGAAACAGTACTCAAAGAGACAGAACGTTATCCAAAGAGACAGAAACAGTACTCAAAGAGACAGAACGTTATCCAAAGAGACAGAAACAGTACTCATATAGACGGAACGTTATCCAAAGAGACGGAATGTTATCCAAAGAGACAGAACGTTATCCAAAGAAACAGAAACAGTACTCAAAGAGACAGAACGTTATCCAAAGAGACGGAACGTTATCCAAAGAGACAGAAACAGTACTCAAAGAGACAGAACGTTATCCAAAGAGACAGAAACAGTACTCATAGAGACGGAACGTTATCCAAAGAGACAGAAACAGTACTCATAGTGACAGAACGTTATCCAAAGAGACAGAAACAGTACTCAAAGAGACAGAACGTTATCCAAAGAGACAGAAACAGTACTCAAAGAGACAGAACGTTATCCAAAGAGACAGAAACAGTACTCATAGAGACGGAACGTTATCCAAAGAGACGGAACGTTATCCAAAGAGACAGAACGTTATCCAAAGAGACAGAAACAATACTCAAAGAGACAGAACGTTATCCAAAGAGACGGAACGTTATCCAAAGTGACAGAAACAGTACTCAAAGAGACAGAACGTTATCCAAAGAGACAGAAACAGTACTCAAAGAGACAGAACGTAATCCAAAGAGACAGAAACAGTACTCAAAGAGACAGAACGTTATCCAAAGAGACAGAAACAGTACTCAAAGAGACAGAACGTTATTCAACAAGACAGAAACAGTACTCAAAGAGACAGAACGTTATCCAAAGAGTCAGAAACAGTACTCATAGAGACGGAACGTTATCCAAAGAGACGGAACGTTATCCAAAGAGACAGAACGTTATCCAAAGAGACAGAACGTTATCCAAAGAGACAGAAACAGTACTCATAGAGACAGAACGTTATCCAAAGAGACAGAAACAGTACTCATAGAGACGGAACGTTATCCAAAGAGACAGAACGTTATCCAAAGAGACAGAAACAGTACTCATAGAGACGGAACGTTATCCAAAGAGAGAGAAACAGTACTCATAGAGACGGAACGTTATCCAAAGAGACGGAACGTTATCCAAAGAGACAGAACATTATCCAAAGAGACAGAAACAATACTCAAAGAGACAGAACGTTATCCAAAGAGACAGAAACAGTACTCAAAGAGACAGAACGTTATCCAAAGAGACAGAAACAGTACTCAAAGAGACAGAACGTTATCCAAAGAGAAAGAAACAGTACTCAAAGAGACAGAAACAGTACTCAAAGAGACAGAAACGTTTTCTAAAGAGACGGAACGTTATCCAAAGAGACAGAAGCGTTATCCAAAAAGATAGAAACGTTATCAAAAGAAACAGAAACAGTACTCAAAGAGACAGAACGTTATCCAAAGAGGCAGAAACGTTATCCAAAGAGACAGAAACGTTATCCAAAGAGACAAAAACGGTATCCAAAGAGACAGAACGTTATCCACAGAGACAAAAACGTTATTCAAAGAGACAGAAACAGTACTCATAGAGACGGAACGTTATCCAAAGAGACAGAAACAGTACTCAAAGAGACAGAACGTTATCCAAAGAGACAGAAACAGTACTCAAAGAGACAGAACGTTATCCAAAGAGTCAGAAACAGTACTCATAGAGACGGAACTTTATCCAAAGAGACGGAACGTTATCCAAAGGGACAGAACGTTATCCAAAGAGACAGAAACAGTACTCAAAGAGACAGAACGTTATCCAAAGAGACAGAAACAGTACTCATAGAGACGGAACTTTATCCAAAGAGACAGAAACAGTACTCATAGAGACAGAACGTTATCCAAAGAGACAGAAACAGTGCTCATAGAGACAGAACGTTATCCAAAGAGACAGAAACAGTGCTTATAGAGACGGAACGTTATCCAAAGAGACAGAAACAGTACTCATAGTGACAGAACGTTATCCAAAGAGACAGAAACAGTACTCAAAGAGACAGAACGTTATCCAAAGAGACAGAAACAGTACTCAAAGAGACAGAACGTTATCCAAAGAGACAGAAACAGTACTCATAGAGACGGAACGTTATCCAAAGAGACGGAACGTTATCCAAAGAGACAGAACGTTATCCAAAGAGACAGAAACAGTACTCAAAGAGACAGAACGTTATCCAAAGAGACGGAACGTTATCCAAAGTGACAGAAACAGTACTCAAAGAGACAGAAACAGTACTCAAAGAGACAGAACGTAATCCAAAGAGACAGAAACGGTACTCAAAGAGACAGAACGTTATCCAAAGAGACAGAAACAGTACTCAAAGAGACAGAACGTTATTCAACAAGACAGAAACAGTACTCAAAGAGACAGAACGTTATCCAAAGAGTCAGAAACAGTACTCATAGAGACGGAACGTTATTCAAAGAGTCAGAAACAGTACTCAAAGAGACAGAACGTTATCCAAAGAGACAGAAACAGTACTCAAAGAGACAGAACGTTATCCAAAGAGACAGAAACAGTACTCAAAGAGACAGAAACAGTACTCAAAGAGACAGAAACGTTTTCTAAAGAGACGGAACGTTATCCAAAGAGACAGAAGCGTTATCCAAAAAGATAGAAACGTTATCAAAAGAAACAGAAACAGTACTCAAAGAGACAGGACGTTATCCAAAGAGGCAGAAACGTTATCCAAAGAGACAGAAACGTTATCCAAAGAGACAAAAACGGTATCCAAAGAGACAGAACGTTATCCACAGAAACAAAAACGTTATCCAAAGAGACAGAACATTATCCACAGAGACAGAAACAATATCCCAAAATACTGAAAGTTATCCAAAGAGACATAAACGTTATCCAAAGAGACAGAACATTATCCAAAGAGACAGAAACGGTATCCACAGAGACGGAAACAATATCCCAAAGACTGAACGTTATCCAAATAGACACAAACGTTATCAAAGGAGAAACAAACGTTATCCAAAAAGACAGAAAGGTTACCAAAGAGACAGAAACATTATTCAAAGAGACAGAGCGATATCCAAAGATACAGAAACGTTATCCAAAGAGATGGGAATGTTATCCAAAGAGAGAGAAACTTTATCCAAAGAGATGGGAATGTTATCCAAAGAGACAGAAATTTTATCCAAAGAGATGGGAATGTTATCCAAAGAGACAGATATTTTATCCAAAGAGATGGGAATGTTATCCAAAGAGACAGAAATTTTATCCTAAGAGATGGGAATGTTATCCAAAGAGACAGAAATTTTATCCAAAGAGATGGGAATGTTATCCAAAGAGACAGAAACGTTATCCAAAGAGACATAACATTATCCAAAGAGACAGAAACGTTATCCAAAGGGACAGAAACGTTATCCAAAGAGACAGAAACGTTATCCAAAGAGACAGAAACGTTATCCAAAGAGACAGAAACATTATCCAAAGAGACAGAAACGTTATCCGGAATTGTTGATAAAACGTGAGCACCACAAAGAGTCAGTAAGGGCTGGGTCAAGGTTGGTTCAAGGCTGGGTCAAGGCTGGATCAAAACAGACTCATTGTTGGACCAGGACAAATTCAAGACAGTCATGCCTGGGTCAAGACTGGGTCAAGCCTGGGTCAAGACTAAGTCAAGACAGGGTCAAAACTGGATCAACATTGAGTCAAGACTGAGTCTCGACATAGTAAAGGCTGGGCCAAGAGTCATTGTTGAGTCACAACATGGGTTAAAGCTAATCTCTTTCTCTTCGACTTGAAAGGTAGGTAGAACATAAGCCATTGATAAAACAGGGACCAGATGGTAGCGTAACGAAAACGGAAAGAGATTGTTGACATCAAAGGCTGAATGGGAAACACTTTTGTGAACCAACCTTTTGACAAATGTATGGGAACAATGGAGAAAGTTCATAAACAGCTTCTTACGTTAGTCACTCAAAAACTTCTAAGGCAGCTAAGAAATCATGAAGGAAAGAAAGCAGTCAATTCGTCTGGAAAATGAAAAGTCTCAACCACGTCTACCTGATACGAATTATTTTAAATCAGTGTGGTCCAACCTTTCCTTACTCCAGGGCCTAATACGACGACCGGCAAATGACCCGCGGACCTTTGTCTGGACCACGCTATTTTAGTTGTCTCATCATTTGTGTCGTTTTATAAATCATCATCATTAAGTATCGTGCCAGCTGGGTTAGGTGATCATGTCTATCCGCAACTTTCGATCTCGACAGTTATTTATTATGTACTTTGTTGACCTTCTGCCAAGCCATTCTCTTAAGCTGTCTGGTATATTTTCTCTTTGCTTTCCTCTATCTTTTCGTCCATCAATTTTCCCAGTTGTTTCAATATATTCCAGTTGTTCCCTTCTCATTACATGGTAAAAGAAATGATGATTGTTATTTTTCCTAATATTGGAAATTATGTCGCTTTTTGCTTTGGCCTCTTTTAGAACGTTTTCATTACTCTTCTTAGCTGTCTGTGGTATTCTTAACATTCTTCTTTAAAACCACATTTCTACTGACTGTGATTTTCTTTTAGAAATATAAAATGAATGGACATCTTCATGTGCACATTCAAGTTCATTAAAAGCGATTGTTTCTTAAAGTGTGAAGACTTTTGGTGTTAAACGTTCAATATTGCACACACGGATGTTCCAAATCTGTCAATTTGTGAAAATGTGTTTGCATATAAGTATTTTTAAAATGAAAATATATTTCATATACAATAAATAATGTCAGAAATGCAATACTTGTATTGTGGTGCGTCACAAGATGACATCACTTCCCCAAATATCGACTTTTTAAAAGATGGCTGGCAGATATATAGGAGATTGAGGACACGTTCACGTATAAATACTGGGAAACTCGAGGGCTGTAACTAAAATGCCACTATTAGAATAAGGCTAACAGTTGTACAAGGGAGCCGCGATAGCTCAGTGGTTAGTGAACTGGACTACGAAGGACAAGAGGTAGGGTTCGATCCCAACTGACGGCTTCCGGGTTCACCCAACATTAAATGGGTACCGGATTTTTTCTGGGAAAGTAAAGCGGCACGGGCGTAATACCGACCACATTATCCCAAAAACCATGTGTCGAGGGTCTGTAAAAGTTATGGTTACTAACACCATATTCCCTATACGCCACTTGGCGTGACGGGGGTACTTTGTTTTATTTAACAGCTGTACACATATCCACGTGTGAAGCAGCAGCGTTGGTACCTGGGCGAGGTGGCTATGTGTACATGTTTTTATCAATAGGGTAATGACTGTAGACATGGAGATCTTTGGTATAAACAAGAAATGAGAGAGAGAGAGAGAGAGATACGGTAATGACTGCAGACATGATCTTTGGTATAAACAAGAAATGAGAGAGAGAGAGAGAGATAAGGTAATGACTGTAGACATGGAGATCTTTGGTATAAACAAGAAATGAGAGAGAGAGAGAGAGAGAGAGAGAGAAAGAGATAAGGTAATGACTGCAGACATGGAGATCTTTGGTATAAACAAGAAATGAGAGAGAGAAAGAGAGATATGATAATGACTGTAGACATGGAGATCTTTGGTATAAACAAGAAATGAGAGAGAGAGAGAGTGAGTGAAAGAGAGATAGGGTAATGACTGTAGACATGGAGATCTTTGGTATAAACAAGAAATGAGAGAGAGAGAGAGAGAGTGAGTGAAAGAGAGATAGGGTAATGACTGTAGACATGGAGATCTTTGGTATAAACAAGAAATGAGAGAGAGAGAGAGAGAGAGAGAGATACGGTAATGACTGCAGACATGATCTTTGGTATAAACAAGAAATGAGAGAGAGAGATAAGGTAATGACTGTAGACATGGAGATCTTTGGTATAAACAAGAAATGAGAGAGAGAGAGAGAGAGAGAGAGAGAGAAAGAGATAAGGTAATGACTGTAGACATGGAGATCTTTGGTATAAACAAGAAATGAGAGAGAGAGAGAGAGAGAGAGAGAGAGAGAAAGAGATAAGGTAATGACTGTAGACATGGAGATCTTTGGTATAAACAAGAAATGAGAGAGAGAAAGAGAGATAGGATAATGACTGTAGACATGGAGATCTATGGTATAAACAAGAAATGAGAGAGAGAGAGAGAGAGAGAGAGAGAAAGAGATAAGGTAATGACTGCAGACATGGAGATCTTTGGTATAAACAAGAAATGAGAGAGAGAAAGAGAGATATGATAATGACTGTAGACATGGAGATCTTTGGTATAAACAAGAAATGAGAGAGAGAGAGAGTGAGTGAAAGATAGATAGGGTAATGACTGTAGACATGGAGATCTTTGGTATAAACAAGAAATGAGAGAGAGAGAGAGAGAGTGAGTGAAAGAGAGATAGGGTAATGACTGTAGACATGGAGATCTTTGGTATAAACAAGAAATGAGAGAGAGAGAGAGAGAGAGAGAGAGAGAGAGATACGGTAATGACTGCAGACATGATCTTTGGTATAAACAAGAAATGAGAGAGAGAGATAAGGTAATGACTGTAGACATGGAGATCTTTGGTATAAACAAGAAATGAGAGAGAGAGAGAGAGAGAGAGAGAGAGAGAGAGAGAAAGAGATAAGGTAATGACTGTAGACATGGAGATCTTTGGTATAAACAAGAAATGAGAGAGAGAGAGAGAGAGAGAGAGAAAGAGATAAGGTAATGACTGTAGACATGGAGATCTTTGGTATAAACAAGAAATGAGAGAGAGAAAGAGAGATAGGATAATGACTGTAGACATGGAGATCTATGGTATAAACAAGAAATGAGAGAGAGAGAGAGTGAAAGAGAGACAGACAGAGACATACAGATAGAGATACAGAAAGAGACAATGTCAAAGAGAGAGAGAGAGACAAAGAGAGAGACAGAGATACAAGAAAGAGAGAGACAGAGATAGCACTATAACAAATATTAACAAGCTAAATTGTGAAAGCTACTGTAATGAGCAAATATAGAAGAAACTACAGTGTGGGTGGCGAGAACTTTGATGAATGCAGTCAGTACTGGAAGGCAGAATGTTCGAGATATTCAACACGGTAGACATCTGGAGTTCAGCACGTACCATTAAACGTAACATTTCATGTGTTTAGAATAGCATCAATGTATGTGTTGATAATGTGCTCATGTATCTGCTTAAAATGTAATCAATGTAAGAGATTACAATGCGTCAAAGTTTGTGTACACCAGTTGACGTGAATTATTTCATCAAAGTTTGCGTGTACACCAGTAGACGTGACTTTTTAAAACAATGTTTGTGTGTACACCAGTAGGCGTGACTTATTTGAAAACAAAGTTTGTGTGTACACCAGTCGACGTGACTTATTTCATCAAAGTTTGCGTGTACACCAGTAGACGTGACTTTTTAAAACAATGTTTGTGTGTACACCAGTAGACGTGACTTATTTTAACAAAGTTTGCGAGTACACCAGTAGACGTGACTTATTTTAACAAAGTTTGAATGTACACCAGTAGACGTGACTTATTTTAACAAAGTTTGCGTGTACACCAGTAGACGTGACTTATTTTAACAAAGTTTGAATGTACACCAGTCGACGTGACTTATTTCATCAAAGTTTGCATGTACACCAGTAGACGTGACTTATTTTAACAATGTTTGTGTGTACACCAGTCGACGTGACTTATTTTAAAACAAAGTTTGTGTGTACACCAGTCGACGTGACTTATTTCATCAAAGTTTGAATATACACCAGTCGACGTGACTATTTTGTTGAATTTTATTAACTGTGTTGAAAAGCGTTTGAGATGTCCTAGAGATGTTGAAAGTGTTCAAGATTGAATAAAAAATGTTTAAGATGACTTGAGAGTTTAACAAAGTGTTAAAAAGTGTTGAAGTTCTGACTAAAATTAGAGTTTTTTTGTCGACGAGATAACAATTAGTTTTTAATTCTCGGCCACGCCTTTTTTAACAGTGCCATTCAATTACTTCTCAGTCGCACCTTCTTTAACAGTGCCAGTCAATTACTTCTCAGTCGCACCTTCTTTAACAGTGCCAGTCAATTACTTCTCAGTCGCACCTTCTTTAACAGTGCCAGTCAATTACTTCTCAGTCGCACCTTCTTTAACAGTGCCAGTCAATTACTTCTCGGCCACGCCTTCTTTAACAGTGCCAGTCAATTACCTCTCGACCCCGCCTTCTTTAACAGTGCCAATCAATCACTTCTCGGCCACGCCTTCTTTAACAGTGCCAGTCAATTACTTCTCAGTCGCACTTTCTTTAACAGTGCCAGTCAATTACTTCTCGGCCACGCCTTCTTTAACAGTGCCAGTCAATTATTTCTCGGCCACGCCTTCTTTAACAGTGCCAGTCAATTAATTCTCGGCCACGCCTTCATTAACAGTGCTAGTCAATTACTTCTCAGTCGCACCTTCTTTAACAGTGCCAGTCAATTACTTCTCGGCCACGCCTTCTTTAACAGTGCCAGTCAATTACCTCTCGACCCCGCCTTCTTTAACAGTGCCAATCAATCACTTCTCGGCCACGCCTTCTTTAACAGTGCCAGTCAATTACTTCTCAGTCGCACTTTCTTTAACAGTGCCAGTCAATTACTTCTCGGCCACGCCTTCTTTAACAGTGCCAGTCAATTATTTCTCGGCCACGCCTTCTTTAACAGTGCCAGTCAATTAATTATCGGCCACGCCTTCATTAACAGTGCTAGTCATTTACTTCTCAGTCACATCTTTGTTAACAATACCAGTCGTCTGCTTCAAGGTCTTGCTTTCGTTATTTTAACAGTGCCAGTCTTTTATTTGACGGGCACACCTTTGTTGACAGTTTCATCATTTACTTGTCGGCCATACCTTTGTTTACAGTGCCAGTCATTTACTTGTCGACCACGCCTTTGTTAACAATGCCAGTTATCTACTTGGCAATCTTACCTACGTTAACAGTCGTAGACAAACCTTCAGCAAGTCTGACTGATGTTGTGACACAGACTAACGTCATACCATATCCCTTCAGACAGTGAACGAAAGTTTGATCACCAACGACTTATAACCTTGTTTAATTATCTCCCTTTCTCCTCTGCCCACTCTTTTATTACAATGACGAGTGTTTCATTTTGACGTGGGGGAACTGCAGTACACGTTTCCTGGATTCTTAAAAAAGCAAATCGAGCGTGTAATATTAACACAAGTTTAATATAAAATAATAGAAAAGCAGTGCAAGAATACATTTTAAAATATTTAATAATAAAGTAATAAAATATATTTCAATGAGTACAAATTTTAATCAGCAAAGATCTATGGACCAGAACCAAAGAAATAATTGAGCGAAGTGCAGTTAGCCAAGCACAAATAAATAATCCAGCTTTATGTGGCTTTCTTTTCGGATAAATCTGCCGCAAAACTCAGCTGGACTTTTAATGAGGGAGCCACGCAGTGAAATACGACTTTTTAATGACGTCTGAATTAATTTTAACGTGAAATGAAAAGATCCAAAATGAATGTTCACGTCACTGAAGACGTCACATATGCGTAGATTATGAAACTTTTCTTCAAATGAAGTCAATAAGTTTTATAAGTCAAGCATGAAAAGAGGTTAGAAGAATGACAAAGTGGCACACAATTTCTCTCGATTTACGAAAATCAATGAGAACATTTGCAGCATCAATAAACACGGAGATGGCCTTAAACTGGTCGACCTCACAAGATGAGATCAAGAAAACCACGCATTTTATTATTGGTCTCCTTTACAATTTCAGCGGTTAGCAAAAGTGAGAATATATACAGTTGGCTTGACATTAGCTTTGTTATCTGGCCAGTCTCACGAGTTGAACTTTGCCCTCGCACGTTTCTCGCCGAGCTGTTTATCCAACTCGTAAACAAATTCTCTAAACAAAACTGGATAAAATGACAACACGCTCGTTAGTCTTCGCCAGACCTCGTGAGCGTCATTCTTAAGAACACTGACCTCGCGATAAACGTTCACAGAATCATATACAAACACGCCATCTTGGATTCCACCAAGTAGTTTTTTTTATTTATTTGTTGTTGTTGACAGAAACACGTTACAGAACTAGTAAGCAAAGGTCAGAGGTTGCAAGCTTATTCGTAATTATAAATCGTTCATTCTAGAGTTAACTAAAGATATCAGTAAATTCAAGATATTTGAAAATTGCGGTTCGTGCCCAGAGTATTGAACACTTTGGTCCTCCTTTGGCTTTTGGAGAACTAGGGGAGCGAACTCCTTGAAGAAATGAAAACAGGTATAGTCCATTTACTTTGAAGCAGTGATAGGTGCCGTCTTCGCAACAAGTTTTATTGTGCATTTCTAAAATCGCAGGCCTTGTTTCCTACACGGTGCTGGTTTTGTTTCCTACACAGATGGTTTTGTTTCTTACACAGATGGTTTTGTTTGCTACACAGATGGTTTTGTTTCTTACACAGATGGTTTTGTTTCTTACACAGATGGTTTTGTTTCCTAAACAGATGGTTTTGTTTGCTACACAGATGGTTTTGTTTCTTACACAGATGGTTTTGTTTCTTACACAGATGGTTTTGTTTCCTACACAGATGGTTTTGTTTCCTACACAGATGGTTTTGTTTCTTACACAGATGGTTTTGTTTCTTACACAGATGGTTTTGTTTCCTACACAGATGGTTTTGTTTCCTACACAGATGGTTTTGTTTCTTACACAGATGGTTTTTTTCCCTACACAGATGGTTTTGTTTCCTACACAGATAGTTTTGTTTCCTACACAGATAGTTTTGTTTCCTACACAGATAGTTTTGTTTCCTACACAGATAGTTTTGTTTCCTACACAGATAGTTTTGTTTCATACACTGCTGGTTTTGTTTAATCTAAAACTGACATTTTAGTTTTAATCTTGGAAGATATGCAGCATTTATGGACGAAGATGTCCTGAGCCTGTGACATACAACTCGTTCTTAACAATGGATATTTTGTGCAAATAAAATTCGTTAAAATGGTGACACATACACGCACACAGACACAAACATACACACACATATACACATACACACAGGCACGTACAAACAACACACAAGTAAAGGTAAATGTAAAGTACGAGACTTGAACCGGCGTCTTAGCACGCGAGTTTTCGACCCAAATGTGCTCGGCCGCCTATTCAGAAATGTTCGGAGATTTCTCTATAGTGTCGCCTCAAGCATCGAAACTCATATGCGAGGCAACATTCCTCACCTTCCCAGTGTAATACCCTGGTACCCATTTCTGCCAATGGCTGGGTCAACCGTGGGGGTATTTTTTTTTTCCAACGACGAGTACAATTCACACTGCTCCCAGCGGGAATCGAACACGGGTTGTCCGAACGTCGGTAGTCCAGTCGGGTGGCTTTCCCAACTCGGCTACCGAGGCCCCCAGCACACACGTAAAATATGTAACTAAAGTAAGTATTTAATTGTCCATTATTTTTGTAGTCGTTAATGCTTGTCACACACTAAAATTTTTTTTAAAATGTCAAATTTGAGAGTTTCGGGGCAGCAATATTCCATTTTTAACCACAAAATTGTTGACATTTGAAGATATAACTTCTCCTGATCATCCTGAGCGTGTAATAGAAGTTTGTATTTGATTTTCACGAGAAGACAGAAATATACAAATCAGCTGAAGTATCAATGACCAACAGGTGCGCTCAGAACATGCACTAATGCATTGTTGGTACGGTGAAAGCCAAACACCTTTCTAAGCCAGAAACACTTTGTCTAAAATAAAAACACGCCCAGCAATGTGTTTGCTACTAAAACCTGCCATTTCTGGTCACAGACACACCCATACACCCCCCCCCCCTTTTTTCCATTTTCAGAAGCAACAATTACTGAGCGCCACCTGGAGATCAAAGAGGCCGAACAAAAATATGAAGTGAGAAATTTCCGGTTCTGTTATCTATGTTCATTTTTACCTGCCTCCTACAACACATTAAAGGTGTTGTTGTAAATAAGACACATGGAAAGTTGAAATTATACAACTATTTATAACAATCAGTAATAGCAACAATAATAACATTCACAATACACAAATAAGAAAATTAAGCTGATGGTGAACAATATTAAAATTAAAAATATAATTGGCAGATAAAATAATCCTAAAGAAAAGGTTGAACATCGTGCGCAGCTATCAATCTATTTATTGTCTGTTCTAGTCTCTGCAGGAGCGTTCTTAAAACACTTCGGTTAGCAGCCATTTTCAGTCTGTTAATTTTTTTTTCGTTTTCAGTTAACAGATCAGTGACAGTAATGAATCCACGTTTCACTAAATGTTACAATAGGAATGTAATTAAAATTATTGTCCATGATCCATGATAAGGTGTCAGCTATTGAAGATAGAACTATAGATAGCTCTGCCTGTTATTGTTGTTACATCAAATTAGCTCTACCTGTTATTGTTGTTACATCAACTTAGATCTACCTGTTATTGTTGTTACATCAACTTAGATCTACCTGTTATTGTTGTTGCATCAAATTAGATCTACCTGTCATAGTTGTTGCATCAAATTAGGTCTACCTGTCATTGTTGTTACATCAAATTAGCTCTACCTGTTATTGTTGTTGCATCAAATTAGATCTACCTGTCATTGTTGTTACATCAAATTAGATCTACCTGTCATTGTTATTACATCAAATTAGATCTATCTCTCATGTTATACACTCTTTAGTGTTTGTAATGGAAAACAAAAAATATCCTACACCCAATTGGCTATGTCCATGACAAGAATATTAGAAAATTATTGATTGAAGATCAACTTATCTTCAACATGCTTTTCAACTGTTAATAAATGAAGAAAATGAATGAATTCACGTTATCCTAAATTACGTTTGTGCAAACAAATTATTCCTAAACTACGGAATTAGCTGTTTTTGTTTTGATTAACTTTAGCTCATCGTCTTGGAGCTGTAGATTTGTTTCATGAAATGTGTGTGACAAGTTTGTCAAATAAGCTGTGTCAGTTTTTGGAATCAATGGAGTAGGCTCAAGCAAAACATCACCTTCGTTGTTCCGGGAACTCTAGCACTGTGTCGACGAGTTTATGAAGCCAATTCAAGAGGATACCTTTTGGTAGCTAACGAGAGAAGGTTTGAGGCAGCCAGAGAATGAATTCTTCATCATTCTCTAGTTGTGCAGTCTTCCTTTTACTGAACTGCTTCTTGTTTTAGTGATTGGTTTAAGGATAATATGATTTGTGTAAACCTTCACTCCATTTTTAGGCTCTTGACACAGTGCATCCGACACATTCGGAACACGAATAGCGTTTTATGGTTATGTACAAACGAAATAAGAAATGTACGTCTTATAATCCCCGAAGCACCTTCTGTAGCAACTGATAATAACAAATGAATATAATTCAAGGGAAATTCTTTTCTTTGCTTAAAATAAAAAGCAACTCGTCTAGATGCAGGAAATACAGATTCTCCTTAATTTCAATCTGCAAAACTTTAACATTTTTGGTAACAAAAAAATAATTACACTTTTTTTCCTTCTATTAAATGGACGTATGTTAAAAGCTTCCCTTCTTACTCACTTGTATCTGGCGTCCATTCGTGTGCAGATCGGAGCCACAGTCTAAACTTCCAACTTAGTTTTTTACATTTCATTTAATATGTACATTTAATTTCATTCCAATTTTAAAATAATGATTTCCCTGTTTTATAGTACTTTTTTTTCTTCTCTTTTCATGACAAGACTTCTAGTCTTTTATTTTCACTTCATTTTCTATTCTTGATCCACTAATTCTGATTACTCTAGAATATGTAGCTTTGTTATCCTTTATTTGTTGTCAGTTTCCGTGTTTGTGATTTCTGAAGAAGGCCGCATGTTGGCCGAAACGTCTTGATTTTGTTTTGTTCCTCTTTTGTAAAACAATCACCAAACTTTGTAGGAGGGAACGTTACCTCCCACCACTGGCTCCTCCTTATGTTAAAAGTAAGGTTTCATGTCCTATTAAAGCTGGGTCAGTAACATTTATAGAAAACTGTCCAGTTGTGATAATGTGTCTTCAACATCTCGAACCATTTCATCACTTCTTCATTGCACTATATTTTTTCACAAAGAAATTTTCTCGCTAATTTCAAACGCTGGCTTGTGCCGCGTATTGTGTATTTCCTTCTACATAGCCGGTAGACTTGTACTTAGCCAATAGTTTTCTCCAAATACTAATCGATATCGAGGTGTTGAGGAAGAACACGCCATCATTATCTTGTTTGGATGTCATTAAGTAGAGTGTTGTCAATATCAGCTGGTCTGAAACTAATTCTTTATTGCATGAAAATCAGATAAATCCTTGTCTTTATTATGAGCATGAACTTTTGTCAAATGTTCTTGTAAGTCTTTCAAGTATCTTAGCTTCTTTTTTTTTAAATATTGTTTTAATATTTAAATGTACCACATCAGTAATGTAATGTTTGTCATCTGACACATCAGTAATGTAATGTTTGTCATCTGATACATCAGTAATGTAATGTTTACCATCAGACACACCAGTAATGTAATGTTTGTCATCAGATACATCAGTAATGTAATTTTTGTCATCACATACATCAGTAATGTAATGTTTGTCATCAGATACATCAGTAATGTAATGTTTGCCATCAGACACACCAGTAATGTAATGTTTGTCATCAGATACATCAGTAATGTAATGTTTGTCATCACACACACTGGTAATGTAATGTTTGCCATCACACACACCAGTAATGTAATGTAATGTTTGTCATCACACACACCGGTAATGTAATGTTTGCCATCACACACACCGGTAATGTAATGTAATGTGTGTAAAACGAAACCACAAAAAAACCAGAGTTCAAACATTCAGTGCTATCTTGTATTCGTTTCTCTAGGCCCAGCGATGATGTTATCCTAAACAAAACATTTGAACATGTAACTGTTGATTTATCATAATGAATATTAGAATATCAGGAGATGCAACAAATTATATAATTGAAAAGTGTGATGCATGTATATCATAATAATGTTGTCAAATATCAGACTAAAGTTATAAAACAATCATTTCAATGAAGGCAATTTTTAAAAAAAATCGGGAGCCGCGTTAGCTCATTGGTTAGTGAACTGAACTACTGCTTCCAGGTTCACCCGACCTTAAATAGGTACAGAATTTTTTCTGGGAAGGTAAAATACACGGGCGTAACACCGACCACATTACCCCAAAAATAATGTGCCGAAGGTCTATACAAATTATGGTCACTAACACCATATTCCTTATACGGCACTTGCCGTGACGGGGCTCTTTACTTCTTTAAATACAAAAAAAATTACTTAACAAATTTTCATTGAGTTTGCTCTTGTTATTAATATTATTATTATTATTATTTTTTTTTGCATTAACCCGCACCTTATTTATCACTCACCACAGATGATTGCATTGATTTTAATTAGAGAAATGGTAATGGTTAAAAGTTTGTTTGTTTTTACGACTTCATTCCCTTGTTTTCGTTAATATTGTAATTGTATTGTATTTATTTTATTGTACAGTTGTAATAGAAAATATGAAACAGTTGACTGCATATTCAGATACTATTGTACTGACAAATGTCTGGTAGAATTTACTTCGGAAAACAATTTTCTGTAAGTTACCAAAAATCAAATGCTTTAATTTGTTTATCTAATGTTTGGTTAATCTCGTCTCATCATTCCTTCTTTCTTTGTACATCTTTACCAGAACAATGAGTATATGAAAACATGTTCACTCAACAGATAAAACTTGTACCAATGGTTTTTCAAGATGTTTCCAGCACCCCCCCCCCACCCCTTATTTTTATTCACCGCCCCTAAAAATATGACATCCCCACTGGATCGTCACAGCGCCCCCCTAGAGGCAGTATCGCTCACTTTGGGAAACACTGCCTTACACGTGCAACATATGGACGATAGAGAAAGCTTTATCAAAGCACGACTTACAGGGTAGGACAGTCGGGCGGAAGAGGAAGCTCGTAATGTCTTACCCAGCTGAACATAGAACTAGAAAGGGGAGCAATTCATCGTTTTGTGTAGCTTTGTTGGGTTTGAGAAATAAATGCGGGAGAATAAGAACTATTTTTCATTTAAATTTGCTGTAATGTTAAACTACTCGTACTTTTCTCAAGACGTATGCATCTTCGTCTTCTTCTTCTTTTTTCTTTTTTTCGTATTCTTTTTACTTCTTCTTTTTCATTCTTCTTCTACTTCCTCTTCTTCTTCTTCAGCGTTCATGCCTTGTGATCTCGTGAACGTGACTCTGTCCCGTTTCATGATGGAGAGGTAGGGAGGGACATCGACATGACACACGTTGAGCTGGTCACATGGTCAGTACTTGTATATGGAGAGGTAGGAACATCATCATGACACACGTTGAGCTGGTCACATGGTCAGTACTCATATAAGCGTGTGTGTGTGTCTTTTCTCCAAACCTGCGTCGTGGCTGACATACTCCGCCTTCGACAGGCGGGATCTTGATTTGAAATATTTGCGTTTTCATTCTCGTAGGGTGGATGCCGTCCATGGCTGTTGGGCCCAGTGCCCACCCACCCGAGGGCCCACCCACCCTGCCCGTGGGCACACCCTGCCCGTAGTTTCTGTCTGGGTGTTCTCCCATAGACTTTCCCCCTCTCGATGATGGTAACTGCCAGGCAGCAGTGGTTTGTGTCCTTCACCTCTCACATGGCCTGTTTCGTCGATCGACATATGGGGCGCTGTTTAAATGGTGCAACAGTTGCGGCACCACACACACACCCTGTCCTAGTAGGAGAGACCTTCCATCTGCTTTGTATGCTAATTCGTTATATTATAAAAGAGGGGAGAGGGTGGTTTGATCTCGTTTTTCGTCTCTTGTTTTGAATCGACTTTGTTATATTAGACTTTATTTTGTATCGACTTTATTATATTAGACTTTGCTTTGTATCGACTTTGTTATTTTAGACTTTATTTTGTATCGGCTTTATTATATTAGACTTTGTTTTGTATCGACTTTGTTATTTTAGACTTTATTTTGTATCGACTTTATTATATTAGACTTTGTTTTGTATCGGCTTTGTTATTTTAGACTTTATTTTGTATCGACTTTGTTATATTAGACTTTGTTTCGTATCGACTTTGTTATATTAGACTTTTTTTGTATCGACTTTATTATATTAGACTTTATTTTGTATCGACTTTGTTATATTAGACTTTATTTTGTATCGACTTTATTATATTAGACTTTGTTTCGTATGGACTTTGTTATTTTAGACTTTGTTCTGTATTGACTTTGTTATATTAAACTTTGTTCTGAACAGACTTTGTTATATTAGACTTTAATCTGTATCTACTTTGTTATATTAGACTATGTTTTGTATCTACTTTGTTATATTAGACTATGTTTTGTATCTACTTTGTTATATTAGACTATGTTTTGTATCTACTTTGTTATATTAGACTATGTTTTGTATCTACTTTGTTATATTAGACTTTGTTCTGTATTAACTTTGGTTTGTATCGATTTTGTACTGTATCGACTTTACTTTGTATCGATTTTCTTTTGTACCGACTTTGGTTTGCATCGAATTTTTCCTGTATCGATTTTGCATTGTGTCGACTTTGTTTTGTATTGACTTTGTTTTGTAGCGAATTTGTTCTGTATCGACTTTGTTGTGTATTGATTTTGTTCTATATCGACATTTTTTGTATCAACTTTGTTCTGCAACGACTTTGTTTTGTATCAACTCTGTTCTGTTTTCGACATTGTTCTGTACCCACTTTGTTTTATATCGACTTTGTTCTGTATCGACTTTGTTGTGTATTTATTGTGTTCTTTATCGACTTTTTTTGTATCGACTTTGTTCTGTATCGACTCTGTTCTGTATCGACTTTGATCAGTATCGACTTTATTTTGCAGCGATTTGAAGTGGTTAACTAACGAAAACCTTCATAGATTCTCTCACATCTCACGTGTCCGTGGTCTGCTCAAGCTAAAAGATGAAAGGAGACCATTTGTATTTATTATTTAAAGCCAGCCATTATTTCATCTGTCAACATCTAAAAATAACTCCCTTTCTTCTTCACAACATCTCATCTATTAATTTCCTCCGTTCTTTAAAAACTAGCCGAACATTTTAATAGCCAGAATTACATGCGTTCTTCCTTCTTTATTCTAATTTTCCTCCACTCGCATTATCTTTCCCAATTCCCACTCTCTCCATCTCTTTTCCTATTTCAGTAATGAACTACTATGTTTAAGTGGAAAAATAGACGGGAGGAAATACAACTAGAAATAAAAATTACACTAAGCCGAACTTTAAATAAACTGGCAAGTCCCGGAAGTCTACGCCAGAAGTTGAAAGGAAAAACAAATGACAAAATTACAGGGTCAAAGACGAACAGGAAACCAGGGATTATGTACAGACATCTCTGGCACTGTTGAAAAGTTGACCGTAATATCTGGCAGAATTGATTTCGTGTTTTCAAAGTCAGAATCTAGTGGGGATAATGACAGCTTCTACTGGCCAATATTGTTGTAGCACTCAGTGTGATCTTTTGTTGGGGCTTAGATCCTGGAAGGGTGTGGCTGGGGATGGTGTGGGAGTTGGGGATTGAAGCCAGGGTAATTTCTGGTGTAATTGATTGATGTTGATCTTGATGTGAAGATGATCTCTGGTGGGTGATTGATGTTGATGTGAAGGTAATCTCTGGTGGGTGATTGATGTTGATGTGAAGATGATCTCTGGTGGGTGATTGATGTTGATGTGAAGGTAATCTCTGGTGGGTGATTGATGTTGATGTGAAGGTAATCTCTGGTGGGTAATTGATGTTGATGTGAAGGTAATCTCTGGTGGGTGATTGATGTTGATGTGAAGGTAATCTCTGGTGGGTAATTGATGTTGATGTGATGGTAATCTCTGGTGGGTGATTGATGTTGATGTGAAGATGATTTCTGGTGGGTGATTGATGTTGATGCGAAGATGATCTCTGGTGGGTGATTGATGTTGGTGTGAAGGTAATCTCTGGTGGGTGATTAATGTTGATGTGAAGATGATCTCTGGGTGGTGGTTGATGTGAAGATTATCTCTGGTTGGTGATTGATGTTGATGTGAAGATGATCTCTGGTGGGTGATTGATGTTGATGTGAAGATGATCTCTGGTGGGTGATTGATATTGATGTGAAGATAATCTCTGGTGGGTGAATGATGTTGATGTGAAGATGATCTCTGGTGGATGATTGATGTCGATGTGAAGATGATCTCTGGTGGGTGATTGATGTTGATGTGAAGGTGATCTCTGGTAGGTGATTGATGTTGGTGTGGAGATGATCTCTGGTGGGTGATTGATGTTGATGTGAAGGTGATCTCTGGTGGGTGATTGATGTTGATGTGAAGATGATCTCTGGTCGGTGATTGATATTGATGTGAAGGTGATCTCAGGTGGGTGATTGATGTTGGTGTGAAGATGATCTCTGGTGGGTGATTGATGTTGATGTGAAGATGATCTCTGGTGGGTGATTGATGTTGGTGTGAAGGTGATCTCTGGTTGGTGATTGATGTTGATGTGAAGATGATCTCTGGTGGGTGATTGATGTTGGTGTGAAGATGATCTCTGGGTGGTGGTTGATGTTGATGTGAAGATAATCTCTGGGTGGTGGTTGATGTTGATGTGAAGATGATCTCTGGTGGGTGATTGATGTTGGTGTGAAGGTGATCTCTGGTGGGTGATTGATGTTGGTGTGAAGATGATCTCTGGTGGGTGATTGATGTTGGTGAGAAGGTAATCTCTGGGTGGTGGTTGATGTTGATGTGAAGATAATCTCTGGGTGGTGGTTGATGTTGATGTGAAGGTGATCTCTGGTGGGTGATTGATGTTGATGTGAAGGTAATCTCTGGGTGGTGGTTGATGTTGATGTGAAGATAATCTCTGGGTGGTGGTTGATGTTGATGTGAAGATAATCTCTGGGTGGTGGTTGATGTTGATGTGAAGATAATCTCTGGGTGGTGATTGATGTTGATGTGAAGATAATCTCTGGGTGGTGGTTGATGTTGATGTGAAGATAATCTCTGGGTGGTGATTGATGTTGATGTGAAGATAATCTCTGGGTGGTGATTGATGTTGATGTGAAGATGATCTCTGGGTGGTTATTTATGTTGATGTGAAGGTGATCTCTGGGTGGTGGTTGATGTTGATGTGAAGATAATCTCTGGGTAGTGGTTGATGTTGATGTGAAGGTGATCTCTTGGTGGTGGTTGATATTGATGTGAAGATAATCTCTGAGTGGTGATTGATGTTGATGTGAAGATAATCTCTGGGTGGTGATTGATGTTGATGTGAAGATAATCTCTGGTTGGTGATTGATGTTGATGTGAAGGTGATCTCTGGGTGGTGGTTGATGTTGATGTGAAGATAATCTCTGGGTGGTGATTGATGTTGATGTGAAGACAATCTCTTTGTGGTGATTGATGTTGATGTGAAGATAATCTCTGGGTGGTGATTGATGTTGATGTGAAGATAATCTCTGGGTGGTGATTGATGTTGATGAGAAGATAATCTCTGGATGGTGATTGATGTTGATGTGAAGATAATCTCTGGGTGGTGGTTGATGTTGATGTGAAGGTGATCTCTGGGTGGTGGTTGATGTTGGTGTGAAGATAATCTCTGGGTGGTGGTTGATGTTGGTGTGAAGATGATCTCTGGGTGGTGGTTGATGTTGATGTGAAGATAATCTCTGGATGGGTGATTGATGTTGGTGTGAAGGTGATCTCTGATGGGTGATTGATGTTGGTGTGAAGGTGATCTCTGGTGGGTGATTGATGTTGGTGTGAAGATGATCTCTGGGTGGTGGTTGATGTTGATGTGAAGATGATCTCTGGGTGATGGTTGATGTTGGTGTGAAGATGATCTCTGGTGGGTGATTGATGTTGATGGAACGACTGTTTTTCTACTTTTCCTTTTTGGCCAAGCCTTATCATCATCATTATCTTGTGCCATACCCTTTGGCGTAGGCGATCATGCCATTACAACAATTTTCCATCCACAGTGCATCATATAAATTCTGCTGTTGATCCTTTTTCATGCCATGACGCCAAGCTGTCTAGGATCTTTGTCGTCCGCAATCTCTTTTTCCTTGTATATTTTTTTTTAAAGTTGTAAAAAAATATTCCAACTTTCCTATTCTAAGATTATCTCTGGTGGAGACGTTCATGAAAAGATTATCTCTGGTGGAGACGTTCATGAAAAGATTATCTCTGATGGAGACGTTCATGAAAAGATTATCTCTGATGGAGACGTTCATGAAAAGATTATCTCTGATGGAGACGTTCATGAAAAGATTACCTCTGATGGAGACGTTCATGAAAAGATTATCTCTGATGGAGACGTTCATGAAAAGATTATCTCTGCTGGACAATATTGATGTAAAGGTTATCTTGTGTGGTTAATGTTGATGTAAAGGTTATCTTGTGTGGTTAATATTAATGTAACGATTATCTTGTGTGGTTAATGTTAATGTAAAGATTATCTTGTGTGGTTAATGTTGATGTAAAGATTATCTTGTGTGGTTAATGTTGATGTAAAGATTATCTTGTGTGGTTAATGTTGATGTAAAGATTATCTTGTGTGGTTAATGTTGATGTAAAGATTATCTTGTGTGGTTAATGTTAATGTTAATGTAAAGATTATCTTGTGTGGTTAATGTTGATGTAAAGATTATCTTGTGTGGTTAATGTTGGTGTAAAGACTATCTCCGGTGGGTGACTGTTGTAACGACTATTTCTTTTGAGTTGTCGTGTAAAGATCGCTACCGGTGGGTGATATTAATGTAAATATGGGATTTGGTAGTGATTTTGATGTAAAGGTGATCTCCCATTGTGGTGTTGATGTTGAGGTTATCTCTCATTGTGGCGTTTATATGTAAAGGTTATCTCTCATTGTGGTGTTTGTATATAAAGGTGATCTCTCATTGTGGTGTTTATATGCAAAGGTTATCTCTCATTGTGGCGTTTATATGTAAAGGTTATCTCTCATTGTGGTGTTTATATGTAAAGGTGATCTCTCATTGTGGCGTTTATATGTAAAGGTGATCTCTCATTGTGGTGTTTATATGTAAAGGTTATCTCTGATTGTGGTGTTTATATGTAAAGGTAATCTCCCATTGTGGTGTTTATATGTAAAGGGGATCTCTCATTGTGGTGTTGATGTAAAAGTTATCTCCCATAGTGGTGTTTATGTGTAAAGGTTATCTCTCATTGTGGTGTTTATATGTAAAGGTTATCTCTCATTGTGGTGTTTATATGTAAAAGTGGTCTCCCATTGTAGTGTTTATATGTAAAGGTGATCTCTCATTGTGGCGTTTATATGTAAAGGTGATCTCTCATTGTGGTGTTTATATGTAAAGGTTATCTCTGATTGTGGTGTTTATATGTAAAGGTAATCTCCCATTGTGGTGTTTATATGTAAAGGGGATCTCTCATTGTGGTGTTGATGTAAAAGTTATCTCCCATAGTGGTGTTTATGTGTAAAGGTTATCTCTCATTGTGGTGTTTATATGAAAAGGTTATCTCTCATTGTGGTGTTTATATGTAAAGGTGGTCTCCCATTGTAGTGTTTATATGTAAAGGTGATCTCTCATTGTGGTGTTGATGTAAAAGTTATCTCCCATTGTGGTGTTGATGTAAAGGTTATCTCCCATTGTGGTGTTGATGTAAAGGTGATCTCTCATTGTGGTGTTGATGTGGAGGTGATCTCTCATTGTGGTGTTGATGTTAAAATGTTCTCATGCGGATGATTAATGTACTCTAGGTGTGGCATGTATGATGATTAATGATTATGAATATTTACAATCATGATTAACTTTGATGTAAAGATTATTTCTAGTGGACTATGTTGATATAAAGCTGATCTATTGTGGGTAATGAAGATGTAAATAATAAGATGATCTTTGGTAGCAGTATTGATGTTTTTGTTCTCAAGTCGTGAAGAGGACGTAAAGCTGATCTCTGGTGGATGATGATGTAAAGCTGATCTCTGGTGGATGATGATGTAAAGCTGATCTCTGATGGATGATGATGTAAAGCTGATCTCTGGTGGATGATGATGTAAAGCTGATCTCTGGTGGATGATGATGTAAAGCTGATCTCTGGTGGATGATGATGTAAAGCTGATCTCTGGTGGATGATGATGTAAAGCTGATCCGAGCTGATTGATTCATGTCGACTTTAAGATGACTCATACTACATGATTAATACAAATACAAACATAATCTTTTACTTCCATTTACAGATGTCATCAAATAAACAACCCACTCGCCCCGCGCAAGTTAGCTCATTTAGCGCCCAGTTGTATTTAGCACAATGAACAAGGGGAGAGACTAAAGCATCAATTATTTGATTAATCGCACAATTTGTATTTATAGAATAAATGAGCATCTTTGTCTACATTTTCATTCACTCAACTACTACTTCTTTCTATTGTTCACTGTTAAAGGGACGTTGAATAGGCCCAGGCGTGATGTGTTGTCTCCAACAGTTTGTGTTACTTACGTCTGTAAATCCAACCTGACCATCTCGATAACTCTTACTCGATTGGTCAGTCCCTTACAAGATTCATCTCGAGGAGGTGGAGTCTAAGTGAGCGGTTGTCTCTGATCCTAGCGTGAACTGACATCTATAAGTTGGTGACCATGTTCAGCTCAAGTGTCGTCACGATTCAGTATGATTAATTCATGATGACAAACATGAACATCTGAGACCATTACTTTATGTTTCTGTGTCAGAGTTGTAGTCTCGAGTTGTACAACCATTACTTTATGTTTCTGTGTCACAGTTGTAGTCTCTAGTTGCACAACCATTACTTTATGTTTCTGTGTCACAGTTGTAGTCTCTAGTTGTACAACCATTAATTTATGTTTCTGTGTCACAGTTGTAGTCTCTAGTTGTACAACCATTACTTTATGTTTCTGTGTCACAGTTGTAGTCTCTAGTTGTACAACTATTACTTTATGTTTCTGTGTCACAGTTGTAGTCTCTAGTTGTACAACCATTACTTTATGTTTCTGTGGCACAGTTGTAGTCTCTAGTTGTACAACCATTACTTTATGTTTCTGTGGCACAGTTGTAGTCTCTAGTAGTACAACCATTACTTTATGTTTCTGTGCCACAGTTGTAGTCTCTTGTAGTACAACCATTACTTTATGTTTCTGTGCCACAGTTGTAGTCTCTTGTAGTACAACCATTACTTTATGTTTCTGTGCCACAGTTGTAGTCTCTAGTTGTACAATCATTACTTTATGTTACTGTGTCACAGTTGTATTTTTATTTTGATCTTGCATACATGGTGCATATAGCATGGTGACGATCGGGTGTCACCTGTAGCACATGACGCTCCCTACAGGACGAGGTGGCTGTGAAGTCCCCATTGACGTCGTTAGCTGTAAATATAAAGTTGTGGTTTGTCATGATTATTCCAGGCAATATAAGAAGGTTGTTTGCCATTCCTTTCCTTCTTGGCAGTGACTGTACAAGTCGGAGATCGCAGCCATTGTCTCTATACATGAGATCCTCTGCCTGCCATCACGGAGTGGGGACCATAACAGGCACTACTTGTCGGCTGCTCGCACAACACCATCCACCACCTGCTCCAATGGCTTCACATAACCCTGATAAGGGGGCTTAACGGGAACTTCACCTTGCCCAAAGGTGTCCCGAAGACTAGCGGAGGAAAAAGGAAAGGCAAGATAAAAAAATAAAGAGACACTAGCAATAGGAACTTGGAACATTAGATCAGCATTCCAGGTTGGAAAACTAGAAAACATCAGCCAAGAAATGAAGAGAATGAAATTGAACATCTTGGGACTATGTGAAATGAGATGGAAAGGAGCAGGATTATTACAACGCGACAGTGGAAATGTAATTTACTCTGGGGGAACCACACATGAAAGAGGAGTAGGCATAATGTTAGATAGAGAAAGAAGCAAAACAGTGAAAGGATTTTGGCCAGTATCAGACAGAATTCTGATAGTAAAATTGAGAGGTAGACCAATGGATATCAACATAATTCAAGTTTATGCACAAACAAATAATAGCGAAGAAGAAGATATTGACCCTTTTTATGAAGAGCTAGAGGCGACCATGGAACAGTGTAAATCGCAAGAAATAACTATTATATCAGGGGATTTCAATGCAAAGGTAGGAACAGATAAAGTGCAAAATGTGACTGGGGGACATGGCCTTGGAGAGACGAATGATAGAGGGGATAGATTGATAGGTTGGGCCAAGACACATGAAATGATTATAGGTAACGCCTGGTTCAAACAACATCCTAGGCGACTATGGACATGTCAAAGCCCAGACAAAAAAGTACACAATCAAATTGATTTTATACTGGTACAGAGAAGTTTCAGGAATGGGCTAACATCGGTTAAAACAAGGCCAGGAGCAGATTGCAATAGTGACCATGTACCAGTAGTTGGAAAGATAAGAATACAACTGCGGAAGGCACAGAAAGCACCAAGAAATATAAAATTAGACCTAGATATGCTAAGAGTAGATAAAAAGATGAGTGATAAATACAGCACAATAGTACAAAATAGATATAATGCTTATGAGAAAATACAGGACATCCAGGAACAGTGGGAAATGCTTACTCAAACAATCGATTCAACAAACATCAAAAAGAAGTAATACAGTGACTAAAAGAATCAACAAAAAGAAATGGATGACAGAAGAAATATTACAACTAATGGACGAAAGAAGAAAACATAAGAAAGAAGAACGGACATACAAAATATTGCACAAAGAAATCCAAAACAAATGCAGAGAAACAAAGGAAGGATGGTTAAAACAGAAATGTGAAGAAATGGAAAAACAACAAAAGAAAGACTCAAAATTTATGCACAATCAGTTAAATGAATTAACAGGAAGAAAATAAGTCAAAGTTTCAGGATGTGTGAAATCAAAGGAAGGAAATATAATAATGGGACAGGAGAAGACAATGGAAAGATGGACAGAATATATCAGTCAACTCTATTATGATGAAAGACAAGAATTAAACAATTCAAATGAAGACACAGGACCACCAATAATGCAGAGTGAAGTGGAAGACGCAATTCAACACATGAAAAGAGGTAAAGCTCCAGGTCCTGACAATATAACAATCGAAGAGATAAATGCATTAGGAGAGCTGGGAGTACAAGTCATAACAAAATTACTCAATGACATATATAACACTGGACACATACCTGAAGATCTAATAAAATCTATCTTTGTAGCCATACCGAAGAAGTCAGGCGCCACTGATTGTGAAGACCATCGCACTATTAGTCTTTTGAGCCATATGACTAAAATATTACTAAAAATAATTATGAGACGTGTAAGGAACAAAATAAAACCAGAAATAAGTGAGGAACAATGTGGATTTGTGGAAGGAAAGGGCACCAATAATGCAATATACATCTTAAGAACATTGATATAAAGATCTATAGAGGTAAAGAAAGATCTATATATGTGCTTTATAGACTACACTAAAGCATTTGACAAAGTAAAGCATGTGGAAATAATCAATATGCTGGAGAAATTAAACATTGATGGCAAGGATCTGCGAATCATAAAAAACATGTACTGCAACAAACAGCAGCTATACGAATTAACAACCAAAGAGGACAATTTCAATGTGTTAAAACAAGGAGTCAGACAAGGCTGTGTTCTGTCGCCGGATTTGTTTTCACTTTACAGCGAACATATTATGAGATCAATAGTAGACAAAAAAGGATTTGAAGTCAACGGTCACAACATAAATAATTTACGATATGCGAATGACACAGTCTTAATAGCAGAGACAGAGAATGAGCTACAAGAAATAATAGATATAATAGTAACAGAAAGCGACAAGAAAGGTCTCAGTCTGAATAGTAAGAAAACAGAAGTAATGGTTACATCGAAGAAACAATCATCACCATCATGCAGCATAAAAATAAACAAGACAAATCTGAAACAAGTGCAACGTTTGAAATACTTGGGCACAATAATAACATCAGATGGAAGATGCAACACATACATAACAAGCAGAATAGCTCAGGCCAAAATAGTATTTCAGAAAATGAAAAATATCTTATGCAACAAATCTATGTCAATAGAAATGAGAAAGAGAGTTCATCGATGCTATATAAAACCAATTCTGACCTATGGAAGCGAATCATGGGCAATAGACAAACAAATGAAAAGACGATAAGAGGCCACAGAGATGGGATTTCTCAGAAGAATGTTGAAAGTTCCCTGGACAGCTAAAAAGACCAATGAGAAAGTTCTCAAAGAGGCCAACACAAAAAGGGAGCTCTTAAAAAACATCTGAAAGAAGCAATCAACATTTTTTGGGCACATCATGAGAAGAGGAAAATTGGAATACTTGGTTACAACTGGCAAAATAAAAGGAAAGAGAGATCGCGGACGACAAAGAGAGAAAATACTGGATAGCTTGGTGTCATGGCATGGAAAACAGTCAACAACAGAACTGATACGATGCACTGTAGATAGAAGATTGTGGAAGGACATGATCGCCAACGCCAACCGATACGGCACATGATGATGATGATGATGATGATGATGTCACAGTTGTAGTCTCTAGTAGTACAACCATTACTTTATGTTTCTGTGACAGTGTGACAGGATAAACAATGCAAGCATAAATAGACCGACATTTAGAATGAATAAACAAACGGCCATGAACGTCTTCACGAACATTGAGGGAACCATAGATTATGCTCTCTCGTAGAGGCCGAACGGTTATTCTCCAGGGAAGTAGTTCCTCTGAAGTCCAGCAATTCGAACGCTGCCATGAAAGCTTTAAAAGTAATCCATTGTATATAATTAAGGAGATGACAGCAATTGGTTTCAGTGTAAGAAAGTGACAGCGGCCTGTGTATTCTCTCGTAAACCGAACTAAAGGTTCAAATCAAAGTAATAGAGAATGATCGATTAGTGATGAACAAGTCATCAAGATGTAAGGTTAATGCTAGAGTACTGTAAGGGGGAGAAAAAGAGGTCATAGTTATATTCCATGACAAGAGGAAGAGTGACCAAGCTCATAGACTCACAGAGTTTCTAAATACGAGCAGGGCTTAAAGTGAAAGAAAAAAAAATTCTTCTACAAGACTGGCAGAACTGAGAGCAGAGAATGAGAGAGAGAAAGAGAGATGATCCATTTTAGGTTGCTGTCTACACGCCACACTCTTAGTCGCTTGCTGAAGCTCTTTGTCCAAGGCAGTCTCGACTTGTTTAGAGAGTCCCACCTGAGAGTCACATCTGAGAGTCCCATCTGAGAGTCCCATCTGAGAGTCCCACCTGAGAGTCCCACCTGAGAGTCCCATCTGAGAGTGCCACCTGAGAGTCCCACCTGAGAGTCCCATCTGAGAGTCCCATCTGAGAGTCCCACCTGAGAGTCCCACCTGAGAGTCCCACCTGAGAGTGCCACCTGAGAGTCCCACCTGAGAGTCCCATCTGAGAGTCCCACCTGAGAGTCCCACCTGAGAGTCCCATCTGAGAGTCCCACCTGAGAGTCCCATCTGAGAGTCCCACCTGAGAGTCCCACCTGAGAGTCCCATCTGAGAGTCCCACCTGAGAGTCCCATCTGAGAGTCCCACCTGAGAGTCCCACCTGAGAGTCCCATCTGAGAGTCCCATCTGAGAGTCACATCTGAGAGCCCCATCTGAGAGTCCCACTTGAGAGTCCCATCTGAGAGTCCCATCTGAGAGTCACATCTGAGAGTCCCATCTTAGAGTCCCATCTGAGAGTCCCACCTGACAGTCCCAATAAAAGAGCAATAACAGAACGGTCATGATACAACAGTTACACACTTAGTTACTCCAACAGAGTAATAGAGCACTTAGAACAACAGAAGCAGTTTAGAAGTTACAGACTTAGGTGGATAAAGCAAACGACGAATCACTGATAACAGCCACAGGAATATGCGTTGTATACATCACAAGGATTACAAGTCAACTACTTATTGACAAGGAAGCTCTAATATAATCACCAAGGAGTTACATACCATAGCAAACATCATTAGTCTTGGAAATGTATCAGGCCAGAACTGAGAAAGAGAAGAGACATTAATTCCATTGATTTATGGATCACTTCTTGTCATTAATAATCAGCAGTGATAGAACAATCCTTCATATTGGACAACAACCATGACACTAGTGTTGGAACTTAGTGCAACCTTTATTTGATGTTTCTGTGCCAGGGCTGGAACTTAGTGCAACCTTTATTTGATGTTTCTGTGCCACGGCTGGAACTTAGTGCAACCTTTATTTGATGTTTCTGTGCCAGGGCTGGAACTTAGTGCAACCTTTATTTGATGTTTCTGTGCCACGGCTGGAACTTAGTGCAACCTTTATTTGATGTTTCTGTGCCAGGGCTGGAACTTAGTGCAACCTTTATTTGATGTTTCTGTGCCAGGGCTGGAACTTAGTGCAACCTTTATTTGATGTTTCTGTGCCAGGGCTGGAACTTAGTGCAACCTTTATTTGATGTTTCTGTGCCAGGGTTGGAACTTAGTGCAACCTTTATTTGATGTTTCTGTGCCAGGGTTGGAACTTAGTGCAACCTTTATTTGATGTTTCTGTGCCACGGCTGGAACTTAGTGCAACCTTTATTTGATGTTTCTGTGCCAGGGCTGGAACTTAGTGCAACCTTTATTTGATGTTTCTGTGCCAGGGTTGGAACTTAGTGCAACCTTTATTTGATGTTTCTGTGCCAGGGTTGGAACTTAGTGCAACCTTTATTTGATGTTTCTGTGCCAGGGTTGGAACTTAGTGCAACCTTTTTTTGATGTTTCTGTGCCACGGCTGGAACTTAGTGCAACCTTTATTTGATGTTTCTGTGCCAGGGCTGGAACTTAGTGCAACCTTTATTTGATGTTTCTGTGCCAGGGCTGGAACTTAGTGCAACCTTTATTTGATGTTTCTGTGCCAGGGTTGGAACTTAGTGCAACCTTTATTTGATGTTTCTGTGCCAGTGTTGGAACTTAGTGCAACCTTTATTTGATGTTTCTGTGCCACGGCTGGAACTTAGTACAACCTTTATTTGATGTTTCTGTGCCAGGGCTGGAACTTAGTGCAACCTTTATTTGATGTTTCTGTGCCAGGGTTGGAACTTAGTGCAACCTTTATTTGATGTTTCTGTGCCAGTGTTGGAACTTAGTGCAACCTTTATTTGATGTTTCTGTGCCACGGCTGGAACTTAGTGCAACCTTTATTTGATGTTTCTGTGCCAGGGTTGGAACTTAGTGCAACCTTTATTTGATGTTTCTGTGCCAGGGTTGGAACTTAGTGCAACCTTTATTTGATGTTTCTGTGCCACGGCTGGAACTTAGTGCAACCTTTATTTGATGTTTCTGTGCCACGGCTGGAACTTAGTGCAACCTTTTTTTGATGTTTCTGTGCCACGGCTGGAACTTAGTGCAACCTTTATTTGATGTTTCTGTGCCAGGGCTGGAACTTAGTGCAACCTTTATTTGATGTTTCTGTGCCAGGGCTGGAACTTAGTGCAACCTTTATTTGATGTTTCTGTGCCAGGGTTGGAACTTAGTGCAACCTTTATTTGATGTTTCTGTGCCAGTGTTGGAACTTAGTGCAACCTTTATTTGATGTTTCTGTGCCAGGGTTGGAACTTAGTGCAACCTTTATTTGATGTTTCTGTGCCAGGGCTGGAACTTAGTGCAACCTTTATTTGATGTTTCTGTGCCAGGGTTGGAACTTAGTGCAACCTTTATTTGATGTTTCTGTGCCAGGGCTGGAACTTAGTGCAACCTTTATTTGATGTTTCTGTGCCAGGGCTGGAACTTAGTGCAACCTTTATTTGATGTTTCTGTGCCAGGGCTGGAACTTAGTGCAACCTTTATTTGATGTTTCTGTGCCAGGGTTGGAACTTAGTGCAACCTTTATTTGATGTTTCTGTGCCAGGGCTGGAACTTAGTGCAACCTTTATTTGATGTTTCTGTGCCAGGGCTGGAACTTAGTGCAACCTTTATTTGATGTTTCTGTGCCAGGGCTGGAACTTAGTGCAACCTTTATTTGATGTTTTTGTGCCAGGGCTGGAACTTAGTGCAACCTTTATTTGATGTTTTTGTGCCAGGGTTGGAACTTAGTGCAACCTTTTTTTGATGTTTCTGTGCCAGGGCTGGAACTTAGTGCAACCTTTATTTGATGTTTCTGTGCCAGGGCTGGAACTTAGTGCAACCTTTTTTTGATGTTTTTGTGCCAGGGCTGGAACTTAGTGCAACCTTTATTTGATGTTTTTGTGCCAGGGCTGGAACTTAGTGCAACCTTTATTTGATGTTTTTGTGCCAGGGCTGGAACTTAGTGCAACCTTTATTTGATGTTTTTGTGCCAGGGTTGGAACTTAGTGCAACCTTTATTTGATGTTTTTGTGCCAGGGCTGGAACTTAGTGCAACCTTTATTTGATGTTTTTGTGCCAGGGCTGGAACTTAGTGCAACCTTTATTTGATGTTTCTGTGCCAGGGCTGGAACTTAGTGCAACCTTTATTTGATGTTTCTGTGCCAGGGCTGGAACTTAGTGCAACCTTTATTTGATGTTTCTGTGCCAGGGTTGGAACTTAGTGCAACCTTTATTTGATGTTTCTGTGCCAGGGTTGGAACTTAGTGCAACCTTTATTTGATGTTTCTGTGCCAGGGTTGGAACTTAGTGCAACCTTTATTTGATGTTGCTGTGCCAGGGTTGGAACTTAGTGCAACCTTTATTTGATGTTTCTGTGCCAGGGTTGGAACTTAGTGCAACCTTTATTTGATGTTTCTGTGCCAGTGTTGGAACTTAGTGCAACCTTTATTTGATGTTTCTGTGCCAGTGTTGGAACTTAGTGCAACCTTTATTTGATGTTTCTGTGCCAGTGTTGGAACTTAGTGCAACCTTTATTTGATGTTTCTGTGCCAGGGTTGGAACTTAGTGCAACCTTTATTTGATGTTTCTGTGCCAGTGTTGGAACTTAGTGCAACCTTTATTTGATGTTTCTGTGCCAGTGCTGGAACTTAGTGCAACCTTTATTTGATGTTTCTGTGCCAGGGTTGGAACTTAGTGCAACCTTTATTTGATGTTTCTGTGCCAGGGTTGGAACTTAGTGCAACCTTTATTTGATGTTTCTGTGCCAGGGTTGGAACTTAGTGCAACCTTTATTTGATGTTTCTGTGCAAGGGTTGGAGTCTAGCATATTAAATGGCTGTCAACTTCGGAATTTCCCTATTAAACGATAAACATTTGCTCATTCGTTAATATCATGCTTAGTTTAGCATCAGTATTCTGTTGTGACCTGTCTCCCTGGCTAGCATCGTGAATCTGAGATAATACCGCTCGATAGAAACAGCTTACAGTTTGTTATTGAAAGCTACTAAGCGTCGGAATAGAAACGTTACTCTCTTGACAACGTTTCATTGTTACATTGTTATTGTTAACTGTTGACAAAACGTTACAAACTTTCTTTTCAAAGATCTTGTGGCTTTCAAAATCGATACAGTAGCCTTGACTGCTGCACCATTACGTCCCCAGTGTAAAACTCTGATTTGCACATCCAATGTCAAGAACGTATTACTTTGTATCGTTTATTCATTATTCCGCACGCGTAACTCAATCCAATCGATCCTGCCCACACTGTGCTTCTATCTACGTAAATTATAAATAATAGCCACAATATTTGAGAAACCAACATTCCTTGGAGACACAATATATTACCTACTCCAGCAAGCCCTTTCGATTTCGCATTAACTAATGTTCTGGCTGACATTCTTATTAATTACTGAGGCGGATCAGGGGTTCTCAGATTGATGATTCAGTGACCACCGTGGTTTTGTTAGGTCCTTATTTACAGTTGTGACAAGAAATTAATAATTGTTAACAAGAAAGAAAGA
This sequence comes from Megaustenia siamemsis, assembly GCA_032433765.1. Classification (NCBI taxonomy): domain Eukaryota; kingdom Metazoa; phylum Mollusca; class Gastropoda; order Stylommatophora; family Ariophantidae; genus Megaustenia; species Megaustenia siamemsis. The sequence continues at coordinate 156,330,919 of JAVIAB010000051.1, read as the reverse complement.
AAAATAAAGCTGCATTGATCAAAGAGTTTATCGTAAATACAATTATACTGTTTGAACAAATTTAGTGTCAGAATTTAGATTGCTAGTTTAATTAATTTAGTTAATCTATTTTTTTTTTTTTACATTATCCAATTACAAACCATGACCTACGTTAGATAGGCCAGAGACCAGCAGAGGGAATCCCAAAGACACCCTTTCTAATAACGTTTTTAGCTTTGCGAGCAGGGGTAGAATGTATGGGTTGAATTACGTCAGCTGTCTATGTAAAAAAAATACCCCCGTCACGCCAAGTGGCGTATAGGGAATATGGTGTTAGTGACCATAAATTTTACAGACCTTCGGCACATGATTTTTGGAGTAATGTGGTCGGTAATACGTCCGTGCCGCTCTACTTTCCCAGAAAAAAATCCGGTAACCATTCAAGGCTGGGTGAACCCGGAAGCCGTCGGTTGGTATCAAACCCTACCCCTTGTCCTTTGCAGTCCAGTTCACTAACCACTGAGCTATCGCGGCTCCCTCGGCTGTCCTTAGTTTGTAAAAATATCACGCTATAGTCATGTGTTACAAATGAGACCACCATCTATTTCATAAATGTTTCAAATCATACTCCCCTTTATGAAAATGTAGGGTATGTTACATATAGTAACACTCCATACATTTCGTTAAAAGACATGTTTTTGTCAGTTGCCACGTATCGCCAGTTTGTGTTACGGCATGAAAGTAAAGTACCCCCGTCACGCCAAGTGGCGTATAGGGAAATATGGTGTTAGTGACCCTATATTTTACAGACCTTCAGCACATGATTTTTGGGGTAATGTGGTCGGTATTACGCCCGTGCTGATTTACTTTCCCAGAAAAAAATCCGGTACCCATTTAAGGCTGGGTGAACCCAAAAGCCGTCGGTTGGGATCGAACCCTACCCCTTGTCCTTTGTAGTCCAGTTCACTAACCACTGAGCTATCGCGGCTCCCGTTAGGGCATGAACTCTTCTATAAGTTAATGGATGTGCTCGTGTGAGGTAAACCGCCATCCATCTGCTCTATCCAAACTTTTCTTTTCATCAAAAATAGATCATTTAAAAAAAAAAACATGCATTCAAGTTATAAATTAAAGCCTTTGAAATGTGGATATATAGAAGAATAGGAACAATTAGATGGAAAGAAAAGAAAACAAACGATGAAGTCTTCAAACAGCTAAAAATGAACAGAGAACTACTACTAAACACAGTTCAAACAAGACAAATGAGATTTTTTGGCCATGTTAATAGACACAACAACCTACTAAACGTAATCTTGGAGGGGAAAATACAAGGTAAAATAGGTAGAGGCAGACCAAGACTAACATGGACGAGTAACATCAAAAGATGGACAAGTCAGCCTATGACAACCTGCACCATCAAAGCAAGAGACAGAGCAGAATGGCTCTCCATGGTAGCCAACCTTCGTTGCGGAGATAGCACTCGATGATGATAATTCATGTTATAGTTGTCTAATAATTGTACTGTTGCTTAGACGACATGTTTGTAGCATGCATCGATCCTATTTGAGCTCCGATTAGTTGTGATTCAAACATCGATCGGCATCCTTCCAGTCTCATACATCAGCAACTTTCAATGTTTCATGTCCGGTGTGGCCGACCATCTCCAGCTATGTGTCGACATTGAGGTGTCCACCATCAACTAAAACATTTAAAGTAGTCCGTGACAGTGAAATAGTTTCAGAATCATTGCGCCTGAGAGAAGTTTGCATGAATGACATGAACCTCGGTGCATTATTGAAGAGAGAAGTCTGACAAAATGAGCCATATCAACGTTCGTCACAGTTTAGTATTTTGTTTAGCCATTCTAATATTTATCTTGTAAATACACATAGTTCATTTCGTTATGCTTTTCTTTTTTATGTAACTTTGGGTCTAGATGAGGACTGTTGTGAATGTTGCCACGAGTTTCATGACATTTCTTATTTGACACGAAAAAAGGGAGGAACGGTGAAAATGAAAATAAGAAGAATTGAATGAAACAGATGCTGGGTGATGAGAATAGGGGACTGGAATGTCCCCGTCCACACGTTCATGGGCGGTGTATGTAAGGGGGTGGTGGTGTGAGTTACGAGAAACTGATTCAGTTCAGAGTGACAAATATTTAGAGATCCGCTTCTGGAAGGGAGCTAATGTTGACTTTTACTAAATATAATTGTGTACATTCTAGTGACTGTTTCTAGTGACTGTTTCTAGTGACTGTTTCTAGTGACTCTTTCTAGTGACTGTTTCTAGTGATTGCTTCTATTGATTGTTTCTAGAAACTGTTTCTAGTGACTCTTTCTAGTGATTGCTTCTATTGATTGTTTCTAGAAACTGTTTCTAGTGACTGTTTATAGTGATTGTTTCTAGTGATTGTTTCTACAGACTGTTTCTAGTGACTGTTTCTAGTGACTCTTTCTAGTGACTGTTTCTAGTGATTGCTTCTATTCATTGTTTCTAGAAACTGTTTCTAGTGACTGTTTCTAGTGATTGTTTCTAGTGATTGTTTCTAGTGACTGTTTCTAGTGATTGTTTCTAGTGACTGTTTCTAGTGATTGTTTCTAGTGACTGTTTCTAGTGATTGTTTCTAGTGATTTTTTAGTGACTGTTTCTAATGATTGTTTCTAGTGATTGTTTCTACAGACTGTTTCTAGTGACTGTTTCTACAGGCTGTTTCTAGTGATTGTTTCTAGTGACTATTTCTAGTGATTGTTTCACGTTATTGTTTCTACAGACTGTTTCTAGTGACTGTTTCTAGTGATTGTTTCTAGTGATTGTTTCAACAGACTGTTTCTAATGACTGTTTCTACAGACTGTTTCTAGTGATTGTTTCTACAGACTGTTTCTATGGATTGTTTCTACAGACTATTTCTAGTGACTGTTTCTAGTGATTGTTTCTAGTGATTGTTTCTACAGACTGTTTCTAGTGACTGTTTCTAGTGATTGTTTCTAGTGATTGTTTCTAGTGACTGTTTCTAGTGATTGTTTCTAGTGACTGTTTCTAGTGATTGTTTCTAGTGACTGTTTCTAGTGATTGTTTCTAGTGATTTTTTAGTGACTGTTTCTAATGATTGTTTCTAGTGATTGTTTCTACAGACTGTTTCTAGTGACTGCTTCTACAGGCTGTTTCTAGTGATTGTTTCTAGTGACTATTTCTAGTGATTGTTTCTAGTGATTGTTTCTACAGACTGTTTCTAGTGACTGTTTCTAGTGATTGTTTCTAGTGATTGTTTCAACAGACTGTTTCTAATGACTGTTTCTACAGACTGTTTCTAGTGATTGTTTCTACAGACTGTTTCTATGGATTGTTTCTACAGACTATTTCTAGTGACTGTTTCTAGTGATTGTTTCTAGTGATTGTTTCTACAGACTGTTTCTAGTGACTGTTTCTAGTGATTGTTTCTAGTGATTGTTTCTAGTGACTGTTTCTAGTGATTGTTTCTAGTGACTGTTTCTAGTGATTGTTTCTAGTGACTGTTTCTAGTGATTGTTTCTAGTGATTGTTTTTACAGACTGTTTCTAGTGACTGTTTCTAGTGACTATTTCTAGTGACTGTTTCTAGTGATTCTTTCTAGTGATCGTTTCTACAGACTGTTTCTAGTGACTGTTTCTAGTGATTGTTTCTAGTGACCGTTTCTAGTGATTGTTTCTAGTGATTGTTTCTAGTAACTGTTTCTAGTGATTGTTTCTAGTGATTGTTTCTAGTGACTGTTTTTAGTGATTGTTTCTAGTGACTGTTTCTAGTGATTGTTTCTAATGATTGTTTCTACAGACTGTTTCTAGTGATTGTTTCTAGTGATTGTTTCTACAGACTGTTTCTAGTGATTGTTTCTAGTGATTGTTTCCAGTGATTGTTTCTACAGACTGTTTCTAGTGATTGTTTCCAGTGATTGTTTCTACAGACTGTTTCTAGTGACTGTTTCTAGTGACTGATTCTAGTGATTGTTTCTAATGATTGTTTCTAGTGACTGTTTCTAGTGATTGTGTCTAGTGACTGTTTCTAATGATTGTTTCTAGTGACTGTTTCTAGTGACTTTTTCTAGTGATTGTTTCTAGTGACTGTTTCTAGTGACTGTTTCTAATGACTATTTCTAGTGACTGTTTCTAAAGACTGTTTCTAGTGATTGTTTGTAGTGAATGTTTCTAGTGATTGTTTCTAGAAACTGTTTCTAGTGACTGTTTCTAGTGATTGTTTCTAGAGTCTGTTTCTAGTGACTGTTTCTAGTGACTGTTTCTAGTGACTGTTTCTAGTGATTATTTCTAGTGACTGTTTCTAGTGACTGTTTCTAGTGATTGTTTCTAGTGACTGTTTCTAGTGACTGTTTCTAGTGACTGTTTCTAGAGACTGTTTCTAGTGATTGTTTCTAGTGATTTCTTCTAGTGATTGTTTCAAGTGATTGCTTCTAGTGATTGTTTCTAGAGACTGTTTCTAGTGACTGTTTCTAGTGACTGTTTCTAGTGACTGTTTCTAGTTACAGTGAACCTTCTATTTTCCTCTCTCGATGTTTAACATTAACGGGCTAAAACAAAAACATTAAAAGCGAAATGTTTTCATTGATTCGCCTGAAACTATTGTGAAAACAAAGAAGCTCGAAGGATAAGTTGTGTTTGTGCTGAAGTTGGTCAACCATTATTCTCAAATCTCAGCAGCAAAGCGGCAAACATCGGCAATACTTTCACTCAATGAGACTCGATGTTATCAAATATAACCTTTAGGATATTAAGGAGACTAAAGCGTATTTCACCTTCAGGACAGGTGGTTGTGTCTGGTAGCTGGGGGGATTTCTTCATACGGCACTTCATCACTTATTATCTTGCTTTCGTTCGCCCGATGACTAAAGTATTCTAGAATTATGAATTAGATTGTAGAATTCCTCTTCGTCATCCGCCCTTAAAAGGACGTTAGGTGGATGTCTCTGCGATGTGTTGTGGTTTGCAGTGTAACACTGTTATATTTGCGCCTTTCGGCCCAACACATCCGACTTCAGCACATTTTTGAGTACCGGGTTGTCTTCCCTCTTCGATCCCTGCTCGCTTGGCCAGACTAGACAGGTTAGTCTGTTACTAGAGGCACCACGGAGAGGTAGAGCAGGGTCTGGATGGTTCCGGTTCACCGATCCTGGCACAAGCCATCAGCTGTGGATTGCCGACAACTTCCAGCTCTGGTGCTGGGAGGCGCGCCTTAGCCTCCAACTTATTATTAAGGAATAACGATAAGTTTGTCTGAAAGTTCTACCTCAACTATGAAGTCTTTACTTTTCTCTAGAGTTCTCTTTGTTATATTTTATTATTGCTGTTTGTTCCCAGTATAGATTACATATTAGTCGTATGTCCATGTCATCTAGATGTATCTCTTTTAGGCATTCTATAAGTTGTTTGTGGTGTACTCTATCAAAAGCGTTGGTGTAGTCTATGAAGCAGGCATATATTAGTTTGTTTACTTCTGAGTACTTTTCGATTAATGTTCTCACGCAGAATATATGTTTTCCTATCACCTGACGGCACATTTACTGAACTAATTTGTGATTTATTCTTGTTTTCCTATCACCTGACGGCACATTTACTGAACTAATTTGTGATTTATTCTTGTTTTCCTATCACCTGACGGCACATTTACTGAACTAATTTCTGGTTTCTTCTTGTTTTTCTATCACCCAACAACTATTCGACTTAATTTTTGCAATGACGTCATAAGGGCGTTCATGAGTTTTAATGAAGTTTGCAGTTGAGCCATGATATTTATGCTTTTCTGCCCCACACATCCGACTTCAGCACAGTATTTTATGTATTAGGTCGCGTCTTCCCTTTGCGATCAGTGCCCGGCTATCTAGGTTCGTTGTCCGATTCTCTGAGCACTACTGAGAGGTGGAGCAGGGTCTGGATCAGGTCTGTTGCGTCCATATGTGGATCGCTGTCTGCTTTCTGCTCTGTTTTTTCTCGACGTCTTGGAATTATTGTAGTCGGGTAGAAAGGTAATGAGTCCCATTCAGCGAATGATGCTGAAGTGTGTACGCTAATGGCTCATGTAGCTCGCTAGCTACACTCATTGATTGTCAGTTCTCTTAGTCGCCCGATTTTAATCGGAGCCGTATTTTCATTCTCAGATATCAGTGGCCTCCTTACTTGTTAATTGTTTTTTTCCTAATATTTTTTAGGAGCTCCTTTTTCGTGTTGGCCTCTTTGAGAATTTCCTCGTTGATCTTTTTAGCTCTCCAGGGAGTTTTCAACATTCTTCTGAGAAATCCCATCTCTGTGTCTCTAATCTTCTTTTCATTTGTTTGTCTACTGTCCATGATTCGTTTCCATTGATCAGAGTTTGCTCTAAGTGCGTGTGCATGTATATATATGGTACTTTTACACACAGTTTGAAACAGACAGTTACTAGCTGGTCTACAATAGTAACCGTCCAAAGCCCTTTTGCTAAACAGCTTCTCTCATTTCTGGTCTTGTCGACACAGGAATAGCAGGTCCGGCTACGGAACGAACAATACAATTTTATGGCAGAGGGTCTCGCCTATTTTCTCCTGCATTTTTCCATCTTTTAACTTTGACTTCCATTCATTTCCAAATGTTAGCAGGCCTTAGCCTCAGCATGAGAAAACTTAATGGTTGGATCAAAGACAAAGATATTTGCTAAATGTACAATTAAAGTAAATGGGGCAGTGTAAACAAGTCTGTGATTTTAAGCAACCTGAAAAACTAAAACGATGTTAACTTCAGATGGTGGATGTACAACAGAGGTGAGTTGCAGAATAGTTCTGGCAAATGAGGCATAAAAAACATTAAAGAGATTACGCAATTCATTTTTTGTTCATAGAAAAAAAATTTTTAAAGAATTTCTTCCTTTTACGTGGAATCAGTTTTGACTCAGATACGTATCCTGGACAATAAGATAACATACTAGAACATTGTTGAAGGTAGCAGAACAGTGGTTTACAGAGGAATATTGAGAATAGCACGGGCAACTAACAATAGTAGTGAAAACGTTCTAAAAGTGGGGACAAGACGGTAATGAGAACGTTCTAAAAGTGGGGACAGACGGTAATGAGGACATTCTAAAAGTGGGGACAAGACGGTAATAAGAACGTTCTAAAAGTGGGAACAAGGCAGTAACGAGGACGTTTTAAAAGTGGGGACAGACGTAATGAGGACGTTCTAAAAGTGGGGACAAGACGGTAATAAGAACGTTCTAAAAGTGGGAACAAGGCAGTAATGAGGACGTTTTAAAAGTGGGAACAGACGGTAATGAGAACGTTCTAAAATTGGGAACAATGCAGTAATTAGGACGTTTTAAAAGTGGGGACAGACGGTAATGAGGACATTCTAAAAGTGGGGACAAGACGGTAATGAGGACATTCTAAAAGTGGGGACAAGACGGTAATAAGAACGTTCTAAAAGTGGGAACAAGGCAGTAATGAGGACGTTTTAAAAGTGGGAACAGACGGTAATGAGAACGTTCTAAAATTGGGAACAATGCAGTAATTAGGACGTTTTAAAAGTGGGGACAAGACGGTAATGAGGACGTTCTAAAAGTGGGGACAAGACGGTAATGAGGACGTTCTAAAAGTGTGGACAATACGGTACTGAGGATGTTCTAAAAGTGAGGAAATGACGGTAATGAGGACGTTCTAAAAGTGGAGAAAGAGCGGTACTGAGGACGTTCTAAAAGTGGGGACAAGACGGTAATAACGACGTTCTAAAAGTGGGGACAAGACGGTACTGAAGACGTTCTAAAAGTGAGGACATGACGGTAATGAGGACGTTCTAAAAGTGGGGACAAGACGGTAGTAAGGACGTTCTAAAAGTGGGGACAAGACAGCAATGAGGACGTTCTAAAAGTAAGGAAATGACGGTAATGAGGACGTTCTAAAAGTGAGGAAATGACGGTAAAGAGGACGTTCTAAAAATGGGGACAAAAAGGTGCTAAGGACGTTCTAAAAGTAGGGAAATGACGGTAATGAGGACGTTCTAGAAGTGGGGACAATGCGGTAATGAGGACGTTCTAAAAGTGGGAACAAGGCGGTAATGAGGGCGTTCTAGAATTAGGGAGAAGGCGGTAATGAGGACGTTCTAGAAGTGGGGACAATGCGGTAATGAGGACGGTCTAGAAGTGGGGACAAGGCGGTAATGAGGACGTTCTAGAAGTGGAGACAAGGCGGTAATGTGGACGCTTTAGAAGTGGGGACAAGACGATAATGAGGACGTTCTAGATGTAGGGACAAGGCGGTAATGAGGACGTTCTAGAAGTGGGGACAAGGCGGTAGAGAGGACGTTCTAGAAGTGGGAACAAGGCGGTAATGAGGACGTTCTAGAAGTAGGGGGAAGGCGGTAATGAAGACGTTCTAGAAGTGGGGACAATGCGGTAATGAGGTCGTTCTAAGAGTGGGAACAAGGCGGTAATGAGGGCGTTCTAAAAGTGGGAACAATGCGGTAATGAGGACGCTTTAGAAGTAGGGACAATGCGGTGATGAGGACGTTCTAGAAGTGGGGACAGGGCGGTAATGAGGACGTTCTGGAAGTGGGGACAGGGCGGTAATGTGGAAGCTTTAGAAGTGGGGACAAGACGATAATGAGGACGTTCTAGATGTAGGGACAATGCGGTAATGAGGACGTTCTAGAAGTGGGGACAAGGCGGTAGTGAGGACGTTATAGAAGTAGGGCGAAGGCGGTAATGAGGACGTTCTAGAAGTGGGGACAATGCTGTAATGAGGGCGTTCTAAAAGTGGGAACAAGGCGGTAATGAGGGCGTTCTAAAAGTGGGAACAATGCGGTAATGAGGACGCTTTAGAAGTGGGGACAATGCGGTGATGAGGACGTTCTAGAAGTGGGGACAAGGCGGTAATGAGGACGTTCTAGAAGTGGGGACAGGGCGGTAATGTGGAAGCTATAGAAGTGGGGACAAGACGATAATGAGGACGTTCTATATGTAGGACGAGGCGGTAATGAGGACGTTCTAGAAGTGGGGACAAGGCGGTAATGAGGACGTTCTAGAAGTATGGAGAAGGCGGTAATGAGGACGTTCTAGAAGTGGGGACAATGCGTTAATGAAGGCGTTCTAAAAGTGGAAACATGGCGGTAATGAGGGCGTTCTAAAAGTGGAAACAAGGCGGTAATGAGGACGTTCTAGAAGTGGGAACAATGCGGTAATGAGGACGCTTTAGAAGTGGGGACAATGCGGTAATGAGGGCGTTCTAGAAGTGGGGACAAGGCGGTTATGAGGACGCTCTAGAAGTGGAGGCAGGGCGGTAATGTGGACGCTTTAGAAGTGGGGACAAGGCGATAATGATGACGTTCTAGAAGTAGGGACAAAGCGTAATGAGGACGTTCTAAAAGTAGGGACAAGGCGGTAATGTGGACGCTTTAGAAGTGGGGACAATGCGGTAATGAGGACGTTCTAGAAGTGGGGGCAATGCGGTAATGAGGACGTTCTAGAAGTAGGGACAAGGCGGTAATGACGACGTTCTAAAAGTGGGGACAATGCGTTAATGAGGACGTTCTAGAAGTATGGACAAGGCGGTAATGTGGAAGCTTTAGAAGTGGGGACAATGCGGTAATGAGGACGTTCTAGAAGTGGAGGAAATGCGGTAATGAGGACGTTCTAGAAGTAGGGACAAGGCATTAACGAGGACGTTCTAAAAGTGGGGACAAGGCGGTAATGAGGACGTTCTAGAAGTGGGGACAGGGCGGTAATGTGGAAGCTTTAGAAGTGGGGACAAGACGATAATGAGGACGTTCTATATGTAGGACAAGGCGGTAATGAGGACGTTCTAGAAGTGGGGACAAGGCGGTAATGAGGACGTTCTAGAAGTATGGAGAAGGCGGTAATGAGGACGTTCTAGAAGTGGGGACAATGCGTTAATGAGGGCGTTCTAAAAAAGGAAACATTGCGGTAATGAGGGCGTTCTTAAAGTGGGAACAATGCGGTAATGAGGACGCTTTAGAAGTGGGGACAATGCGGTAATGAGGACGTTCTAGAAGTGGGGACAAGGCAGTAATGAGGACGTTCTAGAAGTAGGGACAAGGCGGTAACGAGGACGTTCTAAAAGTGGGGACAATGCGGTAATGAGGACGTTCTAGAAGTAGGGACAAGGCGGTAATGAGGACGCTTTAGACGTTGGGACAATACGGTAATGAGGACGTTCTAGAAGTGGAGACAATTTGGTAATGAGGACGTTCTAGAAGTGTAGACAATTCGGTAATGAGGACGTTCTAGAAGTGGAGACAATTCGGTAATGAGGACGTTCTAGAAGTGGAGACAATTCGGTAATGAGGACGTTCTAGAAGTGGAGACAATTCGGTAATGAGGACGTTCTAGAAGTGGAGACAATTCGGTAATGAGGACGTTCTAGAAGTGGTCAAAACAGAAATAAAAATTAATTTCCAACGTCATCATTAATTTTGACTGTCACGCCACGTCACGTCACTGACGTCTCGTCACGCCACGTCACGCACGTCATGCTACCCACGTCTCGTCACGCCACGTCACATCACGTCACGAGAAGAGAACGTATTGTGGGGACCTGTGAGACAGGGGGAAACAGAGAATACTGTTGAAGATAGCGGTTTGTAAACAATTCACAACAGTAAACAAATGAAATTATAAACATCTGTAGAGACAGAAAGTTATGAAGAGACATGATCACCTGCGGCAGTGATTTTGCACATATATAAATATATATAGGACTTTCTTTTTTCTAACGGAACAAGCCAGGATGTGTACTAACTAGTAAACTTTTGAGGCTTTAACAGACGCGACATACGTGAAGCACAATACAAATATATACAAATACAGATGTAAGTCCAATACCAATATATACAAATACAGATGTAAGTACAATAACAATATATACAAATACATACGTAAATATAATACAAATATATACAAATACAGATGTAAGTACAATACAAATATATACAAATACACATGTAAATATAATACAAATAGTATCAAATACAGATTTAAGTACAATACAAATATATACAAATACAAATGTAAGTACAATACAAATGTAAGTACACTACAAATGTAAGTACAATACAATGTACAATATCTTCTGGGAGCATGGCTCATTCAGACTAGGACTTCCGACTCTCTTGTAAAGGCGTCTGTTTTGGTGATTCTGTTGCCCCGTATATTTTCTCTTCCAGTGAGGTGGGTGTGGGCCACATTGTCCTTCTCAGGTATGTTTACTGCGGGCAATCCTGTAGAACATGTTTAAATGTACAATATAAGTACATCAGAGATCCCAAGGCTTCAAATATTATGATCTCCTCATTTGATAGGATGAGAAGATACAACTTTCAATCAACATTTGTGATTGTAAAGAAAAGCGCTGAGTATGGTTATATTAATTTGTCAATTGTTAGCGTTGTCTGTTCCCCACCTTGTGCCTTTACATCATGGTTGGCTACCACAGAACGCCACTTCACTAAATCTCTTGTCTTGATAATACAAGATGTCTTACTTCTCCGGTCCATCTCTTTGTATTGTCCGTGTACTTAAGTCTTTGTCTCTGTCTTGTTGACCTCATATCCCCTCACCCTCAAAATTAGGTCAAATTGTCTCGTTTCCTGTCGTACATTTGTTATTTGTTTTTTTTTTCTTTTCTGTTGTGTTAAATTTCCTTCTCATTAAAATCTGTTTCAAAACTTCATTATTTTTTGTTGTCTCCTCAGTGTTCTATAAATGGTTCGGCCACGTGACAAGGCAGAAAGAACAAAACACAACACAACAAGGCTTCAAAAAACGTTGTGAGCACAACAGACCCAAGGGTCCACCACGAAAAAGATGGATCGATGGAATATTAGAAGCACTAGGAAACATAACAGCAGCAGAGGCGAACAGAAGAGCAAAAGACAGCAAATTATATCTCCCCTCGACGCTGAAAGGCAGATGAGGAGGGAAGAAGAAGAAGAAGAAGAAGAAGAAGAAGAAGAGAGAAGAAGTTCTATAAATCCACATTTCAAGGTCTTCAATTTATTTTCTAGTGTTGAAAGCCACCAAGTGTCCATTTTTCTACGACATACAAGAAATGTTGAGTAGATCGAGAATTTTATTATTCTCTGTTTTAGTTCTGCTTTTATTTTTCTTGCCATCTTCACCTGCCTTAAATATATGTTCTGCTTCTTCTGACAGTCAACTTGTTCAAAAGATTTTTTAGAGCCTAGATTATTGATTTCGCTGTCTCCAGCCGCCAGTTCTCTCTGATCTGCTGACAGCTAGACTTCCCGCCTTCGTCAACGTTGAATTCTGGGATGTTATCCTTAACAATAAACTTGCATTTAAACCGCGGATTAATGCCTTGAAAACAGCTCGACTAGATTGATGACAACAACCCCACCCGCTTAGTCACGTGTCGTTAGCAATGTCTTGCTAGAACAGATAATAGAAACACCGAGATGGTCTTTATTTGTAATTTTCAACAAATATAAGAGATGCAGCCTTTTTTAAAACTTTGTTTATGGCGTAATTTTATTGGACAAATCCAACATCATTGCTTTCTCTCCAGCTGCTCACTACACGACTGACGTTATAATGAGGTCATTAATTTTTGTTCACGGTTCAATAGTGCAGAGACTAAGAACCAGGTACATTCAGGTAATGAAGTCAAGGCCAGTTGTAATCGATATCAATGAGGTTAAATTGACACAGGTAGAAGAGTTGAGTCATGCAGGTGATCTCAGAGGCTGTGTGTATCAGATGATGTCATGGCATGCACAATGTTTATCTTGCCAGGTGAGAGCAATGCCAGGTTTGTAATATTGCACCTTTCAACTGACTCACTTATATGATCACCTCCAGGAATTATTACCGCCCACCCCTCCTCCATGTTTTCTTCCTCTCAATTTATTTCTAAGTAGCTCTGATGTTATCCAACAGTGGAGTACGCTTTTTGTGCGAATTTAATTATTTCGCCACAAGTTTTACGTAAAATATGTCACTCTGAAAGCTTGTAAATAAAGGTGAGCATTTTATCATAAAACATACGAACATCAAAACAAATAACACCAGGGCTAAACTAAGAATAGCAAAATGTTATATCTTCTCAACATTCCTGTATGGAGCAGAAACATGGACATTAGACAAGAAAACAGAACAGAAAATTGAAGCCTTTGAAATGTGGATTTATAGAAGAATAAGTCAATTGGATGGAAAGAAAAGAAAACAAATTATGAAGTTTTAAAACAACAAAATATGAAGAGAACTACTAAACACAATTCAAACAAGACAAATGAGATTTTTGGAACATGTTAAAAGACACAACAGCCTACTAAAAGTAATCTTGGAGGGGAAAATATAAGGTAAAAGAGGCAGAGGCCGACCAAGAATAATATGGACGAGTAACATCAAAAGATGGACAAGTCAGCCTATTACAACCAAAGAAAGAGACAGAGCGTAATGGCGCTTAATGGTAGCCAACCTTCGATGCGGAGACGGTACTCAATGATGATGATGAATTTAATTATAAACAAGATAACTATTTAAGTTACTGGGGTGACTACTGCAGTAGTCTGAGTACTGCTTACTTCAGTCGTTTTCGGAAACATTAAGCATGTCCGTTATAGTGCTGAGCTCTATCGAATCGTGCTCTGGAAGATCTCAAACGGAAGTTTGGGACATGAATGATGCAGGGATAAAGCTATTTGTCATATTTGACAGGCCTGCCGCCCTTGATATGACACTTAGAGAATCGACATGCTACCTTTAAAGACAAGGATGACCTTGACAGTGATTATTTGCTAGGGGAAACAAGTTGATTGGCATTCACTGTTTGATCCTTCTTTGTTGAACGAAGACCTGGCAAATGATGAAACTAAAACCCGCGTCTGCAGGAATTTAGAATAATTTAATTTACGAGTAGAGGATGTAAGCAAATTAGGGGACCATTAAGTTGTTTATATCACAAGCAGTTTGCTGAAACTATCAACAATCGTGTTCCTCGCCGTCTGTTACGAGTGAGATATTGAGTTTGATCCTTTCAGCGTCGCTAGGCGTCGCATAGGGGTCGCATAGGGGTCGTTGTGTTTTTCACCATCTATCACTTTTCTTAGCAAAATATTCGATTTTATCTAAAACGTCTGTGCCTGCCCCCTTTGCTTCTCTTATAAGAGCTTCTTTTTAGTGTCTCCCTAGATCTTCCTCGGTTTCTGTATTCTGATGTTTCCCATAGCAGAGCCTGTTTTGGATTTCTTTTGTTAGCTCTTCTCAACACATGTCCGACATATGTCCATCTTCTCAACACATGTCCGACATATGTCCATCTTCTCAACACATGTCCGACATATGTCCATCTTCTCAACACATGTCCGACATATGTCCATCTTCTCAACACATGCCCGACATATGTCCATCTTCTCAACACATGTCCGACATATGTCCATCTTCTCAACACATGTCCGACATATGTCCATCTTCTCAACACATGTCCGACATATGTCCATCTTCTCAACACATGTGCGACATATGTCCATCTTCTCAACACATGTCCGACATATGTCCATCTTCTCAACACATGTCCAACATATGTCCATCTTCTCAACACATGTACGACATATGTCCATCTTCTCAACACATGTCCGACATATGTCCATTTTCTCTTCCTAATTGTAGATGAGATCGTTGTTTGCATGTCCATTTATCTTATCTCTATTTTAATCTTCAATCCGTTACATCGTAGATGAGATCGTTGTTTGCATGTGCATTTATCTTATCTCTATTTTAATCTTGAATCCGTTACATCGTAGATGAGATCGTTGTTTGCATGTCCATTTATCTTATCTCAATTTTAATCTTGAATCCGTTACATCGTAGATGAGATCGTTGTTTGCATGTGCATTTATCTTATCTCTATTTTAATCTTGAGTCCGTTACATCGTAGATGAGATCGATGTTTGCATGTCCATTTATCTTATCTCTATTTTATTCTTGAATCCGTTACATCGTAGATGAGATCGTTGTTTGCATGTCCATTTATCTTATCTCTATTTTAATCTTGAATCCGTTACATCGTAGATGAGATCGTTGTTTGCATGTGCATTTCTCTTATGTCCATATTAGTCTTCATACATTTGGCCTCTGCCACTACGAGTGAGATGGCTGGGGTTAAAATAGATGGTGGAGACTGAACACTTCAACAAGAAGTTGAGCGGGTTTTGATAACCAACAAACCTTATCAAATTAATGTACTCAGACTAAGGTACAATCAACATTTTATGTCTTCATCCCTCACATTTAGACCAACCAAATTATTTATTTTTTCTTCAGTAAAACTGACATGTAAAGGCTATCACTGTGGAGCCAGTATGCTCATTTTGTTGTTGTTGTTGTTATGGATCCAGTGACCTTTGAGCTGATGCCCTTCGGCCCAATGCCATGTAGTAGTATCTGCAGGTATTTCTAAGTTCTGCTGTTGTTCCGCACAGAGTATTCCATTTGGAGGGTCTTTCAGGAAGTAGTGTTGTTCTGATGTCAGTGAGCTCTGGGCATTGAAACAAGTGATGTTCTACAGTTTCTTGTGGGTGATTACAGAGTGGACATACTGGGGTATGGTTTTGTTGTATTCTATTAATGTGGTTATTTAGCATAGCATGTCCTGTTCTCAGTCTGAAGATGGCGGTTTGGTCTCTTCTTGTTAGGTTGTTGATGTTGTCTTGTGGATTTGGTCTTGCCATATATTTAAAAAGCTCTCTCTCTGTTTTCCCTAAGGCCCATCCATTCAACCACTCCTCTCTACTGTTGGAGTTTATGACTTGTTTGGCTGTGTCTAGTGTGATGGATGTATGTATCTGTGCCTGTCTGGATCCTCTCTTAGCTAATGTATCTGCTTTATCATTTCCTGGTATGTTCGAGGGTCCCGGGATCCATTACGTTACCAATCTTATGTTATGTGTTTCAATAAGTGTAGGACACTGGTAAGTAATTAAAACACAAAAGTGTAGGACACTAGTAAGTAATTAAAATACAAAAGTGTAGGACACTGGTAAGTAATTAAAACACAAAAGTGTAGGACACTGGTAAGTAATTAAAACACAAAAGTGTAGGACACTGGTAAGTAATTAAAACACAAAAGTGTAGGACACTGGTAATTAATTAAAGCACAAAAGTGTAGGACACTGGTAAGTAATTAAAACACAAAAGTGTAGGACACTGGTAAGTAATTAAAACACAAAATTGTAGGACACTAATAAGTAATTAAAACACAAAAGTGTAGGACACTGGTAAGTAATTAAAACACAAAAGTGTAGGACACTGGTAAGTAATTAAAACACAAAAGTGTAGGACACTGGTAAGTAATTAAAGCACAAAATTGTAGGACACTGGTAAGTAATTAAAACACAAAAGTGTAGGACACTAGTAAGTAATTAAAATACAAAATTGTAGGACACTAGTAAGTAATTAAAGCACAAAATTGTAGGACACTGATAAGTAATTAAAACACCAAAGTGTTGGACACTAGTAAGTAATTAAAACACAAAATTGTAGGACACTGGTAAGTAATTAAAACACAAAATTGTAGGACACTAGTAAGTAATTAAAGCACAAAATTGTAGGACACTAGTAAGTAATTAAAACACAAAATTGTAGGACACTAGTAAGTAATTAAAACACAAAAGTGTAGGACACTAGTAAGTAATTACAACACAAAAGTGTAGGACACTGGTAAGTAATTAAAACACAAAAGTGTAGGACACTGGTAAGTAATTAAGACACAAAATTGTAGGACACTGGTAAGTAATTAAAACACAAAATTGTAGGACACTAGTAAGTAATTAAAACACAAAATTGTAGGACACTAGTAAGTAATTAAAACACAAAATTGTGGGACACTAGTAAGTAATTAAAACACAAAATTGTAGAACACTGGTAAGTAATTAAAACACAAAATTGTAGGACACTGGTAAGTAATTAAAACCCACAATTGTAGGACACTAGTAAGTAATTAAAACACAAAAGTGTAGGACACTGGTAAGTAATTAAAACATAAAAGTGTAGGACACTGGTAAGTAATTAAAACACAAAAGTGTAGGACACTGGTAATTAATTAAAGCACAAAAGTGTAGGACACTGGTAAGTAATTAAAACACCAAAGTGTAGGACACTGGTAAGTAATTAAAACACAAAATTGTAGGACACTAGTAAGTAATTAAAACACAAAGGTGTAGGACACTGGTAAGTAATTAAAACACAAAATTGTAGGACACTGGTAAATAATTAAAACACAAAATTGTAGGACACTGGTAAGTAATTAAAGCACAAAATTGTAGGACACTGTTAAGTAATTAAAACACAAAAGTGTAGGACACTAGTAAGTAATTAAAACACAAAATTGTAGGACACTAGTAAGTAATTAAAGCACAAAATTGTAGGACACTAATAAGTAATTAAAGCACAAAATTGTAGGACACTGGTAAGTAATTAAAACACCAAAGTGTTGGACACTAGTAAGTAATTAAAGCACAAAATTGTAGGACACTGGTAAGTAATTAAAACACCAAAGTGTAGGACACTAGTGATATAGAGTTGACTTGTTCTTTGTTATATTATATCTTTATCTTTCTTAATGGTCACAGCACATCACAACATTGAAGCAACATGTAAGATCATGATAGAGTCTTTCTTTCCACAATTAAATGATAATCAGTTTATTACTTTTGGCTCGTGATACACGATTGTAGATGCACTTATATTAAATTAATCATTCATTAATTCGGGACATGTCGGAGGCAGCCGCCGGTCTTTATGAAAATGCCGCCAAGTGCTAAATTGGCATATAACTTGTTCATCAGTCAATCATTCATTGGTCTACTTACGACATGGAAGATTCTTGGAATACTTCAAAATGGAAACACAACTATTGAACACATTAACACTGGCACAGTACTAATGTTCATAGTCTACTAAATTCTACTTGTGATAATAATAATCTATCAACTGACTTGTAGTCAACTGTAACTTGTAGATTCCTACTGACTTGCTAACTCAATACTTCTACTCTTAACTTTCTAACTGTTCTGACTCTAACTTTGACTCTAACTATCTAACTGCCCTTAGCAGTTCGGCCGAAGCCGATCTACTGACTTAGTCTACATTCTAACTTCTCTTCTGACTTCTTGGCCTTCTTGACTTCTGCTCCTCTGACTCACTTAAACTTTTTTGTTGTGCAGGACTTTAAGTACTCAACAACTCTCTACGTCCTGAGGCTCAGCAGCCAATCAGCTGCTGCCGATTGACCACTTGCTGGTTACATGCATTAGTGTCGAGGTGTCCGCTATTCTGTGACTCACACCTGAACTTACCGCCAGCTTGACCTATTTGGAATAATATTACTTCATCCTGGTAGCTGGATGACCACTTGACCGTTCCATGACTTTGACAATAACAACTTATTTATCAGTCTGCCAAAGTCATGGGTTCCACATGCTAACTGCGTGGTGGTCACTCACAATAACAACGAACTTGCATGGACAATCGTGGAGATTTTACAACAACCTCACGAGGTCGATGCGTGTTATCTATGTGTTGGTCACTCTCACAACAACTGGGCGAGTGGGGATTCATGGAAAATCCCCTCAACTATTATATCCAGGCCAAGTCATGACCCTCTCTACTTCGGTGGGTGTCCACTACCCACTCTCTACAACTTGTCCTAACTTGTATTCTGGAAAATACCATACTTAATTCTACTGGTCGCCACTATATGATACTGCTATCGTCCATTCAAAGAGCGGTAACGACTAAATTACCTGCTCCCTCTATGCTTCCTTAGCTAACTCTATAACAACTAGTAAGTAATTAAAGCACAAAATTGTAGGACACTGGTAAGTAATTAAAACACAAAAGTGTAGGTCACTGGTAAGTAATTAAAGCTCAAAATTGTAGGACACTGGTAAGTAATTAAAACACAAAAGTGTAGGACACTGGTAAGTAATTAAAACACAAAATTGTAGGACACTGGTAAGTAATTTCACCCCAAGCCTTGACACGGATAATGTAGAAGAAGCTGATCATTTCCGTAACAAAATACTTCTAGCAATTACTTATTATGCGGGTATATTACAAAACAATGTGAGGGCAACTTAATAAGTACTCTACATTAAATTAGTATCATAGGAAAATCATAAGACTGATTGCGAATTGAGCTTTCATCAACCTGTCCTTGTACGCAATAAATGGCCCGAGTGTACAAGTGGTACACACTGGTAATGTACAATTGACAGAATAAGTTATTTATAACTTCCGTGAAACTACTTTTATTGAGATTAAAACATATTTTTTATTTGCAAAAGTCCTAAATATAAATATGAGACTACACCAGTGGCGTATTCTCTATGATACCGCAGCTACTGCGGGTAGCCTGACCATATTAACGAAATACAAGAGGAGATGATAATTTATTATATTTTTTTTTATAATTATATTACACATTTTTCGAATATTCTATTACACATTTCGTAGGCCAATATGATTTATTTGCTTTGATTTGCATTTATTAAAGCAAGGTTTTCCTCTGGCCACTATAACGTTTGTGAATGAAACCGAAACTACATTGAAACCTCTATCCGGACCTTGTATTAACGACCGTGGCATTCAAAAATTCCCGTCAAAATAATACGGCAAAGCTATCTCTACACTAATGCGGTTTCATGGGTTATTTTTAGCTCTAGCCAATCAGAACCGTCACAATGTGAAAGTGAAACAATGTCTGATTACCTGAACTTCCTTAGCTATTTATAACTACGTTATACGCATCAGCATCTGTAGAAAGAACATTTTCTGCTCTCAAGAGAATCAAATCTTATTGTCGCTCAACACAGAACACAGACACAAGAACGCTTATCTGGTTTGGCATTAATGTCCATTAAGAAATCATTCCCTCAGAAACTTAGAAACCAACCCAACAGTACTTTCAATGACAAAGTCATCAAGACATGTTAGTCCCAAACAAGACGGATGTAATTAACATAAATAAGTAAGTAATTTAAAATGTAGTGAAATCATTAGAAAATATTACTTTATGTTAGCCTACTGAATATAATGTATGTTTTTATTTATTATGTCAGCGGTAGCCCAGACCCCAAAACCAGAATACGCCACTGGACTACACTAGATACTACGATTAGTATGTTTTATTTACATATGTTTAACTATTATCATCATCATGTGCCATACCGGTTGGCGTAGGCGATCATGCCCTTTCACAATCTTCTATCTACCGTGTATCGTTTCAATTGTGTTGTTGGCCGATTTCCATGCCACGACACCAAGCTATCTAGTATTGTCTCTCTTTGTCGTCCGCGATCTCTCTTTCCTTTTATTTTGCCAGTTGTAACCAAGTATTACAACTTCCCTCTTCTCATGACTTGCCCAAAAATATTGATTGTTTCTTTCTGATATTTCTTAGGGGCTCCCTTTTTGTGTTGACCTCTTTGTTAATTTCGTCATTAAGTCTTTTTAACTGTCCAGGGAACTTTCAATATTCTTCTGAGAAATCCCATCTCTGTGGCCTCTAATCGTCTTTTCATTTGTTTGTCTACTCTCTATGATTCGCTTCCATAGGTCAGAACTGGTTCTATATAACACCTATGAACTCTCTTTCTTACTTCTATTGACATAGATTTGTTGCCTATGACGTTTTTCATTCTCTGAAATGCTATTTTAGCCTAGCTATTCTGTTTGTTATATCTGTGGTGCATCTTCCGTCTGATGTTATTATTGTGCCCAAGTATTTGACGCGTTGCACTTGTTTCAGATTTGTCCTGTTTATATTTTTTGCTGCATGATGGTGATGATTGTTTCTTTGATATGACCATTGTTTAACTATACAGTTCAATAAGAAATACTATTGGTTATTGGTTATGGAAGGCCTCGGTATCACTGCAAGAGAATTAAAATCCATAATTGCTCAACCGCCCGTGCCAGTGGAATCATCCGAATTATAACTCATCTTCCAAACAAAGAAAGGTAACTGTAGTCCCCATCATAGCAGTCTCAGCACATGCCAAAAGACACAAGGCGAAACCGCACAGAAAGTGAACACAGCCAACTGTTCCCTGTCATACGATATCATCATTCATCGTACACAATTGGAGTATCGAAACATGATCAAAATGGATGAGACACACAGCTCACGGTGTGCACAGAGCACTTAACTCAGTAGCTCCTGCAACAAGCCGGACTTGGAACATGAGGAAACTGCAACAAGGAACACTTTCCAGACATAGCCTTCAATGGTTCCTGCCGCCTATCCATCACATTGCCCGGAAGATCACGTCCTCCTGAAAATGATGATCGTCATAGTAAATATATGAGAAATACTATTTTAGATTAATGTGTATAGACAGTGTGCTTTCGCTATTTGGTATATAAATTCAAGTCTTCAGTTAACTTACCATTTTGCTGTTTTGTTTTATTTTTATAGAAAGGAGCATTATATATATATATATATATATATATATATATATATATATATATATATATATACTAATTAGTCAATTGTAACAATATATACATATTGCAGTGTAGTTGAGACAGCACTAACTATAATGAAAGTGTTAGTACTTCAATTGATGTGTATTTTTGTGTTCTCGTCATGGACCTTTGTGTACCTAACCAAGAGAAATGCCCAGCTGTACAAAGAGACAAGGCTTCGTTCTCACAGCATGGGTCTTTCTTTCTCTCTCTCTCTCTCTCTCTCTCTCTCTCTCTCTCTCTCTCTCTCTTTCTCTCTGCATAGTGAGATCCATGGACGATTTTTATAACTTCCGGATCATCGAGTGCTGGTGGCACTATAAATACTTTATGAAGTCATTGTCTCAATGGCAAATTATTCGAAAGGTTAAAGAAAAATCTACTGGAATTAGTCGATTTTGTAGTTTTCCAGAATCAAGATAAGGCAGTATCCTCTGTCAGTTATAGTTGACTATAGTAGGCTCCATCAGTCATAGTTGACAATAGTAGCCTCCCTCAGTCATAGTTGACTATCATAGCCTCCGTCAGTCATAGGTGACTATCATAGCCTCCGTCAGTCATAGTTGACTATCATAGCCTCCGTCAGTCATAGTTGACTTTCATAGCCTCCGTCAGTCATAGGTGAATGGATTTTTCAGTGGCCCTGGAAATATTTTTTTTTCTTTCCTTTCGCCGTGTATTAATTTTTTCTATGAAACTGTGTGCTTCTTGCTTAAGTTGGAGCTCTAGGGTGTTTTACAAAGATTGCGGTCTGCTGCTATTTCTTCCCAAGGCTGCAGGTTTTGTGTTGAATGTCCTGAAGACAACGAGCCCAGCTTAAACAGGTAGAAGGCGCAATTGATGGCCATCTCAAGGAAACATCGCCCAAGATGCTCCACAAGTGTAAAGGGAGGTCACTGCAAGTGACTTTTCTTAACTCTTTCCGTGCGGAAGCTTGTTATCAATGCAACGGAAGAGATTTCAGAGATACAATTTTTCATGGTTTGAAGAATCAGTCTCCATATTTATCTAACATATAACATATTATATATGAATTTTTAGACAATTGAATAGGCTATTAGATTTCACAAATACCAAGATGATACAAGACATGTAAAAAGAATATGGTTTGATGACGGTTCACACTAATCAAATTGAGAGTGACGCACTATACGGCCGAATGTAGGTGGCCGAAATCAGCATGGCGCACGATGCGGCTAAACGTACAGAATGAGTTAACTTTGTGAACATTTGTAGAACATCAAGTAACAATTAATCAATGATGACAATAAAAATCTCCTTTAGAAATCTTCTTTTGTATTCTTCCGGCTATTATTATCTCTCTTATTTTCTCGCACTTAAAAGAACGTTGGTGATCTTAGATGCGTTGTGTCGTGATCTGTGAGGTCTGTACTTTTCGACCAAAAATGTTCATCAGTTAAAGTGTTAGAAAATAAAATAGACACCAGCACGGCTGTCTGCTTCTTGACTGGATACAGGCCTTAGCGAAGAGAGTGATAGGAAGTGGCGTGCTGCAGGCGGAAACTATAAAGTCCAACAGTGTGAGAGGATTTGTTTCACATCATCTTTTTCATTATCTCCAACATCCACCACGTCATCCAGACTGGGAGCGAAGGCGGCTCCACGGCCACTCATCTAGACCGTGGCCTACAACACAACAAACATTTGGGAATCGTTCTTAAACACAAAACCGATGTCTAGTCAAGCAGCAATCTTATTTTCTTATGCTGTGTTATCGCAATTTAAATATCATCATATTTCAATAAAACTATGAAATTTAACAAAAATCAGTGTTCCAGGAACTAGAAATACGGGAAAAGCTGGAAAATAAATATGAGTTTCCATCTCCGTGAATACCCGACTATCAATGATTAATGTCTGTTCTGCAGAGAAACGTTTGTTTTTTATTATTTGAATTTGGTATAGAGAAGCCATGGCTGCACTCAGCAATATGATTATCTATGTTGACAGTAGCTGTATCGCGTATGTTCTGTTTTTGGCGCACACGCGGAACAGAAAATAACAAGCTAATCTTGGCTAAAATAAAAATAAACATAGAATCTATATAAATATCCAGATTAACGGGGCTTCTTTTTCTCCAAATTCACCTTTCCTTTACCAGCTCTCCTGGCCAATCCAAAAATGTTTAGTTTTTTAAAAACTGTTCAAGTTCAGACATCAAATTAGTTGATGCTGGTACAAGAAAAACAAACTGATCAGCTTTAAAAGAGAAAACAAATGTGTACAAATGATACACTGGATATAGACACAGACAGCAAAACTGAACAACATTAAAGGATTTCGTTGTATGAGTAACGCTAATTGTGAAAAAATAGAAAATAGAAACTCCATATTATATCTCATTGGCGCACTCATTCGTATTTCTAATGTAAACATTTATAGTAATTATATACATTTTGGCTGCTGTGACTAATGGTGCCAATTACGTTATTGTTAATAGATTTATTTACAATGTTGGTGTTTGTGTGGGAGTCCGTCTCCTCACGAGATAGATTGTTCTATATTTGTGTTGATAGTTCTAGCAAAAACACTTCTGTCGACTGACGACCTTACCGGTTGACCTGCGTTGATCAATATTGATGAGATAGATTGTTCTATATTTGTGTTGATAGTTCTAGCAAAAACACTTCTGTCGACTGACGACCTTACCGGTTGACCTGCGTTGATCAATATTGATTAGGATAAGATAACTCTAAATACAGCAATTATCTCTACTGTAGTATCCCATCACTCGGGTCTACCGGGCTGACTTATTGAACCGGAGACAAAAGGCCGTGTGTCCTGGGCAGTCGCCCCACAGTGTTCGGGTATGAGTTTGTATTTCACTCCTGATAGAAAAATAAAAATGTTTGATCCTACAGTGATTCGAACCTGCTTTATCCTGTTTGCAGCACGATAGGATATCATTTCGGCCACGCGCCGCTCCCCTTAAATAGGTCAACGAAATGTAGCGAATCAATTCAGAGGAAGAGATATGTATACAGCACTCCGAAAAATGACAAATAATCAACAGAAAAAAAAAAAAAAAACTATATGGACCGAACCCGTACTCAGTGGCACAGCGGCTTGCCACGAAAAGCCAAACGCTAGGGAACACTGCTACTCAGGTTACTAAAAATTTGCTATCGTGGACAATATCTTTCACGCAGGTATCGCAGCCTTATGCTATTGTCATGAGTGTATAGTATGCTCAGGTCCTGCTTCGGTATTTATATTGTTCTTTTTTTTTTTTTTGTTGATTATTTGTCATTTTTTTCCGAGTGCTATAAACATACCTCTTCCACTGAATTGATCGCTGATTATCGCCTCGGAATGCAGAACCCTCTATAATAATATTCATTTATTATTATTTGTTAACTAAAGGTAGAATGTTAAGTAACGGTTCTGGAACATTACAAGACACACATCGTGACCTTGACATGACGAGTCAAACTTCTGGTTCAACTGTATACATAATGAATTGCTTCAATGCCGCAAGACTTGTCAAATCATCAGACAGCCATCTCCACTACTGTGAAATCATTGGACAACTATCACCACTATTGTCAAATCATTGGACAACTATCACCACTATTGTCAAATCATTGGACAACTATCACCACTATTGTCAAATCATTGGACAACTATCACCACTATTGTCAAATCATTGAACAACTATCACCACTATTGTCAAATTATTGGACAACTATCACCACTATTGTCAAATCATTGGACAACTATCACCACTATTGTCAAATCATTGGACAACTATCACCACTATTGTCAAATCATTGGACAACTATCACCACTATTGTCAAATCATTGGACAACTATCACCACTATTGTCAAATCATTGGACAACTATCACCACTATTGTCAAATCATCGAACATTTACACCACTATTGTCAAATCATTGGACAACTATCACCACTATTGTCAAATCATTGGACAACTATCACCACTATTGTCAAATCATCGAACATTTATCACCACTATTGTCAAATCATTGGACAACTATCACCACTATTGTCAAATCATTGGACAGCTATCACCACTATTGTCAAATCATTGGACAACTATCACCACTATTGTCAAATCATTGAACATCTATCACTACTATTGTCAAATCATTGGACAACTATCACCACTATTGTCAAATCATTGAACAGCTATCACCACTATTGTCAAATCATTGGACAACTATCACCACTATTGTCAAATCATTGGACAACTATCACCACTATTGTCAAATCATTGGACAACTATCACCACTATTGTTAAATCATCGAACATTTACACCACTATTGTCAAATCATTGGACAACTATCACCACTATTGTCAAATCATTGGACAACTATCACCACTATTGTCAAATCATCGAACATTTGTCACCACTATTGTCAAATCATTGGACAACTATCACCACTATTGTCAAATCATTGGACAACTATCACCACTATTGTCAAATCATTGAACATATATCACCAATATTGTCAAATCATTGAACATCTATCACCACTATTTTCAAATCATTGAACATATATCACCAATATTGTCAAATCATTGAACATTTATCACCAATATTGTCAAATCATTGAACATCTATCACCACTATTGTCAAACCATTGAACATCTATCACCAATATTGTCAAATCATTGAACATCTATCACCACTATTGTCAAATCATCGAACATCTATCACCACTATTGTCAAATCATTGAACATCTATCACTAATATTGTCAAATCATTGGACAGCTATCACCACTATTGTCCAAAAATGAAATAACTCTAGAGGCAAAACGGGCACTCTACAATACATTTTTCATCGAAACGTTGTGCTACCAATGCCAGTCCAGGACCCTATATGAAAGAACAATAGGAAAAATAACCTCTACTGAGATTCAATGTGTTAAACGAATGACAGGAAACAGCGTGAGAGATAAGATTAGGAATGAAGAACTGAGAAAAAAGCTAGGAATAGCCCCAACCATAGAATATTTAAAGAAACAACAGATAAAATTGTTTGGCTACGTGATAAGACGGAAAGATGAATACACAACACAACGAGCCTTCAATAAACGTTGCGAGAACACCAGACCCAAGGGCCGATATAAAAAAAAAATATTGATTGATGGAATGTTAGAAATACTAGGAAATACAACAGCAGCAGAGACAAACATAAGAGCAAAAGACCGCAAATTATATCTTCCCTCGACGCTGAAAGGCAAAGGAGGAAGGAAGGAAGAAGAAGATGTGACAAGTTTATCGAATGATTTGTTTAAACCTACTCTACCTTCTGATTTATTTTCACCTCTTCTTGAATCTATCGTCAATAAATTTTTAAGAATGACACAACAGCCTTGACCGACAGTTTTGTTGACACATTTGAACGAAATACAAAATGCAAACCTGTCTAACTAGAGTTGTATATATATATATATATACAATATATATATATATATATATATAGAAGGTGGAGTGCGGTCTTGATCACTTCAGATTCATTTATCCTGACGCAGGCAGTCAGCTGTGAGTCACCATTATGTATTAAGTTTAATTAGGATTGTGTAGACACGCTTCACTCCACCATATCCACTCCCCACCATCAACACCACAAAAACCGAACATTGGAACACAATTAGTTTCTGCACAGATAATGAGCTTAATGACTTCACTAATTAATGTGCATTTTGTTGACATATTATTGTTGACGTTTCTTAGCCACGCTAAAAACTTGGAATCTTTCAGCGATGCAGTAATGAGAACCAACATCTTTCTGGAAACGGAACAAGTCGCTTTAAACATTCTTGTCTGAAATAATGCAGTTCGGTAATATCGAGTCACTGGTTACAAAATATAAAATATGGAGTCACTGGTTGTCAGATATAAAATATGGAGTCACTGGTTGTCAGATATAAAATATGGACTCACTGGTTGTCAGATATAAAATACGGACTCACTGGTTGTCAGATACAAAATATGGAGTCACTGGTTGTCAGATATAAAATATGGACTCACTGGTTGTCAGATATAAAATATGGACTCACTGGTTGTCAGATATAAAATTTGGACTCACTGGTTGCCATATTTTAAAAATCTTAAACTACACACCAAAAGTCGAGCCAAATTATTGAATTTGATCTAAGAAGGTGTGGTAGTGGTAGTCTGGGGGAGGCGCTGTCTTCTTCTTCCTTCTTCTTCTTTCCGTCCTCATCTGCCTTTCAGCGTCGAGAGGAGATATAATTTGCGGTGTTTTGTTCTTCTATTCGCCTCTGCAGCTGTTATGTTTCCTAGTGTTTCTAATATTCCATCGATCCATCTTTTTTGTGGTCGACCTTTGGGTCTGGTGTTCTCACAACGTTTGTTGAAGGCTCGTTGTATTGTGTTTTGTTCTTTCTGCCTTGTCACGTGGCCAAACCATTTTATCTGTTGTTTCCTTGTATATTCTATGGCGGGGGCTATTCCTAGCTTTTTTCTCTGTTCTTCATTTCTGATCTTATCTCTCAGACTGTTTCCTGTCATTCGTCTAACACATTTCATCTCTGTAGAGGTTATTTTTCTTATTGTTCTTGCATCTAGAGTCCAGGTCTGGCATTGATAGCACAACGTTGAGATGAAGATTGTATTGTATAGTGCTCGTTTTGCCTCCAGAGTTATTTCCTTGTTCGACAATAGTGGCGATAACTGTCCAATGATTTGACAAGCCTTGTTGCATCTTGATTCTATCTCTGCTGTTTGAGAATTATCGTTTGTCATTAGACTTCCTAGGTATTTGAATTCCTCTACTTGTTTTAGTTGTCTGCCTTCTATAGTTATGTTGATGTTCTGTTTATGTTAGCGACATTCATGACTTCTGTTTTGTTGATGTTGATTTTCATGTTGTATTTGGTGCCTGAGATGTTAAGTTTAAGTGTTTTTGTAGGTCTTCTATTGTTTCATGTATTAGTGCCTGATCATCTGCAAATAAAAGCTCGTTGATCTCCTCTGTCTCTCGGGGCTGTGATCAAAGCAAATAACAGTTGGGGACTCACTCCACAAGTAAGCCTCACCACCACCTTAAAGCTAGCCACCCAGCATCTCATCCAAACTTTGTGGTCAAACTGTTCTCAGCTCTATTTATATGTGGATTACGTTGCTGCCTGATACATATATTCTGTTAGATAAATATAAATAATATAACACATAACCGTTTATAACAAAAAATGTGTGTATTTGTTTTATCAAATGAAATGGATCAGCTGAGATTATAGTAGCTCATTTAGTACTTATCAGTTTTGTCTTTATTGTCTTGTCCTATAGGATAACGCGAGAGCTGGTAAACAATATTATTGCGCGGTATCGATACCTTCTATGTCGCCCTAGAGCGTGTACAAGTATGTGTTTCTGTTTTGTTTTTTTAGCCACTTCTGTCAACAAGCATATTTATAGATTCTACTTTAAATTGTTTGTTTTCATTGAGTGCCGTCTCCGCATTGAAGTTTGGCTACCATGTAGAGTCATTCCGCTCTGTCTCTTGCTTTGATATTGCAGATTGTCACAGGCTGACTTGTTCATCTTTTGATGTTACTCGTCCTTGTTAGTCTTGGTCTGTCTCTGCCTCTTTTACCTTGTATTTTCCCTTCCAAGATTACTTTTAGTAGGCTGTTGTGTCTTTTAACATGCCTCAAAATTCTCATTTCTTTTGTTTAAATTGTGTTTAGTAGTTCTCTTTTCATTTTTAGTTGTTGTAGGACTTCATCATTTGTTTTGCTTTCTTTTCATCCAATTCTTCTATAAATCCAAATTTCAAATGCTGTAAGTTTGTGTTTTGTTATCGCGTCTCATTTAAATTATTACTTAACATAAAGAAGACTTCACGGTACCTTCTATATGCAGGAGTTAGCAAGCTGGAAGTCATGACCCAGGCGGGGCCACATGACCTAGGGGAGATATCATTTGCGGGTTTTAAAGAAATCCCTGGGTGTATTCCTTCCGGTGGCATGGCGGCTAGTGTAGTTGTTTTTTTATAATTCTACACTTGCTGATATATATTTAAATGATTTACGCGACAGTCTAGTTGTGAAATTGTGTTGCTATTCCCCATTTGGTAGTGTTTTACTTATGACGTGTGGATGAACTGTAATTCATCATCATCATGTGCCATACCGGTTGGCGTAGGCGATCATGTCCTTCCACAATCTTCTATCTACAGTGCATCGTATCAGTTCTGTTGTTGAATGTTTTCCATGCCATGACACCAAGCTATCCAGTATTTTCTCTCTTTGTCGTCCGCAATCTCTCTTTCCTTTTATTTTGCCAGTTGTAACCAAGTATTCTAACTTTCCTCTTCTAATGATGTGCCCGAAAAATGTTGATTGTTTTTTTCTGACGTATTTTATGAGCTCCCTTTTTGTGTTGTCCACTTTGAGAACTTCCTCATTGGTCTTTTTAGCTGTCCAGGGAACTTTCAACATTCTTCTGAGAAATCCCATCTCTGTGACCTCTAATCGTCTTTTCATTTGTTTGTCTATTGTTCATGATTCGCTTCCATAGGTCAGAATTGGTTCTATATAGCACCAATGAACTCTCTTTCTCATTTTTATTGACATAGATTTGTTGCATAAGATATTTTTCATTTTCTGAAATGCTATTTTGGTCTTAGCTATTCTGCTTTTTATTTCCGTGGTGCTTCTTCTATCCGATGTTATTATTGTGCCCAGGTATTTGATGCGTTGCACTTGTTTCAGATTTGTCTCCTTTATTTTTATGCTGCATGCTGGTGATGAATGTTTCTTCCGTATGACCATTACTTCTGTATTCTTACTATTCAGACTGAGACCTTTCTTGTTGCTTTCTTTTACTATTATGCTTATCATTTCTTGTCGTTCATTCTCTGTCTCTGCTATTAAGACTGTCATCCGCATATCGCAAATTATTTATGTTGTGACCATTGACTTCAATTCCTTTTTTGTCTACTATTGATCTCATAATATGTTCGCTGTAAAGTGAAAACAAATCCGGCGACAGAACACAGCCTTGTCTGACTCCTTGTTTTATAAGTTGAAATTGTCCTGTTTGGTTGTTAATTCGTATAGCTGCTGTTTGTTGCCAGTACATGTTTTTTTTTTTTTTTATGATTCGCAGATCCTTGCCATTAATGTTTAATTTCTCCAGTATATTGATTATTTCTATATGCTTTACTTTGTCAAATGCTTTTGTGTAGTCTATAAAGCACATATATAGGTATTTCTTTACTTCTATAGATCTTTCTATCAATGTTCTTAAGATGTATATTGCATTATTGGTGCCCTTTCCTTCTACAAATCCATATTGTTCCTCACTTATTTCTGGTTTTATTTTGTTTCTTGCACATCTCATGATGATTCTTAGTAATATTTTCTGTGATTACCGATATTTAAGTGGAATACGATTGAACTGTGATTACCGATATTTAAGTGGAATACGATTGAACTGTGATTGAACTGTGATTACCGATATTTAAGTGGAATATGATTTATTCTTCTTTGTGTCGTGTGTTCACATTTCGATAGGCAAGCACATGGTTCGACAACAATGAGGCCGACCGGGTATGTTCAACCCGTATGTGAAAAGTCTGTGACGGTGTATGGGGCGGATGAATCAGAAATGATCAACGGCCCAGAAAGCGAAAACAGCAAAGTGTGTGGTACACATGAGGCATATTCAGAACACGAAAGACGAATATGGCAGGCCACCGTGAAAGAGATTGGAGCCTCATCACGTAACACTCCAAAAAAAGCCATGGAGAGAAATTCTAACTACTGTTTTAAGAACGAATTAAAAATAGCTACATGGAATGTTAGGACCTTATACCAACAAGGAAAACTAGAAAATCTTATGGTAGAAGCAGAGCAATTAAACATAGATATTTTAGGCATATCAGAAACAAGATGGAAGGAAAGTGGATACATATAAGACGACAAATATACATTTATATATTCAGTTAACACAACAGAACATCAAAGAGGGGTAGGCATTCTAATAAAACGAGAGCTACAAAAATATATAAATACCCACTGGACATACAATGATAGGATTATATTATTAAAAATGAAGGCAGAACCATTCAACATAGCAATAATACACACATACGCACCTACTCAAGACTATACAGATGAACACTAAAAATAAAAAGAGAACTACTAAATACAATTAAGACAAGATAAATGACATTTTTGGGGCATGTTAAAATACACAACAATCTACTAAAAGTAGTATTGGAAGGGAAAATACAAAGTAAAAGAGGCAGAGGCAAACCAAGACTAACATGGACGAGTAACATCAAAAGATGGACAATTAAATCTATGACAACCTGCACCATCAAAGCAAGAAACAGAGTGAAATGGCGATCCATGGTAGCCAACCTTCGTTGCGGAGACGGCTCTCGATGATGATGATGATGATGATGATGATGACGAGTGTACGTATTAGCCAAATTGTAGATGTAAGGTTCAATGAGAGTAATAAACTGATTCCGTCCCACGAGTAGATCTGTCTGGATCAACGCCTGGAACTGCCCGTGATATCGAAAGTCGTATTGATAACAAGGACTTACTTTCGCGGTACAACAGCGCCCAGTCGACCAGTGCTAGTCAACATTCTCCGGCTAGACAAACAGTCGGGCCTGGCCAGCAACAGTTGAGCCGCGCCACACGAAGTTCAATAATTTTTTTTCTTAAACACGTGACACACATCTTCTATGAAACGTTGTGTAGGTGCTGCGCGACCTTGACATTGTTATCTGGGACACTGGTGCCGTTTTCCTGGACTGTGTGACCTAATTCCCACGGGTTAAACATGGCGACCAATCTGATGGAAGAAAACACCAATAAGTGTAGCCAGCATAATGTTTGTCCGAGCTGCTAACAATCGTTATGTAGATGACAGCCCTGGTGTTTTGTTATCGGCGCTGAGTGCTCGTCTGGTTGTACAAGAATGAGGGCAGCATTAACACTGTCAGGGAACGCGTACATCAGCCCTCGGAAGCAAGTGATCCTAGAGAGTTGAGGAGCTCAAGATTAGTTGTTATTAAATACAGCGCTGATTGCATTTTCCGACTTAGTCACAATAGATGGGAGAGCAAATTATTGTTATTGATCTTCTTTGCCAACACAAAAAGGGAGCTCTTAAAAAACATCAGAAAGAAGCAATCAACATTTTTCGGGCACATCATGAGAAGAGGAAAATTGGAATACTTGGTTACAACTGGCAAAATAAAAGGAAAGAGAGATCGCGGACGACAAAGAGAGAAAATACTGGATAGCTTGGTGTCATGGCATGGAAAACATTCAACAACAGAACTGATACGATGCACTGTAGATAGAAGATTGTGGAGAGACATGATCGCCTACGCCAACCGGCAGGGTACATGATGATGATGATGATCTTCTTTCCTACCTCATCTACTTTCAACGTCGAGGGGAAATCGAGTTTGACGTGGGCAGTGATTGTTTCTGTTCAGCGTCATCTATTAATGTTATTATTATTTCATATTTAAACATCTAAGTTGCTATACTTTCAGTAGTCTTGTTGGGCGAGGCTGAACTATCAACATCAATATAAGTGACAAAGACTGACACAGCAGCGCTCTAGCGACCGTCGCTGTTTGTCTTTGAACATTCCCTTCGGAGCATCATGCGGTTTTTGCCATTTAACAAGTCAAAATAAAAATGCGCTTTCTTTGGTAGACGTTGAATTAACATACGACAGACTGCATGTACAAACACTCTGAAGTGTAAACAAGGCCGTGTCTTACACAGCATTTCATTAACATCGATGACGTTAGCTTGCACCGTGTATTTCCTTGTATTTTGCCAGTTGTAACCAAGTATTCCAACTGTTCTCTTCTCGTGATATTCGGTTCTACTACAAAGAGCTTATACGACACACCCACGCCCACTTCACATCCCTTTAAGGACGGATGATCATTCATTTAGTAGTGGTCGGGTGAGCAGCAGAAGGATGGACAGCGCAGGAAGCAGGTTAACGCATCTAGTCTTATATCATGTCGTGTTCTTGAATTGTGGAAATTGTGACCTTGACCTCCTTCCGCCGAATAACCGATCTACATTGAAGTGATTGTGTGTGTGTTGTTTTAATTAATTATTTGTTGTTTTTCTGCTATCACTATTTTCTCACTCTAGTCAATTAAGAATGAAAACAGTCTAGATTAATTTTTAGTTGCTCGTTTTTGCTTGAACCTTTTTGCTTACAGTGACATTTTTAACTGCAGCACCTGCGAGATATTTGGTCTGGCATCGACAATTAACGTTCCACAAACTACAGACGAGAGACATGTATTTCTATTTCACATTTCTAAAACATTTTGTTCCTTATTTCGTTTTCCCGCGGAAATTACAATCGAGTCCGGGAAAAAAAAAATAACATTTGGGAAACTTATGTCTGTTGACTTCACCATATATCTTCTTAGCGCAGTGAATTACACTGGTTCCCTAAGAGTGCCAGACCAGGTATACTACTCTCGACAAGAAGATTAATTCACGTGCTGAATTTAGGTGGGTGTGTTAAAGGTCACGTGACATGGGCAGCAACATAATACTTTTGTTATGACATCTCTGCAGATTAAATGTAAAAGCCAGCCTATGCTGACAATTTATTATCAAGGAACAAGAAACACACACAAGCTATTACGGTTTTTTGTTAAACTCTCGTACGCCATCATTCTGGCGTGCTTTGACAGTGCCGGCAACTATCGAGGAATATTTTCAATAAATTCTGCTCGCATGTTTGTTTTGTTGCATGTGCGCATGCGCATATGTATTGTAGTCGTTGTTTTTTGTTTTAATTGAAATAATGAT
Source organism: Megaustenia siamemsis (assembly GCA_032433765.1). Lineage (NCBI taxonomy): Eukaryota > Metazoa > Mollusca > Gastropoda > Stylommatophora > Ariophantidae > Megaustenia > Megaustenia siamemsis. The sequence continues at coordinate 156,296,593 of JAVIAB010000051.1, read as the reverse complement.
GCTGCTGTGGTGAAGTGTATAAAACAAAAAACAGCGGGATGATGTTTGAGATTGATTGAAATAATTTAGCAAAAATATGTAATGAGAAATATGACAGACCAAGGAGAGTAAATATCTTTGCCTTTATGTTGCACGAAATGTGTTTTGTGGATACTTTCAGGTTCGTATGATGAGCAGTGTGCATCCATTAGGGTTTGGTTGTCAGTAAGTAAGAGAGTTGTTCCGTGAGTCCCAGCGAGACATCTTGTAACATTGGTTTTATGTAAAAATATAGAGATTAGAAGATGGTGTTTATGTGGGAGATGCAGGGGTGGTGAGGGTGAGGAGAGAGACATGATGGTGTTTATGTGTGAGATACAGGGGTGGTGGGGGTGAGGAGAGAAAAAAGACCATGTTTATGTGGGAGATGCAGGGTGGTGGGGGTGAGGAGAGAAAAAAGATCATGTTTATGTGGGAGATGTAGGGTGGTGGGGGTGAGGAGAGAAACATGATGGTGTTTATGTGTGAGATACAGGGGTGGTGAGGGTGAGGAAAGAGACATGATGGTGTTTATGTGTGAGATGCAGGGGTGGTGGGGGTGAGGAGATAAACATGATGATGTTTATGTGTGAGATACAGGGGTGGTGGGGGTGAGGAAAGAGACATGATGGTGTTTATGTGTGAGATGCAGGGGTGGTGGGGGTGAGGAGAGAAACATGATGATGTTTATGTGTGAGATACAGGGGTGGTGGGGGTGAGGAGAGAAAAAAGATCATGTTTATGTGGGAGATGCAGGGTGGTGGGGGTGAGGAGAGAAACATGATGGTGTTTATGTGTGAGATACATGGGTGGTGAGGGTGAGGAGAGAGACATGATGGTGTTTATGTGTGAGATGCAGGGGTGGTGGGGGTGAGGAGAGAAACATGATGATGTTTATGTGTGAGATACAGGGGTGGTGGGGGTGAGGACAAAAGATCATGTTTATGTGGGAGATGCAGGGTGGTGGGGGTGAGGAGAGAAAAAAGATCATGTTTATGTGGGAGATGTAGGGTGGTGGGGGTGAGGAGAGAAACATGATGGTGTTTATGTGTGAGATGCAGGGGTGGTGAGGGTGAGGAAAGAGACATGATGGTGTTTATGTGGGAGATGCAGGGGTGGTGGGGGTGAGGAAAGAAACAAGATCATGTTTATGTGTGAGATGCAGTGGTGGTGGGGGTGAGGAGAGAAACAAGATCATGTTTATGTGGGAGATGTAGGGTGGTGGGGTGTGAGGAGAGAAACAAGATCATGTTTATGTGGGAGATGTAGGGTGGTGGGGGTGAGGAGAGAAACAAGATCATGTTTATGTGTGAGATGCAGGGGTGGTGAGGGTGAGGAAAGAGACATGATGGTGTTTATGTGGGAGATGCAGGGTGGTGGGGGTGAGGAGAGAAACAAGATCATGTTTATGTGGGAGATGTAGGGTGGTGGGGGTGAGGAGAGAAACAAGATCATGTTTATGTGGGAGATGTAGGGTGGTGGGGGTGAGGAGAGAAAAAAGATCATGTTTATGTGGGAGATGCAGGGTGGTGGGGGTGAGGAGAGAAAAAGATCATGTTTATGTGGGAGATGTAGGGTGGTGGGGGTGAGGAGAGAAAAAAGATCATGTTTATGTGGGAGATGTAGGGTGGTGGGGGTGAGGAGAGAAAAAAGATCATGTTTATGTGGGAGATGCAGTGGTGGTGGGGGTGAGGAGAGAAAAAAGATCATGTTTATGTGGGAGATGCAGGGTGGTGGGGGTGAGGAGAGAAACAAGATCATGTTTATGTGGGAGATGTAGGGTGGTGGGGGTGAGGAGAGAAAAAAGATCATGTTTATGTGGGAGATGCAGGGGTGGTGGAGGTGAGGAGAGAAACAAGATGGTGTTTATGTGGGAGATGCAGTGTGGTGGGGGTGAGGAGAGAAACAAGATGGTGTTTATGTGGGAGATGCAGGGTGGTGGGGGTGAGGAGAGAAACAAGATGGTGTTTATGTGGGAGATGCAGGGTGGTGGGGGTGAGGAGAGAAACAAGATCATGTTTATGTGGGAGATGCAGGGTGGTGGGGTGAGGAGAGAAACAAGATGGTGTTTATGTGGGAGATGCAGGGGTGGTGGAGGTGAGGAGAGAAACAAGATGGTGTTTATGTGGGAGATGAAGTGTGGTGGGGGTGAGGAGAGAAACAAGATGGTGTTTATGTGGGAGATGCAGGGTGGTGGGGGTGAGGAGAGAAACAAGATGGTGTTTATGTGGGAGATGCAGGGTGGTGGGGGTGAGGAGAGAAACAAGATGGTGTTTATGTGGGAGATGCAGGGGTGGTGGAGGTGAGGAAAGAAACAAGATGGTGTTTATGTGGGAGATGCAGGGGTGGTGAAGGTGAGGAGAGAGACAAGATGTGGGGAGCGTAGATACAGAGAGGAGAGGGAGAGACCAACAGAGGAACCTATGTGTGTGAGAATGAGAAAACACAGATGATAAAGGAAATGAGAGATAAGGTGTATAAAAAGGGGGTGGGGGTGTTTGGCGACAGAAGAGGGATAGAGATCGACAGAGCGATCAGTGATGAGGAGAGAGAGAGAAAGGAAACATATGACAGAGAAAAAAAATGAGACACAAAATACAGAAAGTGAGAGAGAGAAAGGAAACATATGACAGAGAAAAAAAAATGAGACACAAAATACAGAAAGTGAGAGAGAGAAACAGAAGGGGATGATATAGAAAAAAAACAAAGATGGGAACGAGAGCGACTGAAGAAAGAATGTTTGCTTTCTCATTCTTCATTCTCCGTTCCTTCCGTGCTGTAAATTACCTATAATTGAGAGCACAATCAAGAAAGACAAGCGTCGTTTGTTCAAATACGCTGTTTTATTATTGCCTGGCACTAAACACAGGATTGTTATAGCAGAGAGGTTAGAATCTGTTCAAACCATGCTCGCTTCGTCCTCACCTCGTAGAGTACTTTGCTTTCCTTTGGCATTACTTGGGTATCGGTTGTCGCTTGGAGTTTCACGCTAATCTTTCTATTTACACTCTCGGAAAACACTTGGTCTACACGCCAAATAAAACACTTCTGTGTGTTTGCCGGTATAACTGTGTTTCTTGAGGTCCCACTCTACACTTTGCTTGCCAGAAAGCGAATCTATATCCCGTCATCCCCCTAATTCTGTCATCATTCTGCTCTACCTTGCAATCAAATCCTTTAAGATCAGGTATTCTGATACCAGCCAGAATAACAAAAACGTGCGGAGCGAGACGTCACGTGACCAGCCCCGATGACAGGTTGTTAATAACCTCAGCGAATATTGCTTGCTCTTATACGTAACCAATTCATTTTAGTTTCAAACGAAAATCCTAAGTAGCTTGTCTTGCACTCTTAGCTTCGCCTTGCTGCATAACTGAAAACAGGTTAGACATAATAAATGCTAGCAGTTTTTGTAACGCGATCTCTGGGTATTCGAGCATTAATCCTACGTTATGTAAGCTCTTAGTTGCCAGACGAATGGAGGCCGTAACTCCTGGCGACAGTTTCTAGTTGATTTACTGAACATGAGAGGGGAGCTAATCACAAGCAAGTAAATATCAGCTTTAAAGGACGCAAACCCAACACTGCCACTGGAAACCAAATTGATTTCATCAGGGCATATACATCAACAAAAACCATGAGAATCAATTTAGAAATAGATTCAATTATTTCGTTTAAAGATCTATAATACCACGATTATATTTAGAAATTCAAGACTTCCTGTCTTTGATTATTTGTATTCAACACGCTAATTTATGTTCATGTATTTATTTTCATGTATTTGTTTTCATGTATTTATTTTCTTATCATAACAATGTTTCGTGTAGTATGTATTCTAATGTGCATAGTACATTTATAAATGCATTATTGACTGTCCACCATGACACTACAGTGTCGGTGTTCTTGTCTTGTATACTATACGACTATATATATAGATCATCTGGGAAAGTAAAGCGGCACGGGCGTAATACCGACCACATTACCCCAAAATGATGGTCACTAACAACATATTCCCTTAACGCCACTTGGCGTGACGGAGCTCTTTACTCTTTTTTTTTTAATATCTCTAGATCTGTATTGTGCAATCGGACTCGGAATTGTGTGTTTAATGTAACAATATAATGTTAATATAGATTGTTTATTATACCCGGTGAAGGATTTTGCCGGAACGTTGTAGCTAGTCTTGTCTTTCTGTTAGTCTAGCTGCCCGTATAGTATTTAATATTTATCATATTTGATATCTGTGCTTTTGACATATTCTTTCTATATCTCAAACAGTGACAAGTACATCATACCAGATGACGACACATGGCACACATATCAAATTACGCGAGGCACGCCCAGTGAGTCGGTCAACAATTTGAGGCAATAATCCAGAATCCTTACTTGTTTTCAGTATAAAAGAGCTACACGACAATACAGCGGCACCGACCTTGAGCCAACAGAACTATCTCAAGCCAGCTTTTCTCAGAAGCTCATTTAATTGGCTTATGTCTGAACACGACGATGTCTTGGAGTTATACGATTTCAGATCCTCTCTCTTTCTCTCTCTCTCTCTCTCTCTCTCTCTCTCTCTCTCTCTCTCTCTCTCTCTCTCTATTTCCTGGACATTTCCTCTCCTCTTTCACTCGGAACCACCCACCGGTTTCCAGTTTCACCCACCATTAAATGTGCTCTAGGGATTTTGTTTCCATTTTTATTTTACTGATTAAAAAACAAAAATGTCTGCAGTTGAGTTGATTCAAAAATGGGATGTAAAAAATATGGACACTAAAACCTGATACACACTGGATGAGCAATGTTCTTAATCTATTACTTTCATTCCTTCTTTCTCCCTTCTCTCTCTTTCTCTCATCTCCAATGACCAATCAAATCAGGTGCGACAGTCAAGTTCGCTTGAGCGTCCCAATTTGGTTGCATGAAATCTCGACCAGTAGTCTGTGAAAATGTGTGTTTTGTCTGTATAAATATGTGTTTTGTCTGTATAAATATGTGTTTTGTCTGTATAAATATGTGTTTTGTCTGTATAAATATGTATTTTATCTGTATAAATGTGTTTTACTTGTACAAATATATATTCCATATGTAGAAATATGTGTTCTAACTGTATAATTGTGTGTTTAGTGTGTAAAAATATGTGTTGTATGTACAAACATGTGTTGTCTGTACAAATAAGTGTTCCTTCTTTACAAATATGTGTTGTCTGTACAAATATGTGTTGTCTGTACAAATACATGTTCAGTCTGTACAAATATGTGTTGTCTGTACAAATATATGTTGTCTGTACAAATATATGTTGTCTGTACACATATGTATTGTGTTGTTTGTACAAATATGCGTTCTGTTAGCCAAATGTGCACTTAATCTGGTATATCATTGCTCCTCTAGTGCAGACTACTCCCCCTTTGATGACATTGAACACCCTGCCATACACACAGATCATACTAGGTATTGTTGTCCAGTTCATGTACAGCTTTTGGCTTAATACCTGACACTGTTTGGTAAATTTAATACACAGCAGAGATAGGTTTAAGACGTGACAAAACTTGTCAAATCCTTGGACAGTTATCACCACTATTGTCCAACAAGGACATAACTCTAGAGGCAAAACGATCACTCTACAATACAATCTTTATCCCAACGTTGTGCGACCAATGCCAGACCTGCACTCTAGATGCAAGAACAATAAGAAAAATAACCTCTACTGTGATTAAATGTGTTAGACGAATGACAGGAAAGTCTGAGAGATAAGATCAGAAATGAAGAACTGAGAAAAAAGCTATGATTAACCACAGCCATAGAATATATGTTTTTAAATGTTAAGTAGAGCCAGTCTTAACATATGGATGCGAATCATGGACAATAGGACAACAGACAAGAAAATCACTGGAGTCTGTAGAAATGTGGTTTTACAGAAGAATGTTGAGAGTACCATGGACAGCTAAGAAGAGTAATGAAGATGTCCTGAGAGAGGTCACAGCAAAAAGAGAGCTAATTTGCAATATTAGGAAGAAACATTCATCATTTGTTGGCCATATAATGAGAAGAGTACAACTGGAATATATTGTAACAACTGGAAAAATTGAGGGACGAAGAGATAGAGGGAAGCAAAGAGAAAAAAAAACAGACAACTTATGAGAATGGCATGGCAGAAGGTCAACAACAGAAACGATAAATAGCTGCCGAGATCGAAGGTTGTCGAGAGACATGATCACCTACGCCAGCAGGCCCGGTACTTGATGATGATCATAGAATATATATATATATATATATATATATATATATATATATAATATAAACAGATACAATGGTTTGACACGTGACAAGGCAGAGTGATCAAAACACAACACAATGAGCCCTCAATAAACTTTGCGAGGACACAGACCCAAGGACCGACCACGAAAAAGATGGATTGACAGAATATTAGAAACACTAGGAAATATAACAACAGCAGAGGCGAACAGAAGAGCAAAATATTGCAATTTATATCTCTCCTCGACGCTGAAAGGCAAATGAGGAAGAAAAGAAGAGGAAGAATACACCAATGAGGAACACTGACGGACGCTACCTGTCTGTATACTCGCAAAAAATGTATGTGTGTATCGTTAAATATGTCACTGAGCATGAGTTTCTGGATTAACCAGAACAAAAGTTGGCGTGTAGTTTTTCTCACAATGTTGAGATTGACCCAATAACAGCGAGCACTTGCTAAAGGAATGTTCGCTGCTGGATCGTCGATATTGGCGCTATCTTAGCACTTCAATGTTCACAGGGACACTATAACACATAATGTTGCATGTTTAAACAACAATGGTCAATGAGCCACTGATGATCGTCAGACAAGAGGTCGACCATGAGTTACCACACCTGCACAAGACCGCTACAATCCCTCATACACCTTCGTTAGAGGTTTCTACAGGCAACATGGACTGCCAGAACATTCCAGGCGTGACATGTGTCAGGCACAACAGTCCGGAACAGACTCAGAGCGGCACATCTCTTACCTCATAGAGCTGCAGTTAGACCAGTGCTGACAGTTCGATCCAGACAGCACATCACCTGACTCCTACATCAATGGAGAAGGATTTAGTTCTCTGATGAGTCCAGATTCTGTTTGCAAGACAATGATGACCGTGGTTTAGTGTACAGGCGTCACGGAGAGCGTTACGCCAATGGTTGTGTTGTAAAGGCGTCACGGAGAGCGTTACGCCAATGGTTGTGTTGTAAAGGCGTCACGGAGAGCGTTACGCCAATGATTGTGTTGTAAAGGCGTCACGGAGAGCGTTACGCCAATGATTGTGTTGTACAGGCATCACGGAGAGCGTTACGCCAATGATTGTGTTGTACAGGCATCACGGAGAGCGTTACGCCAATGGTTGTGTTGTAAAGGCGTCACGGAGAGCGTTACGCCAATGGTTGTGTTGTAAAGGCATCACGGAGAGCGTTACGCCAATGATTGTGTTGTACAGTGTGACGCGATGAGAGGAGACACTGTCACGATCTGGGATGTTTTTCATGTACAGCCAGATCGAATCTCGTTGTCAGCAACGGCTGCATGATGGGTCTACGCTACAGAGATGAAATCATTACACCTCATGTACATGATCTTTAAAAACATCTCAGAGATGCCAGGCCTAAACATTAATGGAAAGATAATCAATAACCAAAGATATGCTGATGATACTGTATTACTAGCAGAAAACCCTAAAGATCTACAACAATTACTTAACGTAATAAACATGACAAGCAAAAAATATGGACTAGATATGAATATCAAGAAGACTAAAACTATGATCATAAACAAAGAAAATTCTCAAGACCTACAATTAAATATCAAAGTGGAAGGAACACATCTGGAGACAGTCCAGAGCTACAACTACCTGGGACATACTATAACCAGTGATGGAAAATGTACAACTGAAATAAATAAAAGAATAGGTATAGCAAAAAGTAATTTCAATGCCATGAAAAATATACTAACATCAAAACAAATAACACCAGGGCTAAAAACAAGAATAGAAAAATGTTACAACTTCTCAATATTCCTGTATGGTGCAGAAACATGGACATTAGACCAGAAAACAGAACAGAAAATTGAAGCCTTTGAAATGTGGGGGAGCCGCGATAGCTTAGTGGTTAGTGAACTGGACTACAGAGGACAACAGGTAGGGTTCGATCCCAACCGACGGCTTCCGGGTTCACCCAGCCTTTAATGGATGCCTGATTTTTTTCTGGGAAAGTAAAGCGGCACGGGCGTAATACCGACCACATTACTTAAAAATCATGTGCCGAAGGTCTGTAAAATTTATGGTCACTAAACACCATATTCTCTATACGCCACTTGGCGTGACGGGGGTACTTTACTTTTTTTTTACTTTTGAAATGCGGATTTATAGAAGAATAGGTAGAATTGGATGGAAAGAAAAGAAAACAAACGAGGAAGTTTTAAAACAACTAAAAATGTAAAGAGAACTTCTAAACACAATTAGAGCAAGACAAATGAAATTTTTGGGTCATGTTAAAAGACATAGCCTAATAAATGTAATATTGGAAGGGAAAATACAAGGTAAAAGAGGCAGAGGCAGACCAAGACTAACATGGACGAGTAACATCAAAAGATGGACAAGTCAGCCTATGACAATCTGCACCATAAAAGCAAGAGACAGAGTGGAATGGCGCTCCATGTTAGCCAACCTTCGTTGCGGATACGGCACTCAATGATGATGATGACATGTACAGCCAGATCGAATCTCGTCGTTATCAACGGTATATCAATATATATTATATTTATCCTATTCCGACACTCTATCATTATCACATTCTTCCCAATCCCACACTCTGTCAGTGTTACATTCTTCCCATTCCCACACTCTGTCAGTGTTACATTCTTAGCATTCCCACTCTCTGTCAGTGTCCCATTCTTCCCACACTCTGTCAGTGTCCCATTCTTCCCACAATCTGTCAGTGTCCCATTCTTCCCACACTCTGTCAGTGTCCCATTCTTCTCACACTCTGTCAGTGTCCCATTCTTCCCACACTCTGTTAGTGTCCCATTCGTCCCACACTCTGTCAGTGTCCCATTCTTCCCACACTCTGTCAGTGTCCTATTCATCCCACACTCTATCAGTGTCCCATTCTTCCCACATTCTGTCAGTGTACCATTCTTCCCACACTCTGTCAGTGTCCTATTCATCCCACACTCTGTCAGTGTCCCATTCTTCGCACACATGACTGTCAGTGTCCCATTCATTCCACACTCTGTCAGTGTCCCATTCTTTCCACGCTCTGTCAGTGCCCATTCTTCCCACACTCTGTGCTCCATTCTTCCCACACACTATCAGTGTTCCATTCTTCCCACACTCTATCAGTGCTCCATTCTTCCCACACTCTGTGCTCCATTCTTCCCACACTCTGTGCTCCATTCTTCCCACACTCTGTGCTTCATTCTTCCCACACTCTGTGCTTCATTCTTCCCCACACTCTGTGCTCCATTCTTCCCACACTCTGTGCACCATTCTTTACACACACTATAAGTGTTTCATTCTTCCCACACTCTGTGCTCCATTCTTCCAACACTCCATCAGTGCTCCACTCTTCCTACACTCTATCAGTGCTCCATTCTTCCAAACTCTATCAGTGCTCCATTCTTCCAACACTCTGTGCTCCATTCTTCCAAGACTCTATCAGTGCTCCATTCTTCCCACACTCTGTGCTCCATTCTTCCAACACTCTATCAGTGCTCCATTCTTCCCACACTCTATCAGTGCTCCATTCTTCCCACACTCTATCAGTGCTCCATTCTTCCCACACTCTGTGCTCCATTCTTCCCACACTCTGTGCTCCATTCTTCCCACACTCTGTGCTTCATTCTTCCCACACTCTGTGCTCCATTCTTCCCACACTCTGTCCTCCATTCTTTCCACACACTATAAGTGTTTCATTCTTCCCACACTCTGTGCTCCATTCTTCCAACACTCTATCAGTGCTCCACTCTTCCTACACTCTATGAGTGCTCCATTCTTCCCACACGCTGTGCTCCATTCTTCCAACACTCTATTAGTGCTCCATTCTTCCCACACTCTGTGCTCCATTCTTCCAATACTCTATCAGTGCTCCATTCTTCCAACACTCTATCAGTGCTCCATTCTTCCCACACTCTGTCAGTGTCCCATTCTTCCAACACTCTATCAGTGCTCCATTCTTCCCACACTCTGTGCTCCATTCTTCCAACACTCTATCAGTGCTCCATTCTTCCCACACTCTATCAGTGCTCCATTCTTCCCACACTCTATCAGTGCTCCATTCTTCCCACACTCTATCAGTGCTCCATTCTTCCCACACTCTGTGCTCCATTCTTCCCACACTCTGTGCTCCATTCTTCCCACACTCTGTGCTTCATTCTTCCCACACTCTGTGCTCCATTCTTCCCACACTCTGTCCTCCATTCTTTCCACACACTATAAGTGTTTCATTCTTCCCACACTCTGTGCTCCATTCTTACAACACTCTATTAGTGCTCCATTCTTCCCACACTCTGTGCTCCATTCTTCCAATACTCTATCAGTGCTCCATTCTTCCAACACTCTATCAGTGCTCCATTCTTCCCACACTCTGTGCTCCATTCTTCCCACACTCATTGCTCTATTCTTCCCACACTCTGTGCTCCATTCTTCCCACACTCTGTCAGTGGCCCATTCTTCCCACACTCTGTCAGCGCCCCATTCTTCCCACACTCTATCAGTGCCCCATTCTTCCCATACTCTGTCAGTGCTCCATTCTTCCCACACTGTCAGTGCTCCATTCTTTTCACACTTTGACACTGCTCCATTTATTCCCACACTCTGTCAGTGCTCCATTGTTCTTACATTCTGTCAGTGCTTCATTCTTCCCATACTTTATTAGTGCTTTATTCTTCTCACACTCTGTCAGTGCTCCATTTTTCCAACACTCTGTCAGTGCTCCATTCTTCCCACACTGTCCGTGCTCCATTCTACCTACAAACTGTCAGTGCTCAATTTTAACCACACTCTGTCAGTGCCCCAATCTTCCGACTCTCTGTCAGTGTCCATTATTCCCATTCGTACCCTCAGTCAATATTACAATCTTCCTACACTCTGTCAGTGTCACAATCTTCCTACACTGTCAGTGTCACAATCTTCCCACCATGTCAGTGTCATAATCTTCCCACACTCTGTCAGCGTCACGCCCAATCTTCCTACACTGTCAGTGTCACAATCTTTCCACACTGAGAGTGTCAAAATCTTCCCACACTCTGTCAGTCTCACAGTCTTCCTACACTCTGTCAGTGTCACAATTTTCCCACACTCTGTCAGTGTTACAATCTTTCAACACTCTTTAAGTGTAACAATCTTCACACTCTGTCAGTGTTATAATCTTTCAACACTCTTTAAGTGTAACAATCTTCACACTCTGTCAGTGTTATAATCTTTCAACACTCTTTGAGTGTAACAATCTTCACACTCTGTCAGTGTTATAATCTTTCAACACTCTTTAAGTGTAACAATCTTCCCACACTCTGTCAGTGTCACAATCTTCCCACATTGTCAGTGTCACAGTCTTCCTACACTCTGTCAGTGTCACAATTTTCTCACACTCTGTCAGTGTTACAATCTTTCAACACTCTTTAAGTGTAACAATCTTCACACTCTGTCAGTGTTATAATCTTTCAACACTCTTTAAGTGTCACAATCTTCCCACACTGTCAGTGTCACAATCTTCCCACATTTTGTCAGTATCAAAATCTTCCCACATTGACAGTGTCACAATCATCCCACACTCTGTCAGTGTCACAAGCTTTCCACACCCTGTCAGTGTCACAATCTTCCCACACTCTGTCAGTGTCACAGTCTTTCCACACTCTGTTAGTGTCACAATCTTCCCACATTCTGTCAGTGTCACAATCTTCCAACATTGACAGTATCACAATCTTCCCACACTCTGACAGTGTCACAATCTTCCCACATTCTGTCAGTGTCACAATCTTCCAACATTGACAGTGTCACAATCTTCCCACAGTCTGTCAGTGTCACAATCTTCCCACACTCTGCCAGTATCAAAATCTTCCCACATTTTGTCAGTATCAAAATCTTCCAACATTGACAGTGTCACAATCTTCCCACACTCTGTCAGTGTCACAGTATTTCCACAGTCTGTCAGTGTCACAATCTTGCCACACTCTGTCAGTATCACAATCTTCCCACACTCTGACAGTGTCACAATCTTCCCACATTCTGTCAGTGTCACAATCTTCCACACTCTGACAGTGTCACAATCTTGCCACACTCTGTCAGTGTCACAATCTTGCCATACTCTGTCAGTATCAAAATCTTCCCACTCTCTGACAGTGTCACAATCTTCCCACACTCTGTCAATGTCACAATCTTGCCATACTCTGTCAGTGTCACAATCTTCCCACACTCTGTCAGTGTCACAGTCTTTCCACAATCTGTTAGTGTCACAATCTTCCAACACTCTGTCAGTGTCACAATCTTCCCACACTCTGTCAGTGTCACAATCTTCCCACACTCTGCCAGTGTCACAATCTTCCCACATTTTTTCAGTATCAAAATCTTCCCACATTGACAGTGTCACAATCTTCCCACACTCTGCCAGTGTCACAATCTTCCCACACTCTGTCAGTGTCACAATCTTCCCACACTCTGCCAGTGTCACAATCTTCCCACACTCTGTCAGTGTCACAATCTTCCCACACTCTGTCAGTGTCACAATCTTCCCACACTCTGACAGTATCACAATCTTCCCACACTCTGTCAGTGTCACAATCTTCCCACACTCTCTCATTGTCCTGTGTATTGACATGTTCTAGACTAAATTAAGTAAATACTAAAGAAATCCATTTCAACTCTACGTCTCCCTATTTTCTTTACTAGATCCCAACGTCTGACAATCATTCTCTCATACAAGCCGACATTCCACAGGAACAATCATTACTGGCACAACCTGTGTGGTGCCCCCACCTGGTTCAGCGTTTACATTCGCGCTTCAACAACTTTCAATTGCTTCCTACCTTTATATTATTGCTGTTACCGTGGCTGGACCCCTGGGTACCTCACATTTACCCGGCCTTATACAAATTCTGACGGGCCTATCCATTATTTATCTCCGTAGAAAACATTTTTATCGGGAACAGAATTAGACAATTAGAATCAAACATGGCGACCTTTCCGCTCTAGTGTTTTCTTAGCAAATCGTTAATGGAATTTATTTTGACACGGTTTATTTTCAGTATTATTCTTCAAAAAGATTAATTCCTGGTTCAGATCTTCTGAAGTTTTGTCCGTCGGGGTTGAGATTACTGGTTGAAAGGTAGGGAGCTATCATATCTAATTTTCTCAGTATGATAGCACATCTGAGGCGACCTAGTTGTCTTGAAAGGGCATTTCTATGTGCCATTGTTGGCCGTGTCCCACTTGAAGATCAGGCATTATTAACGCCGGCATTCAGAGAAGGAAAGCTAAGATTCGTTACTGCAGATCGCTCGTGGCTATAGTATGAAGCAAATTAGTGGTCACGTGGACTGAAGGAAAAACGTTCTCAGTAACAGTGAGTCTAGGGCACGTGATCAGCAAGGTTAATGACCTTACGTTATGTATCTCCCTGAACGAGTTGGGGTAGCAAGAGGTGAAGGTTGCAATCTCAAAATCAAGTATGAAAAGTTGATTGAAGCGAAAATTATCATTTTTGTTCCCAGCGTCGCCATCTTTGACGCGCCTTTGAACTCAGTTCGAGCATGGGCGCTCTCGACTGTTAAAAATATTCTTTCTCATTTGCTCACAATTATGAATGCTGCCATTACAGCTACCTCGTCGTCGATATCATCATCATCATGACCAATTACCATGCCTGCTGGCGTAGGCGATCATGTCTATCCACAAATCTCGATCTCGACAGTTATTTATCATTTCTGTTGTTGACTTTCTGCCAAGCCATTCTTAAATTGTATTGTATCTTTTCTCTTTGCTTCCCTCTATCTCTTCGTCCCTCGATTTTTCCTGTTGTTACAGTATATTCCATCTGTTCCCTTCTCATTACATGACCAAAAATGATGATTGTTTCTTCCCAATATTGGAATTTAGCTCTCTTTTTGCTTTTGCCTCTTTCAGAACGTTTTCATTATTCTTCTTAGCTGTCCATGGTATTCTCAATATCCTTCTATAAAACCACATTTCTACAGCCTCCATTGATTTTCTTGTCTGTTATTCTATTGACCATGATTCACATCCATATATGGCCCTACATAAGATTTAAGAACTCTTTTTCTTGTTTCTATTGTCAAAAATGGATTGCATAGTATCTTCCTCATTTTTTGGAAAGCTGCTTTTGCCTGAGCCATTCTGCATCTCACCTCTTTTGTACATCTTTCGTCTGAGGTTAACAAAGTTTCAAAATATTTAAATTCATTTACCTGTTTTAATATTGTTCCACTTGTCTTTATTTTGCACTGAGGTGATGTCTTTTTCTTTGTTGTTACCATTACTTTTGTCTTTTTGCTATTAAGGCTGAGTCCTTTATTTTTGCTTTCTTTCACTATAATGTCCAACATTTCTTGTAACTCATTTTCACTATTAGCGATTAAAACTGTATCATCACCATACCTTAGATTATTTATATTATGACCTCCATTTGTTATTCCAGGCATGCCCCTTATGGATCTTAAAATAATCTCACTATAAATATTAAACAAATCTGGTGACAGCACACAACCTTGTCTAACACCCTGTTTTATTTATTGAAACATTCCCAATTGGTTTCCAGTTCTTATGACCGCTAATTGTTGCCAGTACATGTTCTTTATTATTCTGAGATCTTTGCTGTCTACGTTTATGCTTTCTAAAATTTTGATTATTTCTTGGTGCTTTACTCTGTCAAATGCCTTGGTGTAATCTATGAAACTTAGATATAGGTCTGTTTTCACCTATATGGTTCTTTCTACTAAAGATCTTATGATATAAATGACATTGCTTGTTCCTTTATCTCTAACAAAACCACACTGTTCATCGCTAATTTCTGTACTGATTTTGTTTTGCACTCTTCGTATGATGAAGCGGTTAAATAATGATTCTTAGTAATATCTTAGTCATTTGACTCATAAGGCTTATTGTGCGATGATCATCGCATTCAATCGCACCCGATTTCTTTGGTAGGGCTATGAATATTGATTTGAGCATGTCGTCTGGTATATAACCGCTGTTGTAGATATAATTCAATATTTTTGTTATTATTTCTATTCCAAAATCACCCATGGCTTCAATCTCTTCTTTAGTTATATTATCTGGTCCAGGAGCTTTGCCTGCTTTCATATTGCGCAAGGCATCTTCCACTTCTTCTCTGAGTATTTCTGGTCCTTCTCCATTATCCTTAATATTTACTTCCGTTCGTTCATCATTATAAAGATCTTTAATGTATTCTGTCCATCGTTCCCTTATGTTTTCTTGATCAATCAACAGTTCTCCTTCCTTTGATCTTAGACATCCATTTTTTTATTGCGTTTTTCTCCCTGTTAATTCTTCAATTTGTTTGTATATAGCTTTAGAATCTCCTTTTTGTTGCATTTCAATCTCTTTGCATCTCTCTTTTAGCCAAGCTTCTTTTGCTTCATTGCATTTTACTACAATTTCTTTATTTAATCTCTTATACTCATCTTTATTTTCTTTATTTCTTCTTCTTGTATCCATTAGCTGCAAAATGTCATCTGTCATCCATTTCTTTCTTGAATTTGTCCTCACTGGTGGTATGAACTCTTTTGATGTTTGTGATACACACATACAAACACTGAATACTGAATAAATGTTTAAAAAACTTAACATCACGTTTTTTCTGAAATTATGTTTTTGAGTAACCAAAACACAAGACACACACACACGCACACACACACACACACACAAGACACACACACACACACTCTCTCTCTCTCTCTCTCTCTCGTACATACTTTCAACCCCCATTTACCAATTAACTCATCATCATCATGTGCCAGGCCTGCTGGCGTAGGTGATCATGTCTCTCCACAATTTTCGATTTCGACAGTTATTTATCATTTCTGTTGTTGACCTTCTGCCTAGCCAGTCTCTTAAGCTGTGTGGTATTTTGTCTCGTTGCTCCCCTCTACATCTTCGTCTCTCAATTTTCCCAGTTGTCACAATATATTCCAGTTGTTCCCTTCTCATTACATGTCCTAAAAATGATGCTTGTTTCTGTCTTTCTAATATTGAAAATTAGCTCTCTTTTTGCTTTGACCTCTTTCAGAACGTTTTCATTACTCTTCTTAGCTGTCCATGGTATTCTCAACATTCTTCTATAAAACCATATTTCTATAGCCTCCTCTGTCTGTTTTCACATTGTCCATGATTCACATCCATTATTAAAACTCGCTCTACATAACATTTAAGAACTCTTTTCTTCTTTATATTGTTAAAAATGGATTGCACAGTATCTTCCTTTTTTTTTTTTTTTTAAATTTGCTGTTGCCTGAGCCATTCTGCATCTCACCTCTGTTGTACACCTACCATCTAAGGTTAACAATGTTCCCAGATATTTAAATTCATTTACCTGTTTTTATATTGATCCACTAGTTTTTATTGTTATTATTGCGGTGATGTCTTGATATCAATATGTATTTCGAACCATTTTTACTTCACCAATGCTGAGATGTACATTTTAAAACAAAAACAAACATTTGAGAACGCGTTACAAAAATCGTTCGTGTGTTCCCCCACTAGCTCACCCTGTGTCTTTCTACCAGCTCCTTACAACGAACCGCCGCATATAGCCTGCAGCATTTCAGTACTGAAAACTTCCCTCTGTTATCCACTAACGTTTCACATTTCAAATCTGAACCTATCAAAGAGCATTGATTGTCTTCATAACGAATCCATCTCCACTCTGACCTGTACAGATTCTGTCTCTGGCTGTAGTCAGCAAGAACTACTCTCACTTCTTGCATCAAATACACCTCCCTGGAAGAGAAACTTACTGGGGGCAACAGAATCACTTAAACAGACAGCTGCCTTCATAAGAAAGTCCAGAATCATACTTTGAATGGGCCATGATCACAGAAGAAGAAATACACATACAAATTTACATCATTTCATCCTTAACCATGTAGGCTATTAGGCTACCAACTATTTAATTGTACAAAATGCCTAATTATGCGTTCATTGCAGACATCTCTGCGCTTCAAGTCGAGAATATTATTATTGACTTTTTATTGTTCCCACCACTGCGTGAATGCCGCACTTGTTATCTTTGAACATTTCACATTTTGTCATGAGCATTTATGTAATTATGTTTCATAGTCTATATCAAAACATTTGGCAAAGTAAAGTATTAAGAAATAATAGAAACTGTAGAGAGTATTAATGTTGACAGCAGAGATGTAGTAATAATAATAATATAGAAAATTACTGGGGGAAAAAAACAGGGAATTAATTTGGTTCAACAAACAAAGCAAGGAGTTAGTCAAGGCTGTATGTGGAGTCCTGGACAACAGACAATCTTAGAAGCCACATAAATATTTGTTTACACGAGAATATTGAGAATGCAATCTACCTACTTACTTACCCACCCACCTACCTACCTACCTATTTACCTACCTACCTACCTTCATACCTAACTGCCTACCTATCAACCTAACTACATAACTACCTACCTACCTGCCTACATATCTATCTATCTATCTATCTATCTATCTATCCATCCATCCATCCATCCATCCATCCATCCATCCATCCATCCATCCATCCATCCATCTATCTATCTATCTATCTATCTATCTATCTATCTATCTATCTATCTATCTATCTATCTATCTATCTATCTATCTATCTATCTATCTATCTATCTATCTATCTATCTATCTATCTATCTATCTATCTATCTATCTATCTATCTATCTATCTATCTATCTATCTATCTATCTATCTATCTATCTATCTATCTATCTATCTATCTATCTATCTATCTATCTATCTATCTATCTATCTATCTATCTATCTATCTATCTATCTATCTATCTATCTATCTATCTATGTGCTTTCGAGCCGAAGACGGCAAAAAGGGCAGAAACTCTCGACTGTTCGACGATTTGTGTTATCAAGTGTCAGACCTTGCACAGGACCAGCAAAGTACCTCGCCACACGTCCCTGATCTGGGCGTGTCTATCCAACTCAACAAGGGAGCTAATGCCTGCTATTTTTGTCCCTCGTATCAGCGTCTTTTTAGTGTTTCTCTCGATCGACCTGTTTTTCTTTTATCCCTTGGTACCCATTTTGAGGGCTTGCTTTGAAATTCTTGTGCTGTCTATCTGAATCGAAATTTCTGTTTCGTAAACAATAGATGTTTCACAATGGCGGCTTGTTAAGCCACCATTCAACCGTCCATAGCAAGATGAAGAAAAACAACAATTCTTGGGCCAGATTGGACCAGATCAGAATACAAGGGACTGTTAAAATAATAATGTGGACATTCTAAAAGAGGCCAAAGCAAAAAAGAAAACTAATATCTAACTGCAATGGGGTTAAGGAGAATATGGTGATGTATGTCCATTGGTTAAAACTTGAATAGTTAATTAAATTATGAGGCTTTGGACAAAGAAATCGCCGAACTTTCTAGAAGGACAAGGTTCACTACACGTGACCATGGAGAGATCCGAACCAGCCAATCAGAAGAGTAGGATAGCGCGATCAGCTGGTCAAGAAGAGAGACAAAGATTAGAAGCAAGGTCTAGTCCAGCGCTCCAGGCGAGTGGACATTTAACATCATGATGGTCTAGACCAAGGCAGAGTTAGTGAGGTTCATGGATGAGAGATCGATAGATTAAAGTTGTATTTAGCTTAGATCATGCCAAGCGGAATTGAGTTATTAGCGGGTCATCAACATTGCACTCCGAACATGTCCGTAGGTGCACTAGATTATCCGTAGATTATCAATCATTGACTGCAGGACGGATTCATCATGAGCAACCAATGCTGCATCATCAGCGAATAGAAGTTCCTTGATTAAGGTCTCATTTGTTTTTTCCATGTCTGCTATCGACGGTAGATCTTCCCAGCCCTTTGAGATGAACTGTGGAGTCAAACAAGGGTGTGTCCATGAACTGTGGAGTCAAACAAGGGTGTGTCCATGAACTGTGGAGTCAAACAAGGGTGTGTCCATGAACTGTGGAGTCAAACAAGGGTGTGTCCATGCTCCTACTCTATTCGGCATATTTTTCGCTGCCCTTCTACACAATGCATTTGAAACCGTCTCTGGAGATATCTACATCCATACAAGATCTGACGGCTCCTTATTCAATCTTGCACGTCTGAGGTCAAAATAAAAAAACAACTGAGACCCTAATCAAGGAGCTTCTATTCGCTGATGACGCAACACTGGATGCTCATGATGAATCCGTCCTACAGTCAATGATCGACAATCTAGCTAGATCATGTGAATTATTCTCCTTATCAATAAGTATCCAGAAGACTGTGGTGCTTCAACAAGGTGTAGCCTGCCCTACAGCTATATCATTAAATAACATACCCCTTGAACCTGTGAGAAAGTTCACATATCTCGGTTCTATGGTTACAACCAATGTCTCCCTTGAAGAAGAAATAAATTCCCGAATCAGAAAGGCAGCTTCCACATTTGGCAAACTTAAAGATATAGCATGGGCCAACACTCAGGACTACAATGTACCAAAGTTGTGTGCTTAGTACACTTCTATTTGGATCAGAAACTTGGACTACCTATGCAGGGCAGGAGAAAAGGTTAAACAGCTTTCATGTACGTTGCCTTCGAAAGATTATGAACATTAAATGGCAGGACAAAGTAAATCACTCTAAAGTCTTACAACGAGCTAAACTCCCCTCGATCATGGCAACACTTAGGATCATTAGGAACATTAGTAGACTAATGTGGCTGGGCCATGTAAGAATGGCAAACAATGGTATTCTATCTATTTATTGTCCTTTCGAGCCGAAGACGGCACATAGGGCAGAACTACAATCTCAAAAACAGAAACCTTGCATGCCAAAATGGCACATATTGCAGAAATCACTGCTTCTAAAATCTATGGTTCTGTTTCATTAGCAATGATTTTTACAATGACAGCACACTTAGGATCATTAGGAACATTAGTAGACTAATGTGGCTGGGCCATGTAAGAATGGCAAACAATGGTATTACCAAACAAATATTGTATGGCGAACTTAGGGACGGAAAGAGACAAAAGGGCAGTCTAGTGCTGAGATATAAGGATTTTTGCAAGGTTCCTTGAGGGAAAGTTCTATAAGTGAAAGGAACTGAGAAAATGTG
Source organism: Megaustenia siamemsis (assembly GCA_032433765.1). Classification (NCBI taxonomy): domain Eukaryota; kingdom Metazoa; phylum Mollusca; class Gastropoda; order Stylommatophora; family Ariophantidae; genus Megaustenia; species Megaustenia siamemsis. The sequence continues at coordinate 156,276,241 of JAVIAB010000051.1, read as the reverse complement.
GCTGCGGATCGCAGCACATGGAGAGCAAACATAAATATTGGCACAGCAACTTTCGAGACAGTACTGATATGAAATTCAGAAGGCAAAAGGCGCAAGATAAAGGAGACAAGGCCGGGTACCGCGGGTACACCTTGCTCGTTCTGTGGATGGATCTGTCTGTCCAGGATTGGCAAATTCAGCCACGAAAAAAAGATGTTCAGTAAAGCAGCACCCAGTATGAGACACTAATGCTTTACCAAACTACTGATTTATCATGATTGCTTTTTACTAACCGTCTGTCAAGACGCCAAAGACTATATAGTGTTTTATTTCGCTAAATGATATGTTTTCTTATATCAAATACAGATATCCCTACTATTGGTCGTTTCAAATCTAAATGTTCACGATTAACATGAAATATCTCCTCTTTCCCTGCACTTACAAACTTGATTTTTTGCATCTGGCCTTGTTTTTCCAAGGTCCCACCGATTTCACAAAATTTAATGATGTAGGAAGTATGCTTCATCATGAAGCAGCACTTTCCTTTGATCTCAGTGAATTTACGGATATTTTTGCTCCTGGAGAAAATAATTTACCGTACATTAATGGAAATCAGCTTCTCGACATAGGCGTCTCTACACAACTTGAAAGTTGGAGGCGTTTATCAACTGTTTACTTTCTATTGTTTACTTTCTTTAAAATACTATGAGAATGTCAATGTTATAGCCTTTACAGACGGTCTAAAACAAATCAGCGTATAAACAGTTCCATTAATGAAAACTATTTAAACAATATACAACAAAGAATACATTTTAAAAAATTAATTATCCGTTGCGAGCGATAACGAGCATGACATATCAAGCAAAGTTATTGTTTATGGGTAAGCATGTGACTAAAGAGTCCGATGTAAGCACGGGATCCTCTTCACTGTAAAGAGCTACATTGTTCGTTTTATGTCTTTCCATGTGACTTTCATTATTTTACGTAAACAAGACATATGAAAGTGATTTAGTTTCTTTGCATGCCTGCAGTACACATATCAAGAATCTTTACATTTTCAAAACGTTATCAACTTTAGCTAAAGATTGATCATGCGGACATATAAAAACGTCCATTATTATTTCATTTATTCTGAATCAGAGGAGTCTAACATATTGATTACTAATCTGGGCTGAACGAACGATAGTCCATCTTTTTTCCAATAGTCATTTTCTTCTTTTAAGACATGATCTTCACATTTGCACCAAAAATCTTTGTCAATCTGTGATAGAGCAGCATATGTCAGTCCTTTTATATCGCATAGTTTAAAACTTGTATTCTCAGCTGCCACCTGCCCTTTAATTTTTGCCCAAACGAGTTCAATGGGGTTTAATTGTGGATGATAAGGGGGCAGTCTCAAGCACGTATGACCATGCTGTTGAATGATTTTGTCTATTTGGAATACTTTGGTCTTTTGCGATTTCTTAACAAGTGACAGTAATTCAGGTTTCAAAAATCCCTCGTTAAATGGAATTCCTTCCTTTCTTAGCCAAATCTTTATAACATCTTTTGTACTGGTAGATGTAGGAATTTTGTCTTCTTCTGCCACAGCGTTGTGGTACGACGCGTTGTCCATTACCAGACAGGATGGTCTGTCTAGAATTGGAAGAAGAGTATTTTCAATCTACTCTCTAAATATATGGCCATTCATCTCGGTGTGATAGTCCCTGTTGTCAGTATAATTAGAGGTGAATATAAGTTCTGCATTTTTCACCAACCCTTCTTTTCGGCTGCCTGCATGTGCCATTATAATACGCTGTCCTTTTCCAGTGGGTACACATCTTTTAATACTTCCATCTGATAACTGCCATTCCTTTGCACTTGTGTGGTGAGAATTTATCCAAGATTCATCTAGAAATACAATATCATAACCTTGGTTACGCATTTCCCGTACTTCACGTAAATATTTACTCCTCATAGAAACTAAGTGCGGCTTCTCGCAGATGACATTTCTACCACTATCGTACTTTCTAAACGTAAAACCGATGCTTCTAACAGTTCTCCATAATGTTGTTTTCGACACAACAATGTCATTTTCTGCTCTCAGTCGAATTTTCAGTTTTCTTAAAGTCACAGTTTCTTTGGAATCGAACATTTTACAAATTGCTCTTCTAATCACTTCCTTGTCAAAACTATCTACTACTTTCTTTCTTCCTAGCGTCCTAGACTTGATTGAACTGGACACTCCGTTAGCTTTAAGCACTTGTTTGAAAAAGCGTTTGCTTATACCCAATGCGTGAATAGTTCTCTTTTCTGGCTTTGAGATGCTTCGATACAGTTTTCCACGCTTAGCTTCTATGCAAAAATATTTATACACCTTTTTTGCCACTGATTGCAATGTAAGGAACTTTACTTTTATACCCATTGACTAACAGATCACAAATTTAACGAAATTACCCAATAATTAGGATACGCCGTTGCACATAAATCACAACAAAACGACAGGAAATGGGATGCACCGGATATAAAATTATAACTATGACGCGTTTTATATGTTTTTTAGTGCTTAAAACAGGGAAATTGGCGCGCATTACGTTCAAGATGACAAGTCCGTGGGTGCTCACTCATATGAAGCGGTAATTCCTCCAAATATATGGTTTGACCAAAATGCCTTAAATTTGTATACTTCAAATAAAGAATATTTAAAACTATACGTTTGTTGGTGAGGAAATGAATGTACTTCTTGGGACCAAAAAATCACAAGACCATATGCAAAATTTCAGCATTATCAATCAATTGGTTGCAGAGATATGGAATTTTAAACACCTTCAAAATATTTTGAAACGACCAATAACTAGACACACAATTAGTTTCCACATTTTTAGTTTTTCAAGCTAAGGGATGTAACTGCATTATTGAAAGTATTACCGCAGCTACACCCTTATTCCTCTGAACTCTTCTTTGAGTGGGATACTTTTAGTCTAAGTGTGTCCAACTTTGGCGTCATCGGGGCCATATTTTCAACAAATCAAGCAATAATTATTTTCCATCATAGTCACAATAAGAGAAAAAAGGCTGTCTATTCTAATTTGTTACTTTTCTCTTTGTGTGTTTCTTACATGGTCCAACCTTTGAAAGATGAAATCACTAATATATGTGTCTCAGCTTTCAACTAATTACAAATACAGTATTTTTTACAATTAGAATTACACTAACAGTAACTAAAGCTGAACATGTGAAAATTGTTCAGAAAATTAAAAACGTTTTATGCAACAAATCTATGTCAGTAGAAGTGAAAAAATGAGTCAAATCTGACCCATGGAAGTGAATCGTGGACAGTGGACAAACAGATGAAAAGACAATTAGTCTTCAGAGATGGGATTTCTCAGAAGAATATTTAAAGTTCTCTGGACAGCTAAAAATACCAACGAGGAAATTCTCAAAGAGGCCAAAACAAAAAGGTAGCTCCTAAGAAACATCAGAAATAAACAATCAACATTTTTCGGGCACGTCATGAGAAGTGGAAAGTTGGAATACTTAGTAACAACTGGCAAAATACAGGGATAGAGAGATCGCGAACGACAAAGAGAGATAGCTTGGTTATTGGTTATTATTGGTTATGGAAGGCCTCGGCATCACAGCAAACGAATTAAAATCCATAATTGCTCAACCGCCCGTGCCAGTGGAATCATCCGAATTACCAACTCATCTCCCAAACAAAGAAAGGTAACTGTAGTTCCCATCGTAGCAGTCTCAGCACACGCCAAAAGACATAAGGCGAAACCGCGCAGAAAGTGAACACAGCCAACTGTTCCCTGTCATACGATATCATCCTTCATCGTAAACAAGCGGGATATCGAAGCAGGATCAAAACGGATGAGACACACAGCTCACGGTGTGCACAGAGCACTTAACTCAGTAGCTCCTGCAACAAGCCGGACTTGGAATATGAGGAAACTGCAAGAAGGAACACTTTTCAGACATAGCCTTCAATGGTTCCTGCCGCCTATCCACCATATACCATGGGAGTTCACGTCCTCCCGAAAATGATGATCGTCATAGCACTTGATGATGTTAGGCCGTCATTGATGACTCCAATTCCAAACATATAGACACACAGTGGTGGTAATTTGTCATTCCAATCCAACAGAAGCCACATGACCTGTAGTTAGTAAAACCACAGAGAGAATATGATTTTGTGACCTTCACTGATTCACTCTTAGATGTGAATGTGTAGCTTACACAAGAGGAGAAGTTTTCAACTACAGTAATTCCAGTTAAGGCAATTCTGGGATAGCAAGGCAAGTCTCCTTTATAGCAGCAGAACTTGATGTTCTCCGCTCCCTTCTTGTAGCTGCTGCCACACGATTCTGATGTCTCATTAACTTGGGCATCATTCAAGAACAATGTCAGATTAACATTCCATAGATATGGCTCTGCTGATGAAGTGCTTGGTGCAACAGTTGTATCAATTATACTGGAGGCTCCTGGTCTGTGGTCATTAATATCACAGACGGCACATGGTGTTGTTATATTCAGTATTTCTTTCTGGGGTGTAAATTTGTGGCACACACATGGAGAGTGGTTTGTGGTCACAGTAATCCCATTAAAGGCAATTCTAGGGTAGCATGACATAGCTGTTTCAGAACATCACAATCCTGTGATGTTTTCTGTGTTCGCTATAAAGCTGCTGCTGCTACACAATCCTGACCAATTATAGGTGTGGACATTATTCACTTGCAATGACAAAACTGCTTTGTTTACATCATAAACCTCTGGAAGCGAATCATTTATGGGACTAATAGTACAATTTATTCTTCCATCGGGGATATCTGCATTGAGTCCCCAGAAAAAGGTCTTTGGTTAAAAAGCACATATGCGTTTGAGTTAAACACACAATGAGCCCACTTCATAAATTCAAAATGATTCTTGCCAATGCCATCCGTTTGCACAAGTTAGGTCCTTAGCTACCAACGTCAAATATGTCTGAAACGAAGCCATCCAATTAACGGCTTTATCTACAGCGAAGGTTAACGAACTGTGAACAAACATTTATGTTCAAACCCTTGAAAACATTTTCAAAAATCTGCCAACTCGCAGCAATAACATTTATCGTGATAGCTTGGTGTCATGGCATGGAAAACAGTCAACAACAGAACTGATACGATGCACCGTTGATAGAAGATTGTGGACGAACATGATCACTTATGTCAACCGGTATGGCACATGATGATGAACTAAAGCTGGAAGAGGATGAGAATTCTGGGAAGTGAGAGCAGACGACGAATGTGATAACGGTCAGGCTGTCATGGACTGATCTCTCTGTGGTCATGTCTTTGTTTTGACTGAATCATGCAAGGTAACTACAAGGGAGTTTAATGGGAGGTTAGAACGGTTAATTATATATTTGTTTTCGTGAACTGAAATGAACGGGCACATCGTTTCTTAATCATGATGTACAATTACAAGAATTGTATGAGTGGATATATTTATTTATTGTGATTGATTGGTATTTACTATTTGGTTTCATTTCATTAAATCTGTCGAACTTGATAGTTTTCATTGTTTTGATTTGTTGGTCAATAATATAATATATATTTAAAACTATTACAATAATGGCACAATCACACGCATTGCAAATAAGTTATAAAAATAATGAACATGAACATAAAATTGAGTCATCAATATAATTATAATATTTAATCATCATCATAGCTAAACCCGATTATCATTATTATTTTTATTATTAGCATTAACTGTTGACAAAATCAGACAATTTAATATTCTACTGAAGGAAACTTGCGATTAGAGAGATAAACAGAAACAAATTAGAGACAAACAATTGGAGTATTAATGTTGTATTAATTAATAGTTAATAGCTTGCTTTCTACTACAGTTACACTACAATGTCTACAGTACAGTGATGAGACTATCAGCCGCTATCAGGGTACCTTCCTACACGCACAGACAGTGCTGAGTTAACTTAATATAATCACTAATAATCTGTTCCAAAACTCCTGGCCCTCTTCAAAATGCTATAGCTTAATAACCTTTTTGTTTTAATTGTTGAGATTTCTGATGCCTTAGAGTACTTCTCCTTTTACTTTTATTTATGTCAGCTGTCTTATTCTTTCTTTAATTTTCTCAGAGTCTCTGCTGTCATCCATGCTTTATTCTGGCGTTCTCCTTTCCTCTGGGTTTTTTCACATCTCCTTCCATATATCCTTACTTTACCTGTTTCCAATGATCTTCTATATTGTATTTTATAGTTGTTGGGGGACTTGGTATTTGTTTGATACTGTGACTGCAAATATATCTTTAATTCCTTGCTCTTTAAGTACTTGGATTACCTGTCTCAGGTTGATTTATGACCCACAGTTGTCTGCTTGTACCGGACATATTATTTTGTCTATTTTGACAGATGCCATAAGTTCGTCTGTATGTTCAGCTACCTCAAAGCATTTTTTGCTGAGTTTTCCGAGTCACAAAGGGTTGTTTGATGTCACCGATGGCAGAGAAAATTTACCTGGTCAAAGGGTTAAAAAATTGAAAAACAACCAATTTGTTGAAATTTATCAAATTTGTTTTCATATTATGTGATCGTATCTCACAAAATGAAAAAAAAAACACCTACATCAATAGAAACAAAATAAACACTCAAGGGTAACCAGAAGTAGTAATTAGGAAGGAACATGGAGGGGGGTAATATTTGATCATAGCAAACTATCAAATTTTGAAGAATGTATGTTTTGATGCAATCATTTTTTACTTCAGTACCATAATCTAGAGTTACAATTCTGACATTATGTAATTTTCCTGTTAGTTGGCAGTGTTGTTATAAGTGACATAAAGATTATCATACAGATAGCAGCAAAGTCAAGATAAAGAAAACACTATCACTGTAGCTGTGTAAAAATGGTTACTCCTCTTGAGACATTCACCATATGATGTAAGCCATCATTAGTTGTTTTAATAGTGATGGGGTGGAGTATATTGTGTTTGATTGGTGAATGAAGCTGTCACATGGTGATCATTACTGTCACTACTACAGCGAGTGAACACATGGAGTGAGAAGTTTAAGACAGTATGACTCCAGTATAAATGCTTCTTAACAAGGTGGATCTTATTGTCTTTTGCAGCAGTTGGAGTCTTAGTATTAATCATGCTGTCAACTTACTGAACAATGACCCAGTGTGTTGAATTTGTGTTATAATACTAAGATTATTTCTTGAGTCATCCTAGTACTTCAGGAAAATAACAATTGAATTAGACACAGCAATAGACTAGAATAAAATAACCACACTTGGACAACTATAATTTAAATCTCAAAAGAGTAAAATATATCTCATACAATTCATACATGGTGTTTTGTGCAGATGACAACCAATGTCCTATTTGCGATGATAGACAGACAATGGAACATATTCTTTCCTCATGCAAAACAGTGCTAGGCCAAAGGTGGTATGCGTTGCGACAAAACAAATTGCTGCATGAACTGTCTACAGTCATAGACATGGCGCAAATGAAGGCCAACAGTAAAGCAGTCAAGTTTGAACAGCAACAACAAATATTTACTTCTTGAGAGCTGGATAAGCCGCCCCCCCCAACCTTCCCCCCATTGTTCTCATTTCTCTCCCACACCCCCTCCCCCCCCAATAAATAAATAAAACAAGACAACTGGAGTGGCTCGATGATCCTGGCCTGGACATAGCAAATGACTGGGATAATGACCTCCCAGGTGGTGGGAAGTACCCAGAGTGCGTTAAGGAATCTAAGATGTGTCCAGACATTGCACTTTAAATACAGATATGAACCACATTATCCTAATATAACTCACAGCGCCATTTAAATCCAAGATAGAGGAACAGCATATATTTAAACGAGCAAAATACAAGGATCTTGCCACCAAGCTGAGATAGCAGGGAGTCTAGGTCAGAATTGCTACCATAGAAATTGGTTTCAGAGGGCTCACAACTTCATCCCTCTATGACCTGTTAAGGAGACATGAAATTAAGGGGGGGGGGTGTATGCAAATAAGAGCAATGAAGACTGTTGCTGTGTCAGCCAAAAGAGCATCATGCTGCAATGCTGAGACCTATCAGTCACAGAATAATCTGAGGTTCAGATAATTCGAATTTATATATTGACCACTCCTGACTCCCACTTAAGTCAACAGTACATCGACAGTTTAATCCTTGAATGTCGAGGCACAGACTAAAGGGTGATAAGAGGTTACTACATTGACGAAGCATGAACCACACCCCACATTTGCAGTACCAATAGTTCACAGGAGTAGAGCTCTCAGCCCAACGTAAAATTATCACTTATCAGCTACAAAAGCATCCCAGCCGTACCTAATTACTCCATGACAAAAGCAGCATACTTATGACTATATAAGAACACCATGAAATACCATTTGAGACTGCTGCCACCACAAAGAGGACACTTATGTGCTAGGTTAAAGCTAGACAGTCATGCACGACCAAGTTAGAGAAGTAGATTCAATCAGAAGAGTTGGACAGAATAAGTGCAGTTATTTTATGCTGCCTATATTGTAAATTTTCAAGCTCAATTCAGCATGAAGTCAATGCCTGGGAGTTATGATCCAGATGGGCTCACCTCCCTTAGAGTGTCAAGAAACTAAATGGCCAAAACACTTGATGGGTGGGGTTAACTTCTGATTATTGGATTGCCTGCAAAGCTCTGTATAAAGAGTTGCCTATTACTTTTGTATATCTTTTGGGAGGTCATATTTACCTCTTCTGTTGTTTCATCTGGTTGTTGTCAAATGCTGTTTGGCAGTAACCCTAACATGTATCAATAACATCATTTGCTGTCTCTAGATGAAGCTTAGTACTGGTTTTACTCTCACTCTTTTCCTGATTTCTTCCTTTATTGTTTTGTCTTTTATCATCACATTCAGTGTTTAAGTTATAATTTCAGTAACTATGATCTTTCTTTTCTCCTTAGCTGTTAGTGCCAAACAAAAGTATATTCTTATAGTTTTTGTGATCAACTACAAGAAATAAGATAATTTGAAATCTTTGAAAAGAAATTGTAGACACAGTAAACTGAACTCTAGTACATCACAAATAATACAGTTATAGCAAAACATAAATAACTAATTGAAGTTTACTCAAATTTGACATGTTCAGGAAGTGATAGTCTATACAAGAGAATGGCTACCCAGCCGTTGTTTAAGGAAGTCACTGCTGATCCAGAGTTAGAGCACAAGGCTAAAAGGGGTATGTAAATTGTGTAAAAAGTAACTCTCTCTGTCTCTGTATATGTGCATGCATGCATATATATGTGTATGTGCTTGATTATATGTTTTGGTCTTTATCCCAATCTTCAGCATGATTGTACAATTGAAGTAAATGTAAAAAAAAAGTAAAGTAAAGGCTCCCTTCATGCCTTGCTAGGTGTATGGGGGATATGGTGTTAGTGACCATATTTTTCTATGGCCACTGCACATTTTTGGTATCACGCCAGACTGCCTTTACTTCCCAGAAAAATCTCTAGTACCCATTTTTAGAGACTGAGTGAACCACTGAGCCTGGTCAGTCTGAAAATATCCACCACTGCTGGGGATTGAACCCAAACCCTTCAGGCCAGGAAGCGAGCACACTAACCACTCAGCCACCGAGGCTCTTGAAGTAAATGGGCCAGCATTAAAACAGATCAGGAATTCAAATATATGGAAATGATTTTAATTTGGTAGATGTACAACAGAGGTGAACAAAGAATAGCTCAGGCAAAGATAGCATTTTAAAGAAAGAAAAATATATAACACAACCTATCTCAGACAATAGAGATAAGAAAAGGAGTTCTTATTATATGAAACCAGTCCTGACATATGGAAATGAATTATGGACAATCAGACAAGTAAATCTTTGAATACCACAGAAATGTGATTTGGCAGAAAAATATTGAGAATACTATGGGCACCTAAAAGTGTATAGAGTATATACTAAAAGGTGTGAAAACAAAAATAAAACTTGTTGATAGCATCAGGAAGAAGCAGTCACAAGAATATACTGTGAACAATCATCAGCAGTCAAAGCAGATAACCAACTGGGAGGATACCTGGATATGGAAATTGGCATATGACAGGGATGTGATCCATTACCTGACCTCTTCTTGTCGTACAGTGAAAATATCAAGAAAGCAGAAGTAATGATGATCTCAAAAGAGAGGATTTCACCCAATCACAATGTATATGCAAATGGTACAAATTTCCAGAAAAGTAGGTTATTTTAAATATCTGGCAACATCAGATGAAAGATCTCATACTGAGGTAAAAGAATAGAATTGCACAAGTCATTCATATATTTTAACATAGTGAGGAATATATTAAGCAACAAATCATTATCATTGAAAGTTAGACTAAGAGTTGTATAGTGTTCCATCGAACCAGTGCTGCATCAATGGTTTTGGACCCATGAACAGTAAACAAATAGATAAAATACCAGATAGAATCAGTTGGCATGTGGTTTTTTAGAAAGATATTTAAGATACTGTGGACAGCCAAATAATTCCAGTGAGGAGGTACTAAAAGTGTCAGATGAAGAGAGGAAGATTATAAAACAAATTAGGAAATGGCAGTCCAGATTTGTTGGGTATGTGTGGAGAAGTGGTGGGTTGGAGTAGTTAGATACAGCAGGAAAAATAGGTGGGCGGGAGAGATAGAGGTAGACACATTGAAAAGATGCTGGATGACATGGTAAGGTAAAGATCAATGGTGGAACTGTTAAGCAATGCTCAAGATCAAGGGTAATGCATTGTATGGATTAGGGATGTGAAGGGAACAACTCGATTATATTTTGACAGGGGACAAGGTGCCTAACAGCAATAGAGCTAAAGGCTATCCGTGAATTATAGCTGATGGTTTACACCAGGTTGGGTGAACCAGAATTATTCTGACACTACTCCACCTCTTCGCAGTGCATCTAAAACTAGACTAATTTATCTAGTCTGGCCAGGTGAGTAGGGATCACAGAGGAAAGACAAACCAGTGCTCAAAAATGCCGTACTAGAGTTGGATGTGTTGGCCCAAAAGGTACAAACAAACTTTAACACAATGTGTCACAATGCCCATTTAATATTCTTTTAAGGGCAAATGATGAAAAGGACTTTCAGTTCCTTTAGTAATCATTGGGTAAATGCAAGAAAGAAAGAGATTGTGACAGTTGGAAAAAAATGAATGAAAAAGCGACTGAGGGAAAACTACTAAATAGTTTGTCGAGAGACATAATCACCTATACTTGTAGACAACATAATGACCTATTCTTGTAGACATAGTATTTTGATGGTGATGTATATCTGTGACATATGTAGCCTTTCATTTTTCTTAAAATGCATACTGGAAAACTTATTTCTTTTTTAAGTCACAGTCTTCATTTTCTTGCTACTTTTTGCCAAGTGCTATATTTTATTTACTTTCTACGAGGCAAAAACACAAGTCCTCCAGGGTTGAAAGTGGTCATAACTGACTGCTTGTGCCAGGATTGGTGAGCCAGAACTACCCAGACTCTACCTCTTTGCCATGCCCATATAAACAGACTAATGAGTGTGTGGGAATTGAGAGTGTAGGTAACCCAGACCTCATATGCAATGCTGAAGTTGCATACTTTGGGTGGAAAGGTGCAAATATCACATGCCAACCAAAATACATTCACACCCACTCAACATCCTTTTAAGGGCAGACAATGAAAAGGACATTTTTTTTCTTTACTTGTTACTTACATGCAGAAAAGAAAGAAAACTATTTCTTTCACCCTGACAAACATGATTTCTTGTAATTATTTAATTTTTAAGACAATGTTGTATCAAATTTGTGTGTATGTATCAGCCAACAAACATATTTTGGTCCCATTCTACTTAGTGGCCGAGAAGTACTCAGAAACAGTGAATATTATTGCCAATGAGCCATCCTTGGCATTCTTTCGCATTCAGGAACATGTTAGAAAAACCCTGCCACAACTTGTTGATCAAAAGGTAATAGTTTTTATCCTGAATTTTAATGTTTTTATCATATTACTTTGGATATTATAAATTGTATTACCCTTGACCTTCATGTTACTTAATGTTACCTTGACTGTTTCACTAATATCACAAAAGATTAAAAAACAAACTTCAGCATACAGATATTCTAACACTGAAAAAGAAATATGCAAAAATATTTTGGATCTGAAAACCTTTTTTATTTTATATGAGGAACACAACAAAATAAGAACATCCCTAAAATATGAGCAAAATAAAGTAGAAAAAAAATACAAAGACGCTAGCTATCAACTATAATAGATATTAAATAATGAAATAACTCATCAGAATTTTTTTAATAACTAAACATTTGTACCAAATAAGAAATGTAAATACTGTGCAGTGAATTTTAGTGGTAAAAGTTGTTTTTTTTTTTTTAAATTGTTTGAGAACAGTGTTAGGGCAGAGTCATTGGTGTTTCCACTCATTCTGTTATTGATTGTTGACATTTTGAGTAGAGGTTCATGCTCCTAAAGCAACAGTGTACATGTACTAGAGTTCATTTCTGATACAGTCTCCTCTTCTATTTGTAGCATGAAGTTGAGGATATTCAAGCCAAAGTTCAGGGAGCTTGTTTTGATACAGATTATGCTAGCAAGTAAGACCTCAGTGTTCCATGTCCTCAATAATTCTACTATATTTAATGGTGTTCAATGTACTCACAGTTACATTGTCAATGGTTTCTCATTAAGCTGTCTATGTGTTTGTCTGTGCATGTGCCCATGTGTATAATTGATTAGCTATATGTAAATGTTATTAATTTTGAAAAAATGATAAATGTTTACTAGTTATCAACATATCATCCATAGTGCTGTGAAGGCCATGCTGTCAAGTGCAATACACTTCCAAAACATTCAAGATTTACTTAAGAATGCCATGTTTATGAAACAGCAAATCAACTATGAAGATGGCAGAAGGTTTGTAGAAATGTCTGTCTCTGTATGAATAAAATGTTGGTATTTGTGTGTATGAGTTACAGTAATCCCCATATTCTGTGTGGAATGGAATATGTTTTAAAGAATCGCTCTCAGTGTATCCTGAAACCATGTTTTTTTTTTTTATCCCTTTATTTTTATCTGTCACTGCTGTTTGCTTTTATCTCAAAGAAGTATTTTAGTTATTGTCATAAACAGCATTGCTACATGTATGAAGGAAGATATTTCTAGGAAAATACATTCTATTTATTCTTGAGACTGATATTTTATTGGAGTGGTTCAACTTGGGACACTGGACAAAAATACGAACATTCTAGAAAAGTTAATTTTTATGCTGTTGGTATTTTAGTTAAAAAAGATTTATGAGAATAAATATTTGAAAAATTTAACCCTTTCTGGTATAAAATAACCATAATTTAACCACAAATGTCCGAGAAGAATACTTGCAATAACCAGAAAAGACAAAATCAGAAATGACATTATAAGAGAAAGATTAGGCATTGAACCAAGCCTAAGCTACATACAGAAACAAGAGATAAACTGGTTTGTCCATCTAAAAAGAATGCTATATGATTCCTTTCCATACAAAGCATATTATTAAAAGAGAAGAGTGCTGAAGTCAGATGTGCCAAAAGGTGCAAATATCACAGTTATACTGCAAACCACAACACAACACAGAGACGCTCATTTAATGTCCTTTTAAGGGCAGATGATGAAGAAGTGTATTCCTTTAGTCATCGAGCGAACACAAGCAAGCAAACAAGCAAAAGAGGAGAAGGAAGAAGAGCAAGTATAAGACCCAGAGTAAGATTGACAGACAACATTAAAGAAACGTTACAACAGCATCAATTGACAATGAGTGAAGCCATCGAGAGGATGAGAACCAGAACTTTATATCTCCCTCAACACCCAAATGGGTACAAGAGGAAGTGCAGAGAGAAAGAATGTTCAAAATTTTAACTGATAAGTATCTCTTATGATCATTGTTAAATGACTAGAGCAGCATTCTACTCTAGTCATGTTTTTAGAACTGAGAACATTTCACAAGACTACTAAAATATCAACCACAGTTGTGAAGAATGTCAAATGAACAGACAGATATAGCAATCTCATGAAATTGAACAGACTAGAAACAGTCATGGAAGCAGAAGTGGCTAATTGAAGAGCAAAAATATTGTATTTTTTTTATTAACCTTCAATGCTGAAATACAAATGAAGAAGTAGGAAACATAATATATAGTAACATATAATAATATATAGTAAACATAATTTTATTCATTATAAATGAGAGAGAGAGACACTCGGTAACAATCACTAGATTTTTTTCTCTAAGGCTCTTGACATAAACATTCCACAGAAAAAATTATCAAAACCATCAAGAGATTGAAGAACTGAAAAGCTTGTGTTCTTGAGAACTACAAAAATATAGATAACTATTCAAAGTTGGACCAGCATTGGTGCTGAAACTGATTGTCTCATAAATGTGTTAAACAGAACAGTAGCATCAGAATTCATGCATTTTCCTCTCAGGCCAATGATTACATATAGGGTGGAAGTCTTATTTCTCCACGATTGATGATCTGCTACTAGTTCTTGTAGTTCTTAGTCCCATGGTTCAGCCTTCCCTAGTAATTGTTCTACTTATCGATTCTCTTGGTCTACTTGTGTTATTTTACTTCCCACATGAATGCCTGACTACAAAATCTTTCTTCATTCATTCCCAGCACATGATTGATGTTTTTCCAAAGCCTTCTTCTTATAAACCTTTACACGTTTTCTTGTTTTGATTCATCTCTTATCTGTTCATTTGAAATGTATTCTTTTTAGCTAATCTTTGAGATCCTATGAAGCCATTTGTTTGTAAAGGCATTTAATTTCCTATCTAAAGTCTGGGTGGATTTCCAACTTTCATATATTTGTTAGTTAGCACTGGTATCAGAATGGAGTTAAGAAATTATTGTCAAAATGTCAAGGAAGAGATATATCTTGCAGGCTATAATAATTGGAAATGAATTGATCTCAGTGCCTAACAAAAATACTTCACAGAGTTGTCATTATACAAATACTCTAAAGCAATAGACAATAATAGTCTGGAGAAGCAGCAAGATTCACAAGGAAAAGTTACTATATGGATAGATCTTCTCCTGGAGAAACATATAGCAATGGTTATATTTGGAAAGATAAATTTACACAAAATATGTTGATTTTGAGAAGGCTTTAGATAATATACATGGATACAGCCTATAGTGAATACTGGAATTGTAAACAAAAAAAAAAGACCAGTTATCAAAAGTCTGTATCTTAAATTAGCTCGTAGCATTAACTAGAGTAGCCAGCTGTTGCAAGTAAAAATTGAAGCTCAACAATTATGTTCCCATGTAATAGTTGAGGGAATCTTGTTTAAGAAAACATAACATTAGAAAGCATAAGTTGGGTAAGGTTCATCATCATGTGCCATACCGGTTGGCGTAGGTGATCATGTCCCTCCACAATCTTCTATCCACAGCGCTTCATCATGTCAGTTCTGTTGTTGACTGTTTTCCATGCCATGACACAAAGCTATCCAGTATTTTCTCTCTTAGTCGTCCGCAATCTCTCTTTCCTTTTATTTTGCCAGTTGTAACCAAGTATTCCAACTTTCCTCTTCTCATGATGTGCCTGAAAAATGTTGATTGATTCTTTCTGATGTTTTTTAAGAGCTCCCTTTTTGTGTTGGCCTCTTTGAGAACTTCCTCATTGGTCTTTTTAGCTGTCCAGGAACTTTCAACATTCTTCTGAGAAATCCCATCTCTGTGGCCTCTAATCGCCTTTTCATTTGTTTGTCTACTGTCCATGATTTGCTTCCATAGGTCAGAATTGGTTCTATATAGCACCAATGAACTCTCTTTCTCATTTTTATTGACATAGATTTGTTGCTTAATATATTTTTCATTTTCTGAAATGCTATTTTGGCCTGAGCTAATCTGCTTTTTATTTCTGTGGTGCATCTCCCATCTGATGTTATTATTGTGCCCAAGTATTTGAAACGTTGCACTTGTTTCAGATTTGTCTCGTTTATTTTTATGCTGCATGATGGTGGTGATTGTTTCTTCGATATAACCATTACTTCTGTTTTCTTACTATTCAGACTGAGACCTTTCTTGTTGCTTTCTTTTACTATTATGTCTATCATTTCTTGTAGTTTATTCTCTGTCTCTGCTGTTAAGACTGTGTCATCCGCATATCGCAAATTATTTATGTTGTGACCGTTGACTTCAATTCCTTTTTTGTCTACTATTGATCTCATAATATATTCGCTGTAAAGTGAAAACAAATCTGGTGACAGATCCGGTGGGTAAGGTTAGATCCCATAATTCAAGGATAGAGTGATTAATGATCAAATGATGGTCAAAACGTTGATTTGGGGAAAGTGTAAATTGTATGGCACATGAGATTTTAAGGTGAACTGAACAGTGGATGTTGAGTAGAAAACGGTAGATTGGGGGGGGGGGAGCCATTCTATCTATCTGTTGTCCTTTTGAGCCGAAGATGACACTTAAGGCAGAAATTCTAGACTTTTGTGTCTGACGATCTTTCAACCGTCAGATCTTACATAGGACCTGCATTGTGTCTGACGATCTTTCAACTGTCAGATCTTACATAGGACCTGCATTGTGTCTGACGATCTTTCAACCGTCAGATCTTACATAGGACCTGCATTGTGACTGACGATCTTTCAACTGTCAGATCTTACATAGGACCTGCATTGTGTCTGACGATCTTTCAACTGTCAGATCTTACATAGGACCTGCATTGTGTCTGACGATCTTTCAACCGTCAGATCTTACATAGGACCTGCATTGTGTCTGACGATCTTTCAACTGTCAGATCTTACATAGGACCTGCATTGTGTCTGACGATCTTTCAACCGTCAGATCTTACATAGGACCTGCATTGTGACTGACGATCTTTCAACTGTCAGATCTTACATAGGACCTGCATTGTGACTGACGATCTTTCAACTGTCAGATCTTACATAGGACCTGCATTGTGTCTGACGATCTTTCAACCGTCAGATCTTACATAGGACCTGCATTGTGTCTCACCACATGGCTCTGTTTTGGGCAAGTTGTTCAAATCTTGCCAGGGGATCTGATGCCTGATGTTGTTACCTACGTTTTAATGTTCTTTTTAGTGTTTCTCTAGGGGTTGGCCTCATTTTTTTTTACCCTCTAGTTCCCATTTGAGGGCTTGCTTTGAGATGTTTGTTGTCTCTTTTCATCACATGGCCAACATATGACCACCTTTTTCTCTTGATTATAGTTGATATTTTTGGAAGCTTTGTTATTTCTCTTATTTCTGAACTAGTCTTGAACTCATTCCATGGTATATGAAGTATTTTCCTCAGGCATTTATTTTTAAATGCCTCCAGTTTATTTTCTATTTCTTTAGTTGTTTTCCAGCTCTCGAATGCATAATTAAGGGTGGATAATTCATTTGATTTGAAAATCCTGAGCTTTGTTTTTGTGCTTAGTAATTTAAATTTCCATATTTGATCAAGGTTTCTGAAAGTGATTGCTGCCTTTTTATTCTAATTGTAATTTATTTCTTTGAGTCTCCTTCTTGATCTCTGCAGTTTCCAAACAATACAACGTGATCTACTGGACTTAAGAGCAACCAAGAAAAGACAAAAGTGGAGCCATTGCTCAAGCCTAAATCATGTGTTTTGAAAAGGCCTGCAGTTCAGATATTACAAATTTCTCCCAAAGCTTCTATTTCTTTAGTGTTCATCTGCTAAGCGGGCATGGATATATTGTGTCACTAGTTTACAACAAGTTTTATCTGTTCCCTTCTACCTGACAGACTTCTTTATCATTTTTTCATTGCTTCACAATAGGAGTGGCCATTTTTGACTGAATCTTTTTGACTTTATTTGAAAAACATTTTCACTAACCATGAAATGTAAACTAATGTATTGTTACTGTGAATAAAGTGTTGTGGGATCATTAAATACAACCATGTTTTTGTAGCATCAATCTTTTTTATGTGCACGTTCATTATCATTGAAGGAGGTACAGCAAGGCAAGTTCATCTGCACCACTTCCTCCGGGTGACAGGGCTAAAGAGACAGAAGTCAACAATGGTGGGTCTATATCTGTGAGTGAACAAAGTACAGACAGTAGTCCAGACACAAGTGGCTCTGTACAAAATGAGTAAGTGAGAGTCTAACTGTCTGGTTCACTTGTGTGGTTGTAATTATTGTGGCTTTGATTATCAATACAACCATCCCAAATATTACATGAAATCCTGTTTTCATATTTACACCACCTGCCAAAAAAAAATATCCAAAAGTATAAAAAATATTTGCCCAAAATTAACAAATTAAGATGTGCGCCATTTTCCAGTTACTTGACTATAAACCTTGTGCTGTGATCGCATGTGTAATGAGATCTCATGTCTAACCCTCTCTTGGTAATGAGATCTCATGTCTAACCCTCTCTTGGTAATGAGATCTCATGTCTAACCCTCTCTTGGTAATGAGATCTCATGTCTAACCCTCTCTTGGTAATGAGATCTCATGTCTAACCCTCTCTTGGTAATGAGATCTCATGTCTAACCCTCTCTTGGTAATGAGATTTCATGTCTAACCCTCTCTTGGTAATGAGATCTTATGTCTAACCCTCTTGGGTAATGGTAGCAGTGAAGCCATTCTGTTCTAAAGTATAAAGATAATGGTGAAAAATAGTTTGTTCTGTTTGCACACATTAAAGAACCCTTGGCAGATCAAAAGAGTAAGGCAGACCTCCACTGCCCAGAGAAAATTGTAGACAAAAATCTACCCTAAACATGAGGTTCTTAATGACAAAAATATGAGTACCTCTGAGGATATATGTTTGCATGGTAAGAGACACCTGCTCAAACTGCCATTGTGTATTGTATTGGATGGGGAACAAAACAGGTATTCATGCAAACATGACAAGGTCTACAGTGGCTTCACCAAAAACTGATGAAATCAGACAACGAAAGTTTGAGTGCCACACAGTGGCTTTAAATTTGAAATATTTGTTCTCAAAGCACTAAATGTTGCACTCTGTGGTTGGTGAAATGTTAGAGGGAGCACTGGCACAATGATAAACAGTTTCCTGCTATTGTACTCCATACACTTGACATGGTCTGCCTCCCTTGGCATCACCTTCAGCAGTTGGTAAAGAATGTTCATGCTGCCTATTTTCACACTGTTTGTCCTCTCCTACTCGTGCCACACCATCAATCTACATAACTTGTAGTCTACCACATTGAATTTTCAGCTTGTCCTTATCTAAATGCTGAACACCAAATGACTTCATTGTCTCAATTGTCATGAAAGTTTCAACACCAAATGCATCTGAAACAATTTTGTTACTTTAAACTTCTGCTTGTTAAGGAAAGAAAATCCAAATAGTTGTACACTATCCCTCAGTTTTTCTGTTTTATATTTTCTCCAGCCTTAATATCTTTTGACTGTTGATTGCTCTAAAGTAGTGAAGCCATTTTATTCTAAAGTCTAAAGCAGTGAAGTCTTTAATATATTCAAAAATTCTGGTATTTTTTCTTTCTTCTGGTTTAGTGTAGAAAGATATTAATATTGTAGTTCATAAAGGGAAATGTGAAACTTGGTACATGACCAGGGTTTGTTTTGCCATCGAATCAATTCAGAGGAAGAGGTATGTTTACAGCACTCGGAAAAATTGACAAATAATCAACAACAGAAAAAAATATGGACCAAAGCAGGATCGAACCCGTACTCAGTGGCACAGCGCCTTGCAGCGAAAAGCCAAATGCTAGTGAACACTGCCACTCAGCTAACTAAAAAAATTAGCTTCGTAGGCAATGACTTTCGCGCAGGTGTTCTCATGACTATAGCATAAGGTTGCGATCACAGCTCGGAAATACATAGTGTATCTGTATTTTTTCCTATTAAGACAAGTATCTCCCGGATAGGGTAGGGCTGAATACTTGCGTTGCAGACAGGCATTTAGGACGAAACAGCATGAATAGTAGTTTCCACTGGTTTAGGCTGGAGACAAATAATAATGAGATACTTGTCTTAACAGGAAAAAAATACAGATACACTGTGCATTTCCGAGCTGTGATTGCAACCGTAAGCTATAGTCATGAGATCACCTGCGTGAAAGACATTGTCTACGAAGCTAATTTTTTAGTTAGCTGAGTGGCAGTGTTCCCTAGCGTTTGGCTTTTCGTGGCAAGGTGCTGTGCCACTGAGTACGGGTTCGATCCTGCTTTGGTCCATATTTTTTTCTGTTGTTGATTATTTGTCAATTTTTCCGAGTGCTGTAAACATACCTCTTCCTCTGAATTGATTCGCTGATTATCACCTCGGAAGTTTCCCTATATAATAATATTCATTTATTATTATTTGTCTCCTTTGTTTTGCCATGTAATTTGACAGAGAGGAAATAGCAAAATTGTTCCCAATATGGGCTGTAGGGAGGGAACAAACACATAAGTTTGACATTACAACATTTTAATTAAATCGTTCGTTCGTTCGCTTTCGTCAGCTTTGACCTCTGACGAAGTCCCACCCACTCAATTTTGTGGGACTGAATTTTGCGTGTAAAGTCTGTTTTATCCCATTACAGGATGCCCCTCGCCATGCAGGCAGATTTACTCCGACTTCAGAGGTACTAATTTTTAGGGAATTAGTAAAACCCAGGTGTCCTCGCCGTGGTAAGCCAACCGCCTATCGATTGCGCTAACCGGACACCCCTTTAATTAAATAATATAGATGCAAGAATGCTATTAAAGATCATGAAATACAAAGAAGTGAATTTATTTTATATGCTGTTTTGTAAATTGATAGAATTTGTGCTGCTTTTCTTATAAAGCCTAGTGAGTATCAAAACCATTGGCGGTTGCCTAGATACTATAAAGTCAATCACTTATGTTATAGGATTTTCTAGCTATTATAGTTTATCGCTGCTCAGTTATAAACTTTTACTTGTTAGCTTGATAGTCAACAAGATAAGTTTGTGAAGCATGTTGAGATATAGCAGGAGATGTTTCTAATGTAATCAAGACTTCATATGAAGGTCAACAAGTGTTATTGTTAACTTTGATGTATTTTCTGTATTGTGATTACCAGCAGATGTTTGTCACCAGCACACATAGAGGTCACTTTCTATGTGCTGACTAAAACAGTAAGCTGTTGCTTTCTCAGACATACATGAACAACGTCGAAAGCCTCAGGATCAGTGATTTTGTTTTGTCTTCTTGCAGAACTCTAAGTCTTCCTAAGACAACGTTGGAGGACTCAGATGATGGCAGGGAGGTAGAGCAGTTCATGTCCAATCCATCAATTCAATGTGGAATTTCTGAAACGCTAAAGTGAATGAACTCTATCAATCATTGAAATGTGTATTGGACTGCAATGTATGCCTTTTGACATGCAGCTGTAGGAGGAGATCTGTACAGAGCTACATTTCAGCTTATGTACAAGATGTCATTTTTAGTTACACAATTAGCCTTGGCCTGTTTATTCTTGACACCTTCATTGTTGTTGTTTGCCAATTGAAATGCATTGCACAGTGTTTTTTCATCAGTACACATTTGCCTGGAACTAATTTTTTTTTATCATTTCACATTCCCTGACCTACCTGCAAGGCAATAATTGTTTGTATTCAGAGTGTTCTCTCCTAGGGAAGTAATCATACCAAACTAAGAAAACTTTCCAACCCAGCTTTGTACAAGGCTTTCTTATGTAGATTGTTTATGCTCCTTCATGGATTTGTTAGTGGGTTTTCTCTCTGACTTGAATTCTATTAGGCTGTGCTGTTATTTTTATTTGCTATTTATTTCTGCATTGTGAAAACATTAATTTGATATTGATTATAATGTGATTGTGTTTCATTGGAGATTCATAAAAAAACTAAAAGTACTGTCATATCAATCCTGATGATTTGACATGAGCTATTCCTGGTTTATCACGGCACAGCAAGATGGTGCAAGAAGTTGTGAATAAATTAAAGGTGAGTCCATGTAGAAGTAATTTTTTGGCATGTGTTAGTTATAAAGTGACCTAACTAAGCTGATCAGTACACAAATACAGCAGATACTTAAGAGATAATCTCTCTAATGTTGAAAAAAAAATGACAGCTTGATCATCTTTTGTGACATTTATTGATGAACAATAGCACCTAGCCAAGATGAACAACCAAGGGTGGATGGAGAACAGAAATAAGGGACACACAGTGACTATACAGCAATCTCTAGCTTGACACATTGTGGTATGGCCATGATAGCATTACATAGCTGCCAGTGTGGAGCCCACACAAAATAAAACCAGCCACAGACTTTGCAACATGATCAATTACAACTGAGCTGTAAGTTTTTCTAGACATGATGTATTTGTATTTTTCCTCACTACCTGTTCTTTGATGATCTTGTTTGACTCATTATGTAACATTCCATTATAGTGAACTCATCAGCTTGCCAGGACCTGTAAACAGTTTCATCTAGACAACTTATATTGTTAGTTGGCCACACTGTGTTTAGGGCAAATATCCATTTCTTGTCACCAAGCAGGAAGACAGGTTTTGCTTTTTATTAAGTATTGTACATGTTGTGGTAAAATAAAAGAATGACACAGAATGGTTTCTATTTGTAGCTGTTATGTATGTGGTCATTATGAAATGCTTACTGTGTTAGTATTTATGTTTAGTATCTACTGTGTATGTGTAACTGTGCAATATGACATAATATACCAGTCATATGGTCTGTAAATATTCTTTAATTCGGTTTTTTAAACTGAAGATACCTCAAAGAACAAGAATATTTGTCAATCAAGCACAAACAATGTTAAAGGAGAAAATTAAGCAAGCAGTAATAACACACACAAGCAAATTTTTTAATTAATCTGAGTTAAATGTTAGCCTCTTTATGGTGAAAGAACACTAAAATGTTAATCTCTTTATGGTGATGTATTTAATTGACCCAGATTTATTTAATATATATGGTGAGATTATTTTAAGATCCTTAAGGGGCAGGCCATAATATAAATAATCTAAGGTATGCTGATGATAGTGTCTTAACTGCTAAGAGTGAAAATGACTTACAAGAAATGTTAGACATTATAGTGAGGAAAAACAAAAATAAAGGACTCAGTCTTAATAACAAAGAGACAAAAGTAGTGGTAACAACAAAGAAAAAGACATCACCACAATAAAGACAAGCGGGAACAATATTAAAACAGGTAGATGAATTTAAATATCTGGGAACAATGTTAATCTCAAGATTGCAGATGTACAAAAGAGGTGAGATGCAGAATGGCTCAGGCAAAAGCAGCTTTCTAAAAAAATGAGGAAGATACTGTGCAATCCATTTTTTATATTAGATACAAGAAGAAGAAAAAAAATCCATTTTTGACAATAGAAACAAGAAGAGTTCTTAAATGTTATATATATATGTGTGGAATATATTGTGACAACTAGGAAAATTAAAGGACGAAGAGATAGAGGGAAGGAAATAGAAAAGATATCAGACAGCTTTAAGAGAATGGCTTTCGCAGAAGGTCAACAATAGAACTGATAAATAACTGTCAAAAGTTGCGATGAGACATGATCACCTATGCCAGCAGGCATGGTGCTTGATGATGGTGAAAGAACACTTAACCTCAACAGAGCATGTCTAATGCAGCTGTTAGAAATGACATTCCTGCTGAGACCTACACCCAGTGAGCGATGACACTAGGTCCAGCCATTCTCCAACACCACAGTTTGTGGCAGCAAAATGCCATGTAGTGTGTGTATATTTCAGCAACTGGGTTAGCCCACAGATGTTCACAGGAAGAAAGCATTGATGTAGCTGTGAAGTTAAGGTGTTCGCTGCCTCCTGGTGGTGGTGCGGGATGAGAAACAGGGTCACATGTACACAAATCCTGGGCTGAAAAGAGCAGAATGTATGACTGTGGTCAAGAAGTCCTGCCTACATTGAAAGAATAAAGATATAACTAGATTTGAAAAAGTGTCGCTGAGACATTGACCTGAGCTGTCATAGGATCTTTTCTTGTGATCTGACAGGAGGGGAAGAAAGTGCTAGTGGACATGATCCAAACAAAATTGTGATGGATACATGGCCACAAATAAAAGAACTCTTATGTCATCTATTTGTCAGTGGTTTCTATATATCTATTGTCCTTTCGAGCATAAGGCAGAACTACAATCTCAAAAGCAGAAACCGTGAATGCCAAAATGGCACATATTGCAGAGATCACTGCTTCTAAAGTCTATGGTTCTGTTTCCATAACAATACTTTTTACAATGACAGCTTGTCAAGCCATCGATCAACCCCCTTAGTCGCCTCTTATGACATGCCTGGAAGGTCACTATTCTTTACTTCCCACATAATGAGGCCCCGGTAACATACCGGAGATTCTATATATAAATTCCTGATATTATCTACCATTTGACTTCTAATGAAAATGGCTATTTATCGAAAACAAGGGAAATACTAGAATAGATGCTTCTAAAATTCTGACTGTATATTATCAATGCAATTATTTTGGATATAAGATAACATAATCATCTGAATTATAATTGTTTAGTGATCTCTGAGACAATGCATCACATACAAGATTCAGTGAGAAAAGACTAATATAACAAACGTGAACATTATCAACAATGTGTAACAAAATTAACATTTAACCCCCATATCATGTGATCCACTCCAAAGGTTTAATCAGTGCATACTCTAAACAGACAAATAATTCTTTTTTTTTTTCCACTTTGCAATGTCACATAATGCAGAGCAAGGATACACAACCACCATACAGCATCTTCAACGGTCAGTTAGAGGTCCAGGTGTAACTTACAACAGTCACCAGTAAGTAGCTGGTGTCAGCAAACCAAAGTTAACCATGATACCACGCACGTAGTAGTAACAAAACAGTCACCAGTACATAGCTGGTGCCTTAGACAGCACTCTAGTGGTAGTAACAAAACAGACACTACAAAAGCTGTTACCCCACCTCTGATGATACAAAAAACATGACATCAGTCCCTTGTTAGACTAGACATCCAAGATGAACACAAACCACCCCATCTTCAATTACTCAGTTACTGTGAGCTGTCAATGACTTCATACTTCTAAGCATTGAAAGACATTCAGATTGGATTAAATGTTTCCAACATAAAATTGTTATGTCAATGGAAGTTATCAAATTACATTACAAATTATGCTTTGTGAACAAATGTGAATTTACTTTATATTTCCCATTTGTAACTATCTGCTTATCATTTCTAACAATAGCATTACTTTAATAGCAATCAACAGTTTCAATCATTGAATTTAATGTGTTCTGCTTGCAGCAAACAAATAATTGTTATTTACATCACTGGTATAAATGTAACAAAAGAGGAGGTAATCTATTATTCTGCATAGTAAATTCATACTGTCGATTCAAGTCAGTAGTGAAATCAATGTCTTCATGTGCTGTACAGCACTCCCAAAATAGGTTGGTCAGTTGTCCTATCTTTGAACCATTCTTCTTCTACTTAAACTCCCTGTGAGCAAAGGCCTTCAACACACATTTTCCAAGCTGTTCTGTTTCTTATCATTAACAAAATGAGAGCTTTACTAATATAAAGGCACATATTAACACAGCAGATTACTTTTACAATTTGCCAACATGTAAAGCTTTTGTATCTGCATTGGCTCTTAGAGCCTGACAGATTGTAAGATGTGCCCATTCTTTGATATTTTTGCGTTGATTAAAAACAAAACAGCTGCTGCTGTATTTGCTGATGTTTCACACAACTGCCTACACAGATGCACAGGGTGACAATCAAGTTGTGCCACAACTAGACTCAGATATATTATGAGACAGGACTTGAAAACAAAGCAATGACAAAATATATTATATTTTATTTGCAGTAGCTGTTCCCTCTCCCTCCAAGCAAATGGCTAAAAAACAACATGGAGAAATTGATTAATCATGAAGATATGAGGTCTGGATCATATGACAAAAGTTAACTGAATCTAAGTGATTGACAGTAAAACTACTCTGTAATCTAATCAGAGATAAAGAGTGAGTGTGTGTGTGCACACATTCATGCTATTCAATATCCTAGAATGTTAATAAATGCCAAAGAGGGAGAATGTTAACAGCCAAGGTTACACAACTAGATGATGATTATGTGGTTTGTTTGTTTACTTTCATCAGGTTTATATCTTCTAGAGAAGTCCCTGTAGGGACTGAATTTTGCAAGAATATCGGTTTCTCCTTTTTTATTTTATTTATTTTTTTTTACACTGGCAGCAGTGTGATCAGGTGTCCCCTGCCATACAGGCAGATATTCTTGAACTTCAGAGGCACTCTCATATTTTTTATTGTCTAGAGTTTTAATGTTTTTGGGTATATTTTTTCCTATTAATTTTGCCCGGGCCACTGTAGTTTTTTTGGCCTACTCTTTTAGATTTCCAACTGCCAATGGTTCTTTAATATGTGCAGTATGCACGCGAGACCTGTTTTTCGAGAGGGTAGACATTAGATCTCACTACTCAGAGACCAGGGATTGTATTTTATTTTCCACCGCCTGTGGCAGGAATCGAACCCGGAACCTTCTTGACTAGAGGCTGACATCTTACCTCTAGACTACCCAGCCCCTCAGATGATGATATAATTCCTTTCAATGGTGAGCTATTGACATCCTATGGCCACTGGTATAAAATGATGTTGTGTTACTCAGTTGTGTCACTGGTGTAGAGTGTGTTAGCTATGGTAGGGTGTTCTTTTGGCAGGAGCTGACATTGCAAATCTGATATACTGGGGCAGTAACGGATGTTCAACTGTTCCCATATCATATTGGCAGTGCCTGCAGTTTGCTCATTCCTAAATGAGATTTGACTTGGCTATGAAGCCACTAAAAAAATGATGGTCTCAACAAACAGCACTGAATTCTTCAACAGAACTATAGTCTTGTGGAACTCAAATCAGACCTAAGAAAACAAAAGAAATAGGTAAAGCTGCAAGAATAGGACTCACAAACAAGATGATCTCAAACCACTTGGACTATAATCTAGATATGGGGGCCTTGTTTTAGCACAGTGCACAGGTGATTAAAGATTGTTATACTTGGTAAAATATAGTTCCTAAATGTTTTTTAAAAAAACATCTGCAAGCACTTCAAACAGAATTTAATTATATTAATTTGACAATTATATGTTATTCTCTTAAATATTCTTTTTTTATAGCGTATAAAATAAGTTAGTCATATTTTATAATGGCATTTTTAGAAAGCAGCTGATCTGTAATTTTGGCGCATGCTCACAATTAACACAGCCTAGATATCTAGTGTTCCTATATTGTGTTATTGGAAAAAAAAATTGAATATTTTGACAAAAATTATGTGGCAGTGAGATACCATTTAAAATGTAAATGAATTGTGACCTACATAGTTGTTACAGCTTTTATTTTTGTAATCTCGCTGCCATAGTTTTCCCATAATCATATTTAAATATGTAGGTCACTCTGACTTTTTTTACCAGTAATGGTCGTGATCGATGGTGACTTGTTTTAATTTTTTCTTTCTTTACCTAAATAAACATTGTCAGCTGTGAAACTTCACAGAACTATGAACGGTATATCAAATTATTATTGTTAGATAGTTTGTTTTTTTTAAAAAAGCAAAACATGCAATAGTAACAGGCAATTTTGATGATGTTTTCACTCGTGAAACTCTCTTCATGATATCAATAACAATATAAATAGAAATTCAAAATAAACAAATAAGTTGTACACATGCAGCAGACTTGTGTAAGATCCCTCAAAAGTTGACATCTTGTAAGTTTTTTTATGGAATGACTAAACTAGATGATCCTACAGAAGTTGCTCAAAGCAACAGGTAGTCACTGTCATCAGGAGGAGGTAAAGTCAAAGTAATCAACAACTGGGTCTTGTTTACTGGTTGCAGCAGTAGCCCCAATTTCTTCCCATGCTCTGGAACCACTTGATGCTTCTTTACTTGGTATCTTTTTCTTCTCTAAGACAGTAAACCTGCAGAAGACCACAGATCACATTTAGGGGGATGTATGTCTTTTAAATATGCATATTGTGTGCATTTTGTTCTTTTATTTTATGTAAAAACATATCTACTTTCATTTACCATACTTCATTTTCATAGAAAAATAATTTTTGTGATTAAAAACAATGCATTTACCACATATGAAAGCAGGGTTGTGTGCTTTTACAACCAATTTTCCTGTACACAGAATGGTGAGTAGATAGCTATCATGTGGAGGAAATCGTGGCACTTTTAGATCTTCTCATTAGTGAAAACAAAGACATGAGATATGACAAGCTAACTTGAGGTCTTGGACTACCACTTCAAACAGACAACAATCCAGTTGGTACACTAAAACAATGCAACAACATAGTGGGAAACTAAAGAAATGTTAAAGAGAGAGGCAGTGCACAAAGAAATAAAAGCATCACTTAAGAGATGATCAAAGCAACTATACAAAGTTATGATAGTGTATCTAAACTGAAATATGAAGCCCAAGATCACATGACAAATAATATTAACCAACTAAAACAAGATTATCCAGTAACTAAATGCACGCTCTGCACAGGACACTAGACTCTGACATCAACTACACTACAATTATTGCAGAATTGGACACAAACTGCACGTGTGACACTGGCTGCAGGTAAATATTCTCAGCAGAAGTGCTCCTCATAAAGTATTCCAAGAGGCAGCACTTAGCAACAACTTATCTCTTGCCATGACAAACTCTTCAGTAAGAGGTCACTGTAGACTTCATCAAAGTGACTATATAAGGACAAACAAAAAGTTCAAAGAAAAGCTAAATGTAGCTTAGAGTTATCTCAACTTTGTAACTCAGAAAACACAGCGAATAATGCTATGAAGTAGTTCAATATACTGGAGGACTTACAACGACCGTTCCAATAGACATTGTAACATGTTGGTACATGGGGTCACACTCAGGTCATAAATCAACATGAGCCAGGAAATCTGAGTCCCCATGTCTCTCCTAGTGTGAACACACGATTGTGTGTTAAAAGTTCAGAGAAATTACTAAATTTAAAGAGCACCTAATGTTACATTTAAGTGGTTGCAATGTTTACTACGGTATTGTGAACACATCAATCACAGACAGGTATTGTATGTAATTAAGGGTTAAAATTTGTCATTTTTACTGTCTTGCCATTAGTAAGATCACTGTAGTCTAATAAAAGATGGCACACGATTATCCATCTGTTTATTACTATATTTTTAAAATATTTAAGGGAGATACAGAGGAAGAGATCTCAGCACTTATGTTTGATATGCACTATGAATGATCTGTCAACAAAACTAAACTAAAATATTTTGTTAACTTACGTGATGCCCTGGGTCTTGGCAGAGGAGAGTGGTGGAGGCAATTTTGGCATCTGGTCTTTGAAAACATGCTGGGATAGTGTAATGTTGGGAAGCCAACACTTCTCTCTGTGAGAAATACAATCATTGAGTATCTATCAAATATGAGGAGAGTGAAGATCTTGTGAAGTAGTCAGTTGTAATGTAGTCAGTGACACCTTCAATAAAATAGTGTAAACGATCAGGATGAACACTCTGTTGGTTGCTGGAACTGCTGTGCCTTCAGTGAAGCCATTCCAGTGTAAAGTTTTGTCAGACCTTTAATTGTAATACTCTTGTGTTGATTAAGATTACTAATATAACTCTGGGATTTACTGTCAACTAAAATCATCACCTGCTTTGATGGTGCAGGTTGTCATAGACTGACATGTCCATCTTTTGATGTTACACGTCCATGTTAGTCTTGGTCTGCCTCTTTTACCTTGCATTTTCCCTTCCAAGATTACTTTTAGTAGGCTGCTGTGTCTTTTATCATGCCCCAATAATCTCATTTGTCTTACTTGAATTGTAATTCAGTAAAAAAAAAATTATAATTAGTAGTTCTCTTTTTATTTTTAGTTGTTTTAAGATTTCATTGTTTGTTTTCTTTTCTTTCCATCCAATTCTTCAATTCTTCTATAAATCCACATTTCAAAGGCTTCAATTTTCTCTTCTGTTTTCTTGTCTAATGTCCATGTTTCTGCACCACACAGGATATTTTAGGGAGATATAACATTTTGCTATTCTTAGTTTTAGCCCTGGTGTCATTTGTTTTGATGTTACTGTCAAGTAAAATATGAATTATAAATCATTTAAAATGCGAACATAGAGACTATAGCTAAAAAGAAAAGATCTTGATAGGGAAATTAGTCATTCTAAAGAATGACTTTCTACAAAACCTTGATGCTGAAAGGCAAATGAGGAAAAAAAGAAGAAGAAAAACATAAAGTGACAACTGGAATGGTTTTAATGCAAGTCCAAAGTAAATTATTAACTCAAAACAGCAAGTTCACACTCTATTGTTGTGCTGATGGTCAACTACACTAAAGACAAAAGTTATTCTGGTGGGCACGTACCTGACTGCTGTAGCTACTACATTTTTCATGGGCTCATAGTCATAACTTTGTGTCTGGCAACCATAGAATTCTGCCAGCTCGTGTACAAAGCGTCGCTGTTCGCGGTTCATGGCCTGGAAGGCATGACTTCGATTTGGGTGGACTGACTGGCAACGACAGACAGGCTAGATTGTATTCATAGAAAAATGTAAAGCACACAGTTCTACTATTTTACTGGTTCAGCCATGATCTATTACTGTAAATATGCAACAATTTCACATGACTGAACCAGGTTCACAACTTGAACTAAGTGTAATCTCAAGCCTCTAAGTTTGCCTAATAACCAACACACTCCAAATTAACCGGCACACACTGTGAAATGGGATTCGTGGATCCCCATACCTCAGCCCCTAATGTCATCATGGATCCCCATACCTCAGCCACAAATGTCATCATGGATCCCCATACCTCAGTCCCTAATGTCATCATGGATCCTCATACCTCAGTCCCTAATGTCATCAAGGATCCCCATACCTCAGTCCCTAATGTCATCATGGATCCCCATACCTCAGCCCCTAATGTCATCATGGATCCCCATACCTCAGTCCCTAATGTCATCATGGATCCCCATACCTCAGTCTCTAATGTCATCATGTATCCCCATACCTCAACCCCAATGTTAACTTATCAGCAGCTTTTCTCTTTCTGTTGACCATTCAGATAAAAATCAACCATTGTTGCTCACATGTTCTAACATTTCTCTGGTCATAATGTGTGCCCAAAATTTGATTGTTACTTTCAGATGTTTGTGATCAATTTTCTGAGTATATTCACATTTTTCATAACATCACAATTGGTGCCCACTGAGTTATCAACTCTCTTCTGTACAGCCACACTCTGTTTCTCTGAAACATTTATGTCAATACAACACTAAAGAACTCATTGCCATGAACCCCTACTGACAAAGATCTACTATATAGGTTGCTATAATTTTCTAGTGATCCTAAAATAGTATACTGGCTGAATTTATTCCATCAATACAATCAGAATGAATCTTCTACAACTTGAACAAATATTGGCACTGTTATGCAGAAAGTGAAACAAGTAACAGCTCACCTGTTTAGCAAACTGTACAAGCTCAGTGAAACTCTTCTCAACACTAACAGCAAACTTTGGATTTTTCCTGGAGATGAGAGAATCAGTGGATGGCAGCAATAAAATGGTGTAATCAAATTAATCTGTTTAGAGTCACAAGACTATACTCATGCCTGCATACTGAGTGATTTGATGAGCATGATAAGAAAAGTGGAGGCGGCTTCTGTATGCATGCAATGGGTAGAGTCATTGCAGAAGTCAAAAAGACGTAGGGTCACCTTTGTCTATGTCCCTGGACATGCGGGAGTACGGGGAAATGAAAGAGTGGACAGGTTGGCTAGCTGTGTTGCCGTTGAAGACGGTCAACCAATGGTTCGGGCGGACGTTATCAATGCCCTCCGAGATGTGGGAAAGGCACAGGACTTCGACAACCATGTGTCCACATCACTCCTTCAGATGAAAGAGATGGGAGTTAAGATGAGTACAGCCAGAAATGAGAAACTTAGTGGGCGTATAAGAAGACTTATCAATGAACACAGAACTGGAGTCATCAGTTGGTGGACACTGCGGGACTTGCTGAGGGGATCTGAGCAGCTATAGACATGTTTGGAGTACAATGATGATGACTCAGAAATAACTCAATAATAAAATGGTGTATTTATAACAAATATATACAAAAATTATAAAAAATAAATGGTATATTTTATCAGCCATCAAATTCTTACTTAGTCCATTATTAGGTAAGTTCTAACATCTCATAAATATTAACATTCCTTCTTTCTTTATCTGCATAATAAACATCCTTTGTGCATGAGCTTTTCTTGGCACATCTTAATTGCTATTTATAAACCAGCAAACATTTTGGCCATTTAAAATACATCCAGAAAACTAATTTATAAAAAAAATTTCTAAAAGCATCAAGCAATTTGACCCAGATAATTGCTGACAAATAGAAACAAGTTACCTAAGGTAAGGGAAATGTTTAAGAAACAAAAGATTTCTGACTGATTGAAGACTGCAATAACTCCCTGAAACCAAGAACCTGATCGGCAAGTGTGTCTACAAGTAGTCCACACACAAACATTCAAATATTTCAGTTAAATTCTACCCAGAAATGAGAGCATAAAAAAAAACCCACAAATTATGAAAGTCATGGACAGCAAAATGGTGAAACAAAAAATTACATGAAAATACTTTACCATTTTAAAACTGTTTTTAACTTGGAAGAACATTTCTGGATGTGATCAGGTGAGTAAGTGTGATACCGAATTGAAAATAAACTGTTTCTGAATGTGTTAAAGTTATCCATTTACATACAGGCTGGGTGACCAATTTTGTGAAGAAACTCTCACGCAACTAGTTACAGACTTTATCTGGTCCAGTTTGACTCTTCTAATCACCCACCTACTACAATCATACCTGTTTTGCAAACAACACTCTTCTGATAGCAAATTTTACTTACTTGGCATAATCTCTTAGAAACTCGGTAAAGGTTGGATTGCCCAACTTGGCACTCATATCTGGATTCTTAATCTCCAGCACCAAAGCTAAGCGTCGGTTACGTTCTATGATGCCACAGTGTGTGTCACAGTCCAGTCTAAAAGAAAAAAGTCCACATTTAGGAAAATATTACTTGACATACAAACACTTGAAGATTTTGATTCAGAGATAGTGGCCCTTGTTGAATGCAACGCACAAACTTGGGATGAAAATAAAAAGAGATTAAATCTGCCACATGGCAGAACAAAAAGGTCTTCAGATTAAGTTAACCAATACTTAAGTAATGTGCTCCAACAACAAAATGTGTGTGTGGAAAAGGGAGGAGAGGTGAGATACGCAATAAGAAATACAACAAAAAGTTGAACAACATTTGAAATATCTTTACAGTTTAATAATAACAATAATAATGCTAGACCTGCTTATATCATCTATCTATTGACCTTTCGAGCCATAACCGGCCCATAGGGCGTAGACCAAGATACACCTTCTCCTATATGAATTTTTGTTCTAGCAGTTTTCTTTTAAAGATATTTTATCAAATCTCACCATCTGTCTCTGTTCTGTGCAAGCAGTTCTATCTCATTGAGGGAGCCGATTCCTGCTGCTCTTGCCTCTCTCATCAATGTTCTTCTCAGTGTCTCCCTGGGTCTTCCTCTTTTTCTTTTACCTGTTGTTTCCCATATGAGGGCTTGCTTTGCTATTCGATTATTATCTCTTCTCATCACATGTCCAACGTATGACCATCGTCTTTTCTTTATTACTGAAGATATTAGTGGTTGATTGGTGATTTCTCTAATTTCCTCGTTTGTTTTGAATTCGTTCCATTCTATACCAAGTATTTTCCTTAGACATTTATTTTCGAATGTGTTCAACTTTGTTTCTATATCTCTTGTTGTTTTCCAGCTTTCACACGCATACGTAAGGGTTGATAGTACATTTGATTTGAATAGCCTAAGTTTTGTGTTTGTGCTAATGAGTTTTGATTTCCACAACTTTTCAAGGCTTCTGAAAGACATTGCTGCTTTAGCCAGTCTGATTCTAATTTCTTTGCTCGTATCCCCTTCTCGATCAATGTGACTTCCAAGATAGATAAAGTGATCGATCTCTTCTACTGGTTTGTTTTCCATGTATATTTTGTCACTTGTTGGAATTAAACTTTTCATGACTTTAGTCTTTTCATGATTGACCTCAAGCCCAATTTTGCTGGCTATTGATGATAGTTCATTTGTGTTTTCCTGCATCGTTTTTATCTGACTGCTGATGAGAACTATGTCATCAGCAAAGTCGAGGTCCTCCAAATGGTCTCCTTGTATCCATTCGATGCCTTTATTACCAGTGCAGCATTTCTTCATTATGAAGTCCATAACAATTCCAAATAACAAGGGCGATAAAATACATCCTTGTTTAACCCCAGTTTCTATTGGGAAACATTCGCTCAGTCCTTCCTCTGTTCGAACTGCACATGTGTAACCATCATACATGTCTTTGAAAATATTTATGATTTTTGATGGTAAGCCATATTGCTTCAGAATTTTCCACAAAGAATCTCTATGAATACTATCAAATGCTTTTTTGAAGTCGATGAAGTTAAGTACAAAAGGTTTTTGCTTTTCAATGTGTTCCTCCAATATAAGTCGTAGAGTGAAAATGTGGTCAAGACAGCTTCTCCCTTTTCTAAACCCAGCCTGTTCTTCACGCATTACTGTATCTATTGAATCCTTTATTCTATTTAGGATGATTTTACAGAATAACTTTGAGGCAACTGACAAAAGTGTCACGCCTCTCCAGTTGTTACAATCTCTAAGATTGCCCTTTTTTGGGATCTTAACAATGATTCCTTTTTTCCATTTATGAGGCGTCTTCTCTGTTTTCCAAATGATGTTGAACATTTTTTGGAGATGTATTAAATTATGGCTATCAATTGCCTTGAGGATCTCAGCTGTTAACTTATCCTCTCCAGCAGCCTTGTTATTGGTCATTAGCTTTAAGGTGGTTTCTATTTCACTCAAGGTGAAGTCATCTAAATTTACATCTAATTCTGCTGCTGGTGTTTCAGCTTCAAAATCTATTAAACTGTGAGGTGCTTATATCATACACAGGAAAAATTAAAAAATAGAAAAAAATGGTATGTTAGAAGCTTTACGTGATTAGTGGACGACACAGATTAAACGACGTTTCAGCCAAATAGGCCTTCAGCAGGAACAAACAAAAAAACACACACATGGATATGTAAGTAAAACTAATAACGAAACATCCAAAACAAAACTTACATATACGTGTGTGTGTTTTTTTTGTTTGTTCCTGCTGAAGGCCTATTGGGCCGAAACGTCGTTTAATCTGTGTCGTCCACTAATCACGTAAAGCTTCTAACATACCATTTTTTAATTTTTCCTCACATTCAGCTTTACTGCAGCTTCGCATTTTTATGCATTCATTTGCATTTCTTTGCCTTAACCCCTTATATCATACACAGTTGTTTGCTATCAATTCTTTATTTAATTTGTGTCTTTCCATGAAGATTGACATGCCTCTTCTATTATATATTCAAAGTGACTAGAAGTAGCTGAATTTAAAAAATTCAGAAACTTTTGTGGTTTAAAAATTGAAAAAATTCATGCAGCAAAACTTAGATTTGCCTGAATCTGGTCTCTTTTGGCCTGCAAACATTGCACTGTAAAACTATTACTGAACTCTCATGTCTATTGTCTTTTCTTGAAGATAGCTTTTCTCTTCACCTTGTTTCAAAGCTTCTCACCACCGATCTTGATCTTGTGCAGCCATCTCCCAAAACTCTATGTATTTGTGATATTATGTCATGTCACATAGACAGAAATCCTTCAAATGCCCAGGGCTGGACCCAGAGTTTACTATATGTGATGTCTTTTGGGATTCTAGCATCTTCCATGCATCTCACATGACCTAGCCATTATAATCAATGTTGCTATAAGAAAGCATCTAGACTAGAAATTTTAGCTTCTTTGAGAACTTTGATGTTTAGATAAGTATCCTAAGTTGGTAGTACATTGAAAAGAACTGTCGTGTCCTTTCTCCAAATGCAAATATCAAACTAACAAACATCTATGAATTCAAAATATTAAGCAAAGAGATAAAACCCAAGCTATACCTACATGTCAGCACTAACAAGTGGCTGCGAGAGCTAGAAGTCAGTACCTACATAAAACAAAATATCTTTGACAACAGGTGCCTATAAAAAACTTATAATCAATTGCAAATGTTACAAATCAAATAAAGTTACACACTAAGAGACCAACTTCAAGGAAAAAGATATGGTCTCTCAGCAGATATATATTCTAAGTGAACAATATAAGAATCCGTCTCCACATTTAATTGAATACTTTATTTTTAAACAACACAAACAAAGGAAGGATGAAAAAAAAGACTAACAGAATGAGCCAAGAGAGAAATCACAGGTTGACAAATTACACAGACCTGCAAGAACAATGTCATGGGTTGGCTTCTCTATATGCTGTGCTTGTCCTGAAGGAAGCAGTGATAATTACTTCCTTTGAACTTTCACAGAAACTTAGATGAAGTGGACAGCTGGCTGTTACATACCTCTTATTGGATTTTTTGGTCTGAGCAAACTGTGCCAGGTCCACACTTTGACCACCACTTTCAACTATACTCTGGACACTCAAACGCTGGAACTGGGCAAACTCTGCTGACTGATCACCTCCAACAGCGCAGAAAGCCTTGGCTGTCCGATTACCACAAGGACATGAGATGGTTATCTGTGAGAGTTTGGTTGGCATAAATTAGACACCATCTATCAAATCTATTGACCTTTCGAGCCGTAACCGGCCCATAGGGCGTAGACCAAGATACACCTTCTCCTATATGGATTTTTTTGTTCTAGCAGTTTTCTTTTAAAGATATTTTATCAAATCTCGCCATCTGTCTCTGTTCTGTGCAAGCAGTTCTATCTCATTGAGGGAGCCGACTCCTGCTGCTCTTGCCTCTCTCATCAATGTTCTTCTCAGTGTCTCCCTGGGTCTTCCTCTTTTTCTTTTACCTGTTGTTTCCCATATGAGGGCTTGCTTTGCTATTCGGTTATTATCTCTTCTCATCACATGTCCAACGTATGACCATCGTCTTTTCTTTATTACTGAAGATATTAGTGGTTGATTGGCGATTTCTCTAATTTCCTCATTTGTTTTGAATTCGTTCCATGCTATACCAAGTATTTTCCTTAGACATTTATTTTCGAATGCGTTCAACTTTGTTTCTATATCTCTTGTTGTTTTCCAGCTTTCACACGCATACGTAAGGGTTGATAGTACATTTGATTTGAATAGCCTAAGTTTTGTGTTTGTGCTGATAAGTTTTGATTTCCACAACTTTTCAAGGCTTCTGAAAGACATTGCTGCTTTAGCTATTCTGATTTTAATTTCTTTGCTCGTATCCCCTTCTCGATCAATGTGACTTCCAAGATAGATAAAGTGATCGAGACCATCTATCAAATAGGGGCAAGAAAAGCACTCACAGTTGGACAAGTCATGGCAGGACATTAATCATCAAATACCACAAGTACTGGTCTAGGTGATCATGTCTCTCTACAATTTTCTGTCTCTACACTGTTTATAAATTCTGTTGTTGACTACCTAGCATGCTATTTTCTTCAGCTGCATGGTATCTGTACTCACTGATGGCAGGTTTGTGTATTATCACCTAATTTATTTAATCAATATAATGAACTCAACCCCATAATGGATATAATTAACGTATGAGGCGGTGATCACCATATAACCAACTTGAAATATGCTGAGATGAGCAAAGATATCAGAGAGCTTTAGAA
The DNA here is from genome assembly GCA_032433765.1 of Megaustenia siamemsis. Classification (NCBI taxonomy): domain Eukaryota; kingdom Metazoa; phylum Mollusca; class Gastropoda; order Stylommatophora; family Ariophantidae; genus Megaustenia; species Megaustenia siamemsis. The sequence continues at coordinate 156,238,449 of JAVIAB010000051.1, read as the reverse complement.
AATAGACCAGTTGTAAGTAAACAGCTGAAAAGAAAACAACAATAAAAACAGAAGGCTGTATAGAGACATGATCACTGGCACCATTAGTTATGGATGGTAACTGATGATAACAATAATAGCCAACATTCAAATGAAAATAATCCAATATTGTGGTTAATACTTGCAACTCTTTTCTGGATCTTTATGTTAATACTTGCAACTGTTTGCTGCATCTTTATGTTAATACTTGCAACTGTTTGCTGCATCTTTATGTTAATACTTGCAACTGTTTGCTGCATCTTTATGTTAATACTTGCAACTGTTTGCTGCATCTTTATGTTAATACTTGCAACTGTTTGCTGCATCTTTATGTTAATACTTGCAACTGTTTGCTGCATCTTTATGTTAATACTTGCAACTGTTTGCTGCATCTTTATGTTAATACTTGCAACTCTTTTCTGGATCTTTATGTTAATACTTGCAACTGTATGCTGCATCTTTATGTTAATACTTGCAACTGTTTGCTGCATCTTTATGTTAATACTTGCAACTGTTTGCTGCATCTTTATGTTAATACTTGCAACTGTTTGCTGCATCTTTATGTTAATACTTGCAACTGTTTTCTGGATCTTTATGTTAATACTTGCAACTGTTTGCTGGATCTTCATGTTAATACTTACAACTGTTTGCTGCATCTTTATGTTAATACTTGCAACTGTTTGCTGGTAGAAACATATGCTCAAACTGCTGCATTGTTATCTTGGGCCAATGCTCACAACCAAAGTTACAGCTACACTTTTTGTGCAGTCTGAGAAATCCAACTTCAGTAAATTTGACTTTCTTTTATGATTTCTAGGGTCCTTCTTGACATTTCCTTTTTTAATATATCATTTTGAGACATATCTGGGGGACTGGTTGGTTTCAAGGTAAGATGCTAGACTTGACACAGAGAGGTTGTGATTTCAAATCTCAGGTGCACCAGATGGGATTTTTATTTGTGATTTCTCTCTGTGGCAACCACCCCTAGTCTCAGCAGTGAGGCCCGGCTTGAAACATCAATTACTCATCAGTGGGAAGATAATATGAGTACCTCTGAAGACGGAGTTATTTCTGCCAGTGGTAGCAAAGGACCTCTGCTGCCAAGAAAAATTGGATTAACACAAAAATACTCAGTTCCTAGTCTCTAGGGAGTCGCCAGAGGTCAAAGCTGATGAACAGAAAAAAAAAATCCATCACCAGATGACTGAGTCAGTCACAGCGCCGGCAAGATCAAATTTTAACTTAGAGTCAGTCACAGCGCCGGCAAGATCAAATTTTAACTTAGAGTCAGTCACAGCGCCGGCAAGATCAAATTTTAACTTAGAGTCAGTCACAGCGCCGGCAAGATCAAATTTTAACTTAGAGTCAGTCACAGCGCCGGCAAGATCAAATTTTAACTTAGAGTCAGTCACAGCGCCAGCAAGATCAAATTTTAACTTAGAGTCCATTCTCTGCGTCAGAGTTTCCAATCTACACTCCAAGAAGATATGGTTGACTTGTGGGATAACAAAATAACAGGCTTCTAATAATTTTTTGCTGTTCAAGGAGTAACTACCTAGCCCTGACACTAGAGGCTCCACTGCCTGATATGATTCATACCTTGTACAGTCTAATAAGACAAGGCAGTACATTATTTGATGGAAGCACAGAAATTTAAACATTGAAAAGGAGCATATAAAAATAGCTGACACAAGTCTAACCTCAGTTCTGCATGCTGTGTCTGGACATGGACCAGAATGGCATGGAAGGCCACATGGATGACCACATGCTTGTCGAACCTTTTCACACAGCTGGTTACATGTTGACCCTTCTTCCAGACACTCACCCTGGCAAACAAAATGTTCACATGTACTTTCTGCATTTAAGAACATCAGAAAATGAAAATTATGGCAGATGTTAAAGAATTCAATGCTGTCAGTTATAAGAATGTGCTTGAAAAATCTGTATGGTTGCGAGAAAGCTGGATTAGATCAAATAAAAGACAACCTGTGAGAAAGTTGGATTCTTCTTCTTCTACCTTTTTAGCTCCCAGTGGAGCATAGGTCTTCAACAAACACTTTCCAAGTCGTTCTATTTTTTGCCATTCTTTTAAGATCATTCCATGTCTTCCCCATCATCTTCATCTCTGCTACAATCTGTTTTCTCCAAGAATTCCTTGGTCTTTCTCTTTGTCTTTTCCCCTGGGGATTCCAAAAAAGGGCCTGTTGTGTAATACTCTCAGTTGGTTTCTGTAGTGTGTGTCCTATTCAGCACCATCGTCTTCACTGTATCTCTTTATCCACTGGTATTTGACTGGTACATTACCATAATTCTATGTTAGTGATTTTGTCGTGCCATTTCCATCCTTTTATTCTGCGTAAGCATCCATTAATGAAAGTCTGTATCTTCGTGATTGTCAATTTGTTATTCTCCATGTTTCATAGCCATATAATAGAACCGACTTAACATTTGAGTTGAAAATTTTTATTTTTGTATTTAACCTAATTTCTTTGGATTTCCATGTTTCCCAGTGCAATGAAAGCTCCTCTTGCTTTTGATATCCTTGTTTTCCTATGGACATGTTCGGAGTGCAATGATGATGACCCGCAAATAACTCAATCCTTGTTTTGGTATCATTTTCTGTTCCTCCCTCTTTATCTATATTACTGCCCAGATATATGTAAGATTGTACATATTTAGGTAGAGGTATTTCTCCTAGTTTTATTTGGTTATTGCCAACTGTCTTAATTCTCATAATGTTGGTCTTATCTCTATTAATCTTCAGTCCTAGTTGTTGTGATCTCTCATCAAGTATGCTCATTTTATCCTGCATCCGTTGATGGCTGTGTGATAGGAGAGTTATGTCATCAGCAAAGTCTAAATCATCAAGTTGTTTGGTCAGTGACCACTTGATCCCATTTCTGTTGTTTTGAGTTATTTTCATAATCAAATCTATGGCCAGTAGAAAGAGAAATGGAGACAGAAGGCATCCCTGCCTTACTGCTGTTCTTATTTCAAATGCTTCTGTAAGCTGTCCTTCATGCACTACTCTACATTTTGTTCCTTCATACATTCTTTTTATCAGGTTAATAAACTTTATGGGGATTCCGTAATGACTCAGCAACTTCCAAAGCATTCTTCTGTCTAAACTATCAAATGCCTTTTCGTAATCTATGAATCCAATATAAAGTGAGGATTTTAGTTCTAAACTTTGTTCAACTATTATACGTAGAGTAGTTATTTGATCAGCACATGATCTGTTCTTCCTAAAACCTGCTTGTTCATCTCTCAAATGTTTCTCTATAGCCTCTTTTAGTCTCTCCTGAATGATTCTGCTTAATAGTTTTCCTGGCACTGATAGTAGCATAATTCCCCTATAATTTGTGCACTCCTGTAAACTTCCTTTCTTTGGTAGTTTGATCATATAACCTTCATTCCAGTCTTTAGGTATTTCTTCCCTCTCCCAAATTTTATCTAATAGATTATGTAACATCTTGGTAGAGGTGTTAATATCTGCTTTGATGGCTTCCAAAGGAATTTCATCTGATCCTGTGGCTTTACCATTTTTTTTATAGTTTGATGGCTTTCATTATTTCTTCTTTGCTTGGTTTTCCAGTTAACGTGTAACTCTTCTTCTGCTGGTAGTATACCTGGAGGATTATTTGAGCCGGGTCTGTTCAAAAGTTCTTCGAAGTGCTCTTTCCATCTCTCCGTTTGTTCCCTTATATTACTAAGTAGATTTCCTTTCTTATATTTAATAAAGGCATTGATCTGCTTGTACTTTCCACTTAACTTCTTTGTGCTGTTGTACAGTTCTTTCATATTCCCTTATTTGCTGCTTCTTCTGCCTCTTTAGCTAGTTCATCTATATATTTCCTCTTATCCCTTTTAATGCATCTTCTCACTTCTTTGTTCACCTCTCTATAAGCTTCCTGTGTCTTGGCTTTATTACTTCTCGTTTTGCTTTTATTTATGTCTGCTTTCTTGTTCTTTCTTTCTTTAATTTTAACCAGGGTCTCTGCTGTCATCCATGCCTTATTCTGGCGTTCTCTTTTCCCCAGTGTTTCTTCGCATGTCTCTTTCCATATATCTTTTACCTGTTTCCAATGATCTTCTATATTTATTGTATTTTCTAGTTGTTGGAGGACTTGGTATTTGTTTGAAATTGTGACTGCGAATGTATCTTTAATTCCTTGTTCTTTAAGAAACCCTACATTGAAATACTTTCTACCCTTATTCATTGTAGTATACCTTTTTAGTTTAATTTTAAGTTTGGCTATCAGAAGATGATGATCAGAAGCTACATCTGCCCCTCTATATACTTTTACATCCTGTAAGGATGACTTAACTTTATTATTAATACATATGTGATCAATTTGATTTTCCGTCCTATGATCTGGTGACACCCATGTAGCTTTGTGTATTCTTTTATGTTGGAATATTGTTCCTCCTAGGCTCACTTGATTAAGGGTACAGAAATTCACAAATATCTCTCCATTCTCATTTATATCTCCAAGTCCACGTTTTCCCATAATCTCTTCGAAGTCTCTGTTGTCTGATCCTACTTTAGCCTTTAGGTTCTCCCATCAAGAATATAATATCCTTGGCTCGTCTTGTATCCATCTGACATTGTAGCTGTTTATAGAAATCATCTTTAACTAAATCAAAATCATTCTTATCATTGGTTGGTGCATAGCATTGGATAATGTGTAATTTTATTTTGTTTTTGGTTGTTTTAAATGTTGCTCTCATTAGTCTTGGTCCTACTGCTTCCCATTCTATTAGTGTCTTCTGTGCATTCCTTGATAGCATTATAGCTACCCCTTCACTATGTTGTGCTCCTGGTTCCTGACGATAAAATCATCTCTCCTGTATTTAGTTTTATTCTTTTCGTTCCTAGCCATCTTATTTCGCACATTCCCAGAATATCTATCTTGTAGTTTGTCATTTCTGCTGCTACCTGTGCAGCTTTCCCTGTTCGTTTAGGGTACGTACATTCCAGGTGCCAATTCTGGAGGATTTCCTGGTAGACAAAGGGTGAGTCGGCAACCCAGACTCCTTACTGCTTTCTCCGGCTTGCGTCACATGTCTCTTAGACAGAGAGCTCTTATCTTTCCTGGATGACGGATTTACTTTTTCTCTCTTTGACTTGTCCATGTTTGTGAAGTTTTTTCGGCTTATTTTTTTACAGTATGGGATAGCCAGTCCCATGCCCAACTCTCCTTTCTCGGCTCTTACGAACATGCCTAGAAAGTTGGATTAGATCAAATAAAAGACAACATCTAAGATGTTTCAGGTTTATGAAGGTTAAACAACCAAAGTTTCAACTGAATGGTCTCCAAATGAAATTAAGCAATCAGAATACATGATTTTTTGAATATTGTGAAGAAATGCAAACAGAAATGGCTTGACCATATGTCTCAAACCATCCTACCTGGCAAAGATCATTCTACATGAAACTGAAAGTAGGAAGGATAGGTAGACAGAAAAAAAGATGGTAAGAGCATCAGAGAAAAGAATGGCTTTGATTGCAAAGTTTCAAAAATGTCTGAAGATAGAGATCAATGGGGATGGTTGAAGAAGCGTTTCTGTAGTGTCCTTGTGACTTTTAGGGCTATGGGATAAAGAAGAGAAATAACAAAAACAAAGCAGACTACAAATCCTTAAAAATCAGAAGCAATCTAAACATTTATTGACAGTTTTGGTGTAAAAAAGACCTTCAGGTGTAATTGTTGGTTCTTTGTTTAGTCTTGTCCACAAAGATCTGAGTTGCTTTTACTTTCAGATATGATTCAACACTTCCAAGAAAGTCAAAAGCCCTTATTGGGTCATTTTAAGCTACTGCCTTAGCTAAATGAGTTCTGCATGGTTTGTGTAAAATGCAATAAGCTTTTATTCACTAAAAATTTTAATTTGATTATTAGAGACATATACAGTTAAGTGGCTTCAAATTAGTTTCACACACTCAAAATTCAATACCATGACTGGACTCGATTTACAAGTCAAAATTCATAATGTAGGTCAGGGCAAGTGACTAAACTTATTACACAGAACAGTAGCTCTCCTTTTCTTCTATTTTCTCTTACTGTCTACGTAAACAGGTCATGAACAAAGTCAATATATTTCAGAAAGTTCTTCAATGACTAAAATAGCAAACAAGAAAATGAACATACAAGGACAAACAAAAGTATCACAAATGTTCATGATGAAGTCGGGTCGGATGTGCTGGGCCCAAAAAGTGCAAATATCAGTTTTACTGCAAACTGCAACATAACATATACATGCCACTTAACTTTCTTTTAAGGGTGGATGACGAAGAGGTGTGTTATCATGCGAATGCAAGCATCACGAATGTTGAAAAAATCATAGAAATTATAATATTTCCAGTTTGAGGACCAATTTTTCTACCAACTCTGAGTTATCAGTGCCAGAATTGGACGCTAGACTCTAGAACAATAAGAAAGATAACGACCACCGAAATGAAATGTGTCAGAAGAATGACAGGAAACAGCTTAAGGGACAGAGTAAGAAACACTGACCTGAGGAAGAAACTCGAAATTGAACCAGCCATCGAATACATAAAGAAACCACAGATAAATTGGTTCGGCCACATAACAAGACAAAAAGAACTAACAATGACGCAAAGAGCCATAAACAAATGCTACGAAAATGCCAGATTAAGAGGAAGACCGAGAAAGAGATGGATAAAGGGAATACTAGAGTCACTAGGAGGAATAACATCGGAAGAGGCCAACAGAAGAGCAAAGAATCGCAGATTGTTTCTCCCCTCGACGCCAACGGCAACAGAGGAAGGATAGGAGAAAAAAGTAGAAGAAGATGTTATTTCAATTTTAAAAAGCATTCTGGAAAACAATGCAAACGTGTTAAAGTTCTGGGTAGTAAATGTGTTAAAGCAGTTGCAAATTGTAGCAAAAATAAATAACCATAATTATATCACAGTTATAGGGAGCTGCGATAGCTCAGCGGTTAGTGAACTGGACTACAAAGGACAATGGGTAGGGTTCGATCCCAACCGATGGCTTCCGGGTTCACCCAACCTTTAATGGGTACCGGATTTTTTTCTGGGAAAGTGAAGCGGCACGGGCATAATACCGACCACATTACCCCAAAAATCATGTGCCGAAGGTCTGTAAAATTTATGGTCACTAACACAATATTCCCTATACGCCACTTGGCGTGACGGGGGTACTTTACTTTACTCTTTACTATATCACAGTTATAGGTCTCATGGTTACCAGTATGCGTGAATAATATACAACACCACAGTTTGGCATGATTATATATACAATCATTGTTACAGAAACGGAAAGTCTGGTCCATAATTGTAAAGACTTAAATTCTATCCTATGTGCTATCTTCAGCCCGAGAGGAAAATGAACGAATGAATGAATGGAATGAATACATTTTAAGATGTAACAATCTTACTTTGTGACAGATTTTCTGACATTTATGTTCCCCACATGGTAAAGGCTTGTTGCAGGGATATCCACATCCAATGTTGGTCAAATGGCACGGAACATTTTTGCGAATCTGTCAACAAAATAAGTGATAACAAACATTATAAAACTAGGTTGGTAAAAAGATACACCAACTACACAGTTCTTTTCTTCTTCAGTGATCAGCTATTGTTAGGCATTTAGACATTTATACCTGCATGGGTACAAGATGTTTGAGGTCTTCACATGTTACCCATAACTTGTCATGCTGGGTTGCCTCTGTTGACCATAGTTTGTGTTCATAGAGTGTTTAGAGTGCTGCAGTCCTGTAGTATATGCTCTGGGGTATGTCTGAATGCTCCATGTTGCAAAGTCACTTAATCCTATTTTATGCAGGTGTGTTCTGAGACCTCAGTAGATTATTTTGAGACTGAATATCTTGGTCTTTCCATGTTTGCTGAGCCAGTTAAAGCTCTCTTGTTCTGACTTATATTTTTTAAGTGGCTCTCTCCATTCTGTTTTCCTGACTTGCTTCAAGATTGAATTTATGTCTTTGAAGTTCTGGGGTTGGTTGAACTGTTGAAGGTTCCTACCTGCTTTTGCAGATTTGTCTGCTTTTCAGCTATTTTGAAATCTTAAATACAAAACGTGCTAACAAATGTATGAACAAGACAAGATAATAGAGCTAACTGAAAACTGTCTTTTTATTGCTCTTTCTTTGCTGTCATCATCGTCATCATCTTGTGTGATACTGGGTGATGTAGGCGATCATGTCCTTCCACAATCTTCTACCCACAGTGCATCATATCAGTTGTGTTGATTGTTTTCCATGTCACAACACCAAGCTATCTAGTATCTTCTCTCTTTGTTGTCCGCGATCTCTCTTTCCCTGTATTTTGACAGTAGTAGCCAAGTATCCCAACTTTCCTCTTCTCATGATGTACCCGAAAAATGTTGATTGTTTCTTTCTGATGTTTTTAGGAGCTCCCTTTTTTGTGTTGGCCTCTTGCTGTCAGTTTCAGCAATAAGTGTCATTTTGGTCCTCAGTTTCTCCTGTTTTGTTCATCAGAGCTGCCTCAGAAGGCCAGAGATGATCTCATATTGGACTTGGGATAGGCACAAATATACAATATCATCTCTCATATTGGACTGTATAACTTATAAAACTGAAGAATGGTGCTGCACTTTCTGCAGAGAGACACCAAACAATGGAAGTTTTCCTGACTTGTGCCGCCTTCCATTCATTCTTTATCAACCTTTACTGTGTATGATATACAACATGTTGAGATGCATTCATTTTTCTAAGATAAAAAATGCTAATGTATGGACAAATACTTTATTGAGTTACTTGTGGGTCATTATCATTGCACATGTTCATAGGTGCTCAGATCCCCTCCTCAGCAAGTCCCGCAGTGTTCAGCAACTGACGACTCCAGTTCTGTGTTTGTTGACATGTCCTCTAATGCACTTACTAATCCTCTCATTTCAGTATGTTCCCATCTTCACCCAAAGGAGACATGGACTCATGGTTGTCAAAAGCCCTGTGCCCTTTCCACATCTCGGAGGGCATTAATGATGTCTGCCTGATCCACTCGTCGACCATCTTCAACGACAATGTAGCTAGCCAACCTCAAGGCTCATTCATTGCCCCGTTTTCCCGCACGATCAGTAGCGTAGATAAGGGTGACTGCGTATCATAGACTTCTGTAAAGACTCAAACCATTGCTTGCGTACAGAACCCACTTCCACTTTCCTTATCATACTCATCAAATCACTCAGTATACAGGTGTGGATGTAGTTTTGTGACTCTAACCAGATGAACACCCTGGTCACTGCCATCACCTCCATCGTCATGCTACTACAAGTCACAACGTATGCACAGGTGTTTTTATGCAACGTTGTATTATATGTAATCAATCAACTACCCATTTCTAAATGTCTTTGTTGTTGCATAAACATCTTTTCTAAAATGATGACATCTCTATGAACTCACCATGTGACCACCCATACACATCTTGTCAGTTAGATCAGTACATGGAGGACATGCATCATCAAAGTGGCAGTAATGGCGAACTGTGAAATAATGTAATCATGATAATATCAGACAAACATTTATAAGAGCACATTGTTTCACTCATAAATAGTGGGAAAACCATATACGGGTGGGGGATAACAAATATTGGAAGCTTCTATTACTGACACACAACTTGTGATGTGAAAAGAAAATATTTGTTATTTTGTCACTGACAAGTTAGACAAATTAAAATCTCTCAACAGTCTATGACTGGACAAGTTAGACAAAGTAAAATCTCTCAACAGTCTATGACTGGACAAGTTAGACAAAGTAAAATCTCTCAACAGTCTATGACTGGACAAGTTAGACAAAGTAAAATCTCTCAACAACTCTCTACATAGGATGGATGACATGGTGTTTAATGAATGAACAATCTGGAGACCCCTACAGCTCACAGTTTCCTCAAAACCTAATAAAAGATTGAGTATTTACAAATCTATTGAGAACACATCTCTGTCCACCAACAGCTACAGCCAAATTTTACTAATTTATCGTCTTCTTTTCTCTGATACCTAAAAGGTGTCGTGGTTTATATCATTTGTCGTTCTTGAGCTGCTCGAACTGTCTGAATTAGTGATTCTCCTTTGTTGTTACATGTCTCTGTCACTGCATCTATCAATCTTCTTCTGGGTCTTCCTCTTGGTCTTTTTCCATGCTTTCTTGAGAAGAACGCCCTTGATGGTGATTGGTGCGGATTCATTCTGACCAGGTGGCCAAACCATTTAAGTTGTTATTCTATATATTCTTGGCAGGGTTTTGTTCCTACCATTTTTCTTATTGTTTCATTTGGTATTCTATCTCTTCTTGTGTTGTTTGTTACTTTTCTCAAGCATCGCATCTCACATGTAATCTTTCTTAAATGTGATTTAGAAAGGGTCCATGTTTTACTTTTATAGCACAAAGTTGGTATGAAAATGCTATTTATCATTTGTTGTTTAGCTGGCATAGAAATGTTTGGATGTCTTAGCAATGGTGAAAGCTGGTATGTGACATCATTTGCTTTTTGTATTCTCATGTGAATTTCTCTGTCTAGTTCTCCATCTTGTGTGAACATTGTGCCCAAATACTTGAATTCCTCTACTTGAATTCCTCTACTTGTTTTATTTCTTTATCTTTGGTCTTAATGTTTAATGGGTGTCTTAATTTGCTTATTCTCATAGCCTGTTTTTGCTGTGTTAATTTTCATACTGTAGTTTGTGCAGCTTTTGTCTAGACATGTTATATGCTGTTGTAGCAGGTTTTCATCCTCATATATTAGGCATTGGTCGCCAGCGAAGAGTAGCTCGTTGATGTTGGAATTTTCTACCTCTATGTTATTATTTGATTTTTTCTTATTGTTGGTTGTTTCCTGATTTATTTTGTGTATATATATGATGAAGAGGAGAGGTGAGAGGACACATCCTTGTCTTACACCTGTTGTAACCTGAAACCATTCTGACAGACCTTCCGATGTTCTAACGGCACTTTGGCTGTTTTTATATAGTGCCATTATAATATCTAGCAATTGTCCTGCTATACCGTAGGTTTCGAGAGTTTGCCAAAGTTTGGTCCTGTCCACACGATCAAACGCTTTTTCCTGATCTATAAACACTATATTTAGGTTTCTGTCATATTCTATTGCTTTTTCACATAGTTGTCTCAATGTAAATATAGCATCTGTACAGCTTTTGCCTTTTCTGAATCCGAATTGATTATTACTTAATTGAGGTTCTATTATGTATCTTACTCTCCTCTCTAATATTTTAGCATACATTTTACCATCTTGACTCAATAGGGATATTCCTCTGTACATTTCACACTCCCTTTTGCTTCCTTTATTCTTCCAAAATGGAACAATGATAGCTTTTTGCCAATCGTCTGGGACTTTATACTAATTTATGTTAGTGGCAAATCCACTTTCCCAACAATAGTCAGTTTTGACAGTGGATATTAAGAAAACATGACAAGAAAAAAATATGGATTAGAAATGAATATCAAAAAGACCAAAACTATGATCATAAACAAAGATAATACTAAAAACCTACAAGTGGGTATCAAAATTGAAGGAATAGACCTGGAGACAGTTCAGAACTACAACTACCTTGGACATACTATAACCAGTGATGGAAAATGTACAACTGAAATAACAAAAGAATAGGAATGGCAAAAATAATTTTAATGTCATGAAAAATATATTAACATCAAAACAAATAACACCAGGGCTAAAACTAAGAATAGCAAAATATTATATCTTCTCAACATTCCTGTATGGTGCAGAAACATGGACACTAGACAAGAAAACAAAACAAAATTGAAGCCTTTGAAACGTGGATTTATAGAAGAATCGAAGAATTGGATGGAAAGAAAAGAAAACAAACAATGAAATCTTAAAACAACTAAAAATAAAAAGAGAACTACTAAACACAATTCAAACAAGACAAAAAAGATTTCTGAGGCATATAAAAAGACACAGCAACCTACTAAAAGTAATCTTGGAAGGGAAAATACAAGGTAAAAGAGGCAGACCAAGAATAACATGGATCGGTAAAATCAAAAGATGGACATACACTCTATCAAAGCAAGAGACAGATCGGAATGGTGCTCCATGGTTGCCAACCTTCAATGTGGAGGCAGCACTCAATGATGATGATGATTATGATTAATAAAAGGAAATAGTCTAGTTTTTACTGATTTATACTAGGGGTAATCTGCTTATACACATCAAACTACCAGAGGCGACATTTCCATCACAATCTAATGGAGTCAATGCAAAAGTGTATTGGTGCTAAAATAAAATACTGCTCTCCAAACATGCAGAAATGTTCTAAACAAGCAAGATAGTAGAATTAGAGAAGACAAACCTGTATGATCACAATCATGTTGTCTTGTACATAGTCTATGACATTCAGGGGGTCGCGTCCCACATGGTACTGGAGGCTCTATAATCTCAAATCCACAGAAACAGGCCAGCTCTTCAAAACCTTTCATAGAAAAAGGAAATTGGAGAAATAATCATGGAAAAACATGATATCACTGTTCATATTTTTTTTAAAAAAAAGGAAGGTGATAGAAAAAAGATAACAACACTGTTTATATAATAAACAGAATTATAATTGAAAAAAAAAACATGACAACACTGTTTATATTTTTTTAAAATAATAATATAATGCAAAAAACATTTGTAATAATGAAAACAGTGTTGTTGAGGCAAATGATGAAACAATAGCAACAGTCAAATTCTAGTCTGCCTCTCAATAAAACAGAAAGACACAAGAGATCACCATGAGGCAACTATCTCTGTGCAATTTCTTTTCTTAATGTTTCTCTAAAAAAAATCAGCATCCATTCTTCAACATCCTCAAGACACTTCATTCAGAAGATAATAGTCACTCTATATATGATCATATTTGTGTAAATTTTACCAACAAATCCAAACTTCCATGATATAAACCAATACTTGTGAAAGCTGCACAAATCAAAAGGTTGAGTAGCCAGATGAGCATATGACGAAACAGCTGGGTCTGAAAGGAGGGTTGCAAGTAGGATATATGACAACTAAAAGAGCTGAAAAAGTGTTCTGCTGGCTGTGCAGTATTTGAAACCAGCAAAAAGCACCAATATCAGAAACATTTATAGACTGCAGTGTGCATGATGGTGCCAGTAGACAATTAAAAAAAAAAAATAAAAAGCCCAGTCATGCCACATGTGTAAAGAGAATGTATCAGTGACCATAATTTTTAGAGACATTCAGGACATGATTTTTGGGGTAATGTGGTAGATATTAAGCCCATGCCGCTTTTCTTTCCCAGAAAAAATTCAGTACCTATTTAAAGGCTCGGTGAACCTAGGAATCGTTTCCGGTTGTTTCCAAAATGGAGGAATTATTTTTCTCCGGCTTGGTATAGAACCGTTGATCAGAGGTTTAACAAGCCGCTATCGTAAAAACGATGTTGTTAATGAAACGTAGACCTGATACAGAATGTGTAAATTAGCAGTAGATAGTAGTGATAGTTTTTTCGGCCCTAAAACAACAACAAAAATAGGATTCTGGAATGTGCGAACAATGGCCGCTCCGACGAAACATGCACAGGTCGCGAGCGAGATGGACAGATACGATCTAGATATTTTAGGATTAAGCGAAATGCGCTGGCCTGGAACAGGTAGGAGATCTATTGATAATAAAATAGTAGTTTTTTCTGGAAGGGAAGATGGAAAACACCGTGAAGGAGTAGGCATAATGATGACAGACAAAGCTGCAAGAAGTTTATTAGAATGGGAACCGGTAAATAGCCGTCTGATACGAACACGATACAAAACAAAACATGGAAGACTTTCAATTATTCAATGTTATGCGCCTACTAACGAAGCTGATGATGAAGTTAAGGATGATTTTTATAACCAACTGCAACAACTTATAAACAAAATACCAAAACACGATCTTTTAATTGTAATGGGAGACTTCAACGCCAAAGTAGGACAAGATAACGCAGGAGTGGAACATGTGATGGGGAGAGAAGGCTGTAATACAACAAGTCAGAATGGAGAAAGATTAATAGAATTATGTTTAATAGAAAATTTAGTTATAGGTGGGACATTATTTCCACACAAAAATATCCACAAAACAACATGGATATCTCCTGATGATAGAACATAAAATCAAATTGACCACCTATGTATTAAACAACAATTCAGATCATCATTATTAGATGTAAGAGCATACAGAGGTGCAGATGTTAATAGTGACCACAACCTGTGCATTGGGAAAATAAGATTAAAATTTAGAAACCAACAGAAGAGGTCAATTACACATAAAATTGATAGTCATAAACTGAAAGATGAAGCCATAAAGGAAAAGTTTAACATAGAGCTAAGTAATTGTTATCCAGCACTTGGTGAAATAGACTTAGATATCAATGAAATGTGGGACTCACAGAGCAAAATACTAATGACAGCAGCAGAAGCAAGTGCTGGACTGAAGAAAATGGAAAAACGAGCTTGGATCTCAGACACCACATGGAAATACATCAAAGAAAGAAGAGAAGCGAAGAGAGCCATGACTAATGTAAAGACAGATCTTGGAAAGGTTCTGGCAAAAGCAACATACAAAGAATTAGACAACAAAGTGAAAAGTTCGGCAAGAAGAGATACAAGAGCTTATATAGACAACTTGGCAGAGAAAGCAGAGACAGCTGCAATTACAGGAGACAGCAGAACTCTTTATACTGTACAAAAGATGCTGACAAACACCTATACATCCAGTGGAACACCAATTCTAGACAAATCTGGATTAATGCTAACAACAAGCACAGACATAAAAGCCCGTTGGGCAGAACACTTCAAAGAAATTCTTAACCGTCCACTACCTCACAGTTTAATAGATTTTGAAGCTGAAACACCAGCAGCAGAATTAGATGTAAATTTAGATGACTTCACCTTGAGTGAAATAGAAACCACCTTAAAGCTAATGACCAATAACAAGGCTGCTGGAGAGGATAAGTTAACAGCTGAGATCCTCAAGGCAATTGATAGCCATAATTTAATACATCTCCAAAAAATGTTCAACATCATTTGGAAAACAGAGAAGACGCCTCATAAATGGAAAAAAGGAATCATTGTTAAGATCCCAAAAAAGGGCAATCTTAGAGATTGTAACAACTGGAGAGGCGTGACACTTTTGTCAGTTGCCTCAAAGTTATTCTGTAAAATCATCCTAAATAGAATAAAGGATTCAATAGATACAGTAATGCGTGAAGAACAGGCTGGGTTTAGAAAAGGGAGAAGCTGTCTTGACCACATTTTCACTCTACGACTTATATTGGAGGAACACATTGAAAAGCAAAAACCTTTTGTACTTAACTTCATCGACTTCAAAAAAGCATTTGATAGTATTCATAGAGATTCTTTGTGGAAAATTCTGAAGCAATATGGCTTACCATCAAAAATCATAAATATTATCAAAGACATGTATGATGGTTACACATGTGCAGTTCGAACAGAGGAAGGACTGAGCGAATGTTTCCCAATAGAAACTGGGGTTAAACAAGGATGTATTTTATCGCCCTTGTTATTTGGAATTGTTATGGACTTCATAATGAAGAAATGCTGCACTGGTAATAAAGGCATCGAATGGATACAAGGAGACCATTTGGAGGACCTCGACTTTGCTGATGACATAGTTCTCATCAGCAGTCAGATAAAAACGATGCAGGAAAACACAAATGAACTATCATCAATAGCCAGCAAAATTGGGCTTGAGGTCAATCATGAAAAGACTAAAGTCATGAAAAGTTTAATTCCAACAAGTGACAAAATATACATGGAAAACAAACCGTATGCGTGTGAAAGCTGGAAAACAACAAGAGATATAGAAACAAAGTTGAACGCATTCGAAAATAAATGTCTAAGGAAAATACTTGGTATAGAATGGAACGAATTCAAAACAAACGAGGAAATTAGAGAAATCGCCAATCAACCACTAATATCTTCAGTAATAAAGAAAAGACGATGGTCATACGTTGGACATGTGATGAGAAGAGATAATAATCGAATAGCAAAGCAAGCCCTCATATGGGAAACAACAGGTAAAAGAAAAAGAGGAAGACCCAGGGAGACACTGAGAAGAACATTGATGAGAGAGGCAAGAGCAGCAGGAATCGGCTCCATCAATGAGATAGAACTGCTTGCACAGAACAGAGACAGATGGCGAGATTTGATAAAATATCTTTAAAAGAAAACTGCTAGAACAAAAATTCATATAGGAGAAGGTGTATCTTGGTCTACGCCCTATGGGCCGGTTACGGCTCGAAAGGTCAATAGATAGATAGAACCTAGCTTCTTGTCCTTTGTAGTCCAGTTCACTAACCACTGAGCTACTGCAGCTCCCACCAGTAGACAGACCAAGCAATAATTCTCAATTACTGAAGGCTTTACTGACAACACAGAGAAAGTAAACCATGTCCTAGCTCAAAGCTTGCGGTTATCAGACAAGTTTGAAATGATGCAAATATCACCAGGATAGGAAAAACAACCATGCGACTGATCATTAGTTTACAACAATTACACAGACTGACATCATTAGTTTACAAGCAACAATTACACAGACTGACATCATTAGTTTACAACAATCACACAGACTGACATCATTAGTTTACAAGCAACAATTACACAGACTGATCATTAGTTTACAAGCAACAATTACACAGACTGACATAATTAGTTTACAACAATTACACAGACTGACATCATTAGTTTACAACAATCACACAGACTGACATCATTAGTTTACAAGCAACAATTACACAGACTGACATCATTAGTTTACAACAATTACACAGACTGACATTATTAGTTTACAACAATTACACAGACTGACATCATTAGCTTACAACAATTACACAGACTGACATTATTAGTTTACAACAATTACACAGACTGACATCATTAGTTTACAAGCAACAATTACAAGGTTGGCCAGTGTAACCAGATTTTAATTTATGGGCAGATTATTACGCACAGGCCATGTGACAATCAAGTAGTTAAGTGTGATGTGGGGGTATCATATCAGTTTTGTTGTGGCCACTAATTACATACTGAAAATTTAGCCTGACACTATGTTCAACTTGGAAGATTAGCCTTCAGTCTCAGAATGCAAAAAAAAAAAATAAAGGGTTGAAATGTCTGAAGTACAGAGTCTACTTCTGATGATCAGACCACGCACTGCTGTAAGCTATACTGAATTTCCAATCACTAAAGTATTATTTTAGTTAAAGTGACAAAAATTAATGACAAACAATATGTTCTTGTGCTGCAAACTTTCATAACTTGTACTAGAAGCAAGAATTCTTTTGTTTAAATAAAAGTCCATTCAGTTTTAATTTCTTTTGTTACTAGAGGGGTTGAATTAGGCACCATGAAAAACGTGAGGCACAGTAAAAGCAAGGCAGTAAAATTAAAATTACTGAGGGCATGTATCTTCTTGATAGTAACATAAGGTTGTAAATCATGGACATTTATGCAAACAGCAAGGAAGAAAATCTATTTATTCTAAACAAAATGCTACAGAAAAATTCTTAAGAAACCATTGATAATGAAAACAGCAATAAAGACATATTAACAATAAAAAAACTGGCTTATTAACACCATTCTACAGAGAAATTTAAAATACTTTGGCCTTCAAAAGACATAGAGGTAAGGAAAGAACAATAATAGAAGACATGGTTCCTGGGCGACGCATCAGGGGCAGACCATGAAGAAGGGGGTTTCAAGACATCAAAGAGACCTTGAACATGACATCAGAAGAAGTGGGAGATCTGGCTAGAGACAGAGATTCTTTCAGACGGGCTGTGGTGAATGTGAAGTTTCTACAAAGGACATGTGACCTAATGATGATAACTATAGGGGTGCATATTGTGTGTGTGTGTGTGTGTGTGTGTAGACAGGGACTGGGACATTATTAAAGTGAAGGTCAGAGCAATGTATTTTTAGATGGTTGCTGAGGGACCAGAGAAGAATGGTTAAAAATATATATGTCACGGTCACGAGTGGGTGTATGAATTATTATAGATACAGGACAGACACTACGTCACAGACATAAGTGCAGGAAGAGAAGATAATTAAACCCATAACTGGGAAGAAGACAACATTTAGCACATAGAGCCAGAGAGAGCCGGGTCAGGTAACACCAAGAGGCCATTTGCCTGAACCCCAGAAGGGCTGAGTGCCCAAGGAACCTCAGATGGAGCAAACGGCTCACACATCTGAAGGATATATCTGCCAAAGCTAAGTCAATCAGAGACAAGAAACACTTTTTCACCAAGAAGCAGAATGCTTCAAGACTGAAACTCATAGTAAGCTGAGAGAGAAATCTGCCAAAGCTAAGTCAATCAGAGACAAGAAACACTCTTTCACCAAGAAGCAGAACGCTTCAAGACTGAAACTCATAGTAAGCTGAGAGAGAAATCTGCCAAAGCTAAGTCAATCAGAGACAAGAAACACTCTTTCACCAAGAAGCAGAACGCTTCAAGACTAAAACTCATAGTAAGCTGAGAGAGAAATCTGCCAAAATGGCAAGGAGCTATGTCAACCAGAACTTAGATAAGCAATGGACAGAAGATGAGTCGTGTAACAAGCCGGAATGGCAATAGCTAAGTCGAAAAGAAACGCTTGGAGAGAGAAATGCACTCTCAAGTACATGGAGAGAAACACAAAACCAACGGGTTGAGAGGAAGAATATTCATGTGAACAGCTTCATCGATCACAGGATTACATTTCAGATTCCAGGATGTATAATCGGCATAGATATGCTAGGATTGCAAGATGTGAACTATTAGAGTTGTGTACTTAGATACATGTATGATTATATTAGTCATAGACTCAGTAGTTTTGTGAGATGTGAACTATTTTGAGCTGTGTACATAGATACATTTGTGATTAGTAAGTACGCGGCTGTTCCAAACCGCCATGTAGTTGTGACTTGTGTACTCCAGTTGAACTTATATAATACAAAGAAATTGGTGTTGTATTACACCCTACGCCTTGTCAATTTTTTATATATGTTGTAGGCATGGTATTCACACAAGAAAGTGTTCAGAAAGGCAAGAGTGCCTAATAATAATATTAACAGTACCAGAAATACAACAAGAAGTAAATTATCAAGGCCACTATCAAGAGCAATGTAAATCATCAAAGCCACTATGCGATCACAAAGCCAATAGATAATAATAATAAATCAAGTAATCAACCCATCGCCATTATTCAGTGTTCTACTATATTTTGTACCAATCAAAGATTTTATATATATATATATATATATATATATATATATATATATATATGTGTGTGTATGTATATGAGCTGTTCAAATTAAGTCAAGTAACTTTTGTACAGCCCATTTTATATGAGGTCATCTGTTGCCTTCATGATGATGTGTGACACAAGCAACCAGACCTGTGGTCAACGGGAACCTTGGCAGATACATCATGAACAATACATCTGCTAATCTTCGCATCTGACTAGACTTTCTTGGCCAAACACAACATTCCTCTGTTTCATAAGGGTAGATGTTATATACAGAAGTCAAGATAATGTTGCGAGAAAATACATACATGCAATCCATATGATTTTTTTACTTACTGGCTTGAAGACATCTCTTGCAGTTGCCACGGTGACAAAGCTCCTCACATTTGTGTATACCACAGGAGAGTTTCTGACCACAAACAATCTCACAGATATGGATGTCTTTCTGTGGGACAAACAAAATATGGTCTGTCTAAACAACTCTTGAATATGGTCCATACAAAACTGGCATTATCACATCAAAGAAATTAGAGATTACTCTAAAGAATCAGTGCTAAAAAGTAATAAGAAACAGACAACTGGCATCAAACACAAGAACAAAGAACTGACGGTGTTAAAAAAAAAGATGAAATACCACGGATAAATGGCAGCAAATATGAAATCAAAAAGTGACAAAAAGAAATCTTTTTCTTCGCACTCTCCTGTTATGTAGATGTGCTGTGTTACTAGTTTATGGCAGATCTCCACAATATCTGTAGGCTTGAGATGTCAATCTTTGGCATGGCTGGATTCATTTGACAATTTTTTATCAGGCAATGGCTATTTGTGGCCTTATCTTGTATATTTTAGCCGCTAAGGGTTCTTTAATGTGTACAAGTGCGCATGGGACCTCCTTATGTTGTCATAATCGGAGAGAGTTAGACATCAGATCTCACAACCCAGAGATCAAGGGAGGGAAAAGTAACATGGAAATTGGATTTGAAATGAAAAATTTCCATCACCTATGCTGGGATTCGAACCTGGGACAGTCCTGTCCAGAGGGAGACCTCCACACCACCTAGTCCCCCACCCAAAAAGAAGTGAAACAGAATGACTAGTGTAGCATGGCTTGGTAAGACAAAAACAAAAGCTTACCTCTGATTGTTAGCTGAAAAGTATTATATCCACAAGTTACATACTTTAATAATATTGACATTGTTTATATTCAGAATGTATTTCTCATATTCCTTCTCTATACATATTTACAATCTTACTTGCAAGGCATCTAATAATGACATAATTCATTATAAATTTATTGAAGAGGAAATGAACAAAATGTACATTTATATTGAATATTCTATTCTACCCATGTAACCAGTTTCATTGCAGTCAGGGATTCCCCATATCTGCTCCACAACTTATCACAGCACTTCCCAAAATGCATAAGTAAATTCTGTTGACAAGGTTGCTCCATGCATGTCTTACTCAACTGAACAGGTGATGATTCCAAACCTTCTTAGCTGCCTCTTACGGCATGCATGGCTGGAAACAGTAGCTCTATTCTTTCCCTCCTTTACCACAGGAGTCCCACCATGGGGGCTTATGTTGGATGTTCAGGTGTAACTCATGTGTTAAACAGGATGGCTACGAGTGACCTTTACAAAAATAGAAAATGGACAGAAAATAAAATTCAACATCTGCTTCTCCTTGTTTCTTCACTTGGTATTAAATTATCATGGGATCATAACAACAACAGTAACATAAAATATCAGAACAGAGAAGTGATAGACATGAGTACTCACAATACAGCAGTTATCAGAGCACTTGTGTCTACCACAAGTCTTCTTCTTGCCACATCTGCGCTGACACTTGAATGGGTTTCGTTCTGTTTGAAAGTAAGGAAATTATCCACATAGACTTCAAGTGGCACAACCGCAGGAAATCATTTCAGTCTGTTAAATATTAGAGACCTCAACAACAAGAGACAAAGATTTGATCTTAAAGCAAACAAGCATTACCATGTTATCTTTGTACAACCATACATATGACCATTGTTAGCATCACTATCATGTGAGAGCATGTTATCTGAACCAGGATAGTGAAGGGTAGATAGCTAGAATTGAGTAGAAAGCTCAGCCAACAAATTAGACAAATGAGGTTTAGTTAGACGTGGAATAATTTAGAGTCTTGGGTCCATCCTGGACAGTTTTGAAGGACTTAGAGGTTCTGTTAGAGATAAACAGTTAGATAGAACTGAGTAGCAGATGTTGATTTAAATATTGCACTATTGAGTGTGTGAGTATCATGTGATTTGTGATTGTGGGTCTTTGGAAATATTGGTTTGTGATGTTAATTGCAAATAAACCTAGAAGGAGTACTGGCCAGTGGAGCTAGTCTCTATAAGTATTAGATAGAGCTGTCACTGGTGTTGATGTCTATGAATGTATATTGCTGTCTACGACTGGTTGTCCAAGTCCGTAATGTCTATATGAGAAGTCAAGGAGAGGTGTTCTGTCTGAGAGATCTGGTCTTACATCATAGCAGACACCAGAGAAACACAATGTGAATAAAACAACGTGAATACTTGGCGCACATTGATAATTGGTACTGTAATAACATCTGTAATAATACATCACTTTAATTAAGCATCTGGTATCCTAGGATGCATACATTAAAGAGGAGTGCTTTATGATCAGACTATATATGAGAATGCAGCACTCACTACATTATTTAAACAACAATTGTGATATAACATAACCTAAACACATAACCTCTGGTGAGATGGATAATGCCTCATCAAAAGGCAAATTATTTCTTTTCTGGTTCCCATTTAATTCATTCTCTTAAAGACTGTGTAACATTATCCTTCTATTGAATTTTAGTCTCTTTATGTTTCCATCAATTTTGACTATTATTGTTTCATGTGAAACTGTAGGTTCTGGGGATTTGTTGCATCGGACATCTTGATGTTTCTAGTTACATTGATGACTTCATCAGAGACATCATGTTTTTTTTTATCTTTGGAGTTAACTTTCAATGCAGCCCGTGAATTAATGCAATATTAATATCAAAACTGTGGCCTTCAACTAATCATGACAGGGCGATCTACATGACACTAAAGGAATTCAATTTGTTCTGTCAACATTGCAACTCAAGGTACAACCACATATAATTTTGTTGACAGCTGTTTGCTCATAATACTCATGTTGAATGCATGGTGTAGAAAGCCTGGTAACCCATTGCCTCCATTTTCATCACTTCATTTTCTTGAAATTATCACACCACTGGACCATGTGTAATAGAGTAGGACTAATCCCACAAGCAAATCACAAGAGAAGTCGTTTTTTGTTTTGCCATTTGACCAGGCACTATTCCTTCCAAAAATAGATTATCCTTTAGGTTATATTATTATGGAGGTTTTTAAAATTTTGCCACTGAGACCATAATTTTAAAAACACACAAGCTACATACATGAGCTGTATATTTGATGAAAGTTTGGAATGTCCTTTATGTGGGGGTGTCATTATTTTTAACAAAGTCACCATCCCAGCCAATACACAAATGTCAACATCAGACAAGTTGTGACATCTGTGCCTAGACAAATGTCAATGTCAGACAAGTTGTTACATCTGTAAAAAGTAAAATTAAAGTACCCCCGTCACGCCAAGTGGCGGCGTATAGAGAATATGGTGTTAGTGACCATAAATTTTACAGACCTTCGGCACATGATTTTTGGGGTAATGTGGTCGGTATTATGCCCGTGCTGCCTTATATTCCCAGAAAAAAATCCGGTACCCATTTAAGGCTGGGTGAACCCGGAAGCCATCGGTTGGGATCGAATCTTACCCCTTGTCCTTTGTAGTCCAGTTCACTAACCACTGAGCTATTGCGACTCCCTTATTACATCTGTGCCTAGACAAATGTCAACATCAGACAATTTGTTACATCTGTGCCTAGACAAATATCAATGTCACACAAGTTGTTACATCCAAGCCCTCTTCTTCATCAGAAGTGCATACACAGTACCTTGAGGTGCTCCATCACCATCGTGGAAAGGAAGAAAATGCCTAGTGCCAGATATGTACTATATAGCCAGTGCAGTAAAATGTTAAATTTGAGATCCTTCATTGCTGCCCCTGTCTATTGACGTGTGTGGGAGAACACTATCACTTTATACCAAACTAATCTCTTTAAATCCACACTTATGACCACCTTCTAGCTTCACCAAGAAAATGGAAGTTGTATGACTTCTGCATTAACCTTGTTAGCATATATGGCTGTTGACAAGTCAAACAAAGCTCACCATTATAAGTACTCTCATGGCAGAACTCACCATTGTATTTTACTGCCATTACAGAACTCACCATTGTATGTTACTGCTATGACAGAACTCACCAGTGTATGTTACTGCCATGATAGAACTCACCATTGAATGTTATAGCCATGACATAACTCACCATTGTATGTTACAGCTACAATAGAACTCACCACTGAATGTTATAGCCATGACATAACTCACCATTGAATGTTACAGCTACTATAGAACTCACTACTGAATGTTACAGCTAAATTAGAACTCACCACTGAATGTTACAGCTACAATAGAACTCACCACTGAATGTTACAGCTACAATAGAACTCACCACTGAATGTTACAGCTACAATAGAACTCACCATTGGATGTTACAGCTACAATAGAACTCACCATTGAATCTTACAACTACAATAGAACTCACCATTGAATGTTACAGCTACAATAGAACTCACCATTGAATGTTACAGCTACAATAGAACTCACCATTGAATGTTACAGCTACAATAGAACTCACCATTGAATGTTACAGCTATATCACATGGCATCTTTTTCTCTGTTGCTCCACATAAACACTTCAGGCTTGTCTCTTTGTTGCAAGGGCCACACTCTCCAGTGTGACACTGTCTCTCACAGAGATGAGGTTTCACTAGACAGACACAAATTGAAACAAGCTCTAACAATGAGATGTCACTAGACACACACAAATTGAGACAATAGTCACTAGACAGACACAAAGTGAGACAAGCTCTAACAATGAGGTGTCACTAGACAAACAAAAATTGAGACAATAGTCACTAGACAGACACAAAGTGAAACAATAGTCACTAGACAGACACAATGTGAGACAAGCTCTAACAATGAGATGTCACTAGACAAACACAAATTGAGACAATAGTCACTAGACAGACACAAAGTGAAACAATAGTCACAAGACAGACACAATGTGAGACAAGCTCTAACAATGAGGTGTCACTAGACAGACACAAAGTAAGACAAGCTATAATAATGAGATGTCACTAGACAGACACAAAGTGAGACAAGCTATAACAATGAGATGTCACTAGACAGACACAAAGTGAGACAAGCTATAACAATGAGATGTCACTAGACAGACACAATGTGAGACAAGCTATAACAATGAGATGTCACTAGACAGACACAAAGTGAGACAAAGTTCTAATAAATTCAAATCTTGGTGCTGAAATGGAGACTAGTTGAACGCCAAATATTTATAAGTCTATTGAATGCCTGGGCTGACATGCCTATTCTAGCAGAGACCTCTTTCTCAATGTTACTATTTAATCTATCTATCTATCTATCTTTCGTTCGCTCGAAGTATTGTCTATATCAGCAATGTCGTTTCCTGTATGAATTTTACTGTCTCTTGTAATTCCTGCAGTGGCCCATATAGTTTTGTCTGTAGTGTTATATCTATGGGCCAATGGATTTTCCTCAGTCTACTATATTCAGTGCAGTCCTGAAGTATGTGTTCAGCAGTCTGGGGCGCCTGTCCACATGTACAAGTAGTTGAGGTGCCGATCTTGAATTTTGTATACATGTGACTATGGAGTCGATTGTGTCTGAGGCGTATAATGATAACTTGTTCATATCTATTCATATTATGAAAGGCATCCTGATTTGGGGCTTGTGGTCTTCTGATTGATTTGATTATCTGTTTCTTATGATGGTATGTAACTGGTGTATCTAGTTGTATGCCTGTTGAACCTTCCTTTGCCAACTGATCTGCTTTCTCATTTCCTGGTATTCCACAGTGAGACGGGATCCACTGCAGGGCAACCCTGTGGTGCTTGCAGAGTTCAGTCAATAAGGTCTGCAGATGTGGTAATTTTCTGGATTGTAGTGCCTGGAGTACTGATCTTGCATCTGTCAAAAACACTACAGGCTGTGGGCTAAGATTACTGTTCAGCAGTTTTTCTATTGCCAACTTTATTGCTTGTATTTCTGCATCATAATTGTGACAATATTTCCCTGTTGCTATTTTATTCATATCACTAGTGTTATTTGGGTACTCTATATATGCACCTGCTCCCCCATTCTTTACTGCATTCTGTGCTGATCCATCTGTGTACACACGGATCCATAGGTCTTGTGGGTATTCTTCATCCAGGAAACTGAGAGTTATTGTTTTTCGCTGTAGACTATTTTGTTCCTCTTTGTCAAACTATTTAATGAAATATGGCTTCCTATTTAAAGTGATCCACTTCTTCCAGTACCACACCTCCAAATGTAACTTTCTGTGTACTTTGCATATCATCGTGTCCTACTTTATTTCTGCCCTCTCTCAAATTGGACAAAAGTAAGATTTTGTTTATAGAACACAAGATTTTTCTATTCTATAGGTTATTCTCAGCCACTAATCATAACTTCAGACTATAAGAATAAACATAACAATATTTTAAAACATTGAATACATATACAGTGTTCAAATGTGTCATATTGTTTTGTATTGTATTAATGTAATAAAATAAATGATTATGTGGGTTCAAATGTGCAGGCTGTTTATCTTAGTTTCCATGACAACAGGAAGATATTAATGATACCAAATAATATTTCTTTATAAAATGCACAATCAATGGTACTACCAATTGAGATCAAATAACTTACCCAAGTCATTTAATGTACAAAAATATATGTCCAGCACTTCCCATTAACTTTTATTTCCCTGTATAAAATAGTAATTTATCACCTGAAGTATATTCTCAATATAAAAACTAATTCCTCTATAATAGAAATGAGATGACCTACAGGATGACCCACAAGGCATGGGTTTGTTGCAAATCTGTTGACAAGTGGGTACTGCATCCAGACATGATTGTCTTTCTGGGGCTTCCAGCTGTAAGAGCGGAGTCTTCCCACAGCAGCATGTCTGAAGGTGCCCAGGCATCAGGGAACAAGGAGGGCACTCATCAGGATGACACATCTCTTCACAGACATGATTACCACATGACAGAGTTCTAAGCAACAGAAATAGAAAAGACACAAATCAATATTCAGAACTGTGTGTGTGCCACATAACTGGTGGGCAAGTTCACCAGCCAGTTGTTATGCTATAAACGTAAACTATAGCTCGTTTCAAATCATGTGCCCAACTTCAAAACACTATTGCTCAGAAACCGTTTGTTAAATCCTGTTGAAATTTTCCAAATGTTATTAGAATGCAAAAGACCCTTTAAATGTATATTTAACAAATATCTTGCAGCTGCAGTTTTCTTAAAGCGGCGAATTTCTTTGATGTTTGTCAAAATTGTAAATTGTGAACCCCTAAATAATAGAAATTACCGTAGTTGCTGGTCTATGATTAATTTTCACTAGGTAAAGGCGTGGCTGTAATGGGGAAATAACTGAATAAGGAAAAACACCAGGAGAATTATTGTCTTCTCAGTTCGAGGACGGACGATAATATCAAGGTATACCTGTATGTCCAATTTTCATAGTTGTGTGGTCCTGAAAAGGGCCGTTTGTTGAACAAATTTAAGGTAATATAGGGGCCAACATTGTGGGGGCTATATACTTTCATTCTGAATCAGACGAGTCTAAAAGATTAATAACTGTTTGGGGTTGAACATTCCACAAACCATCATTTTTCCAATATTCCTCTTCCTGTTTTAAGACGTGGTCTTCACATTTAGCCCAATAATCTTTGTCTATATTTAATAAAGCGAGATTAGCAAGAGTCTTTACATCGCATATTTTGAATGTTGAATCGCAGATTTTCATCTGCCACTTGTCCTTTTAATTTTGCCCAGATTAGTTCTATTGGATATAAATGAGCATGGTAAGGTGGCAGCCTCAAACTTATATGACCGTGCTCTTGGATAATCTTATCTATTTGAAAAATCTTTGTCCTTTGTTTTTGCTTTACTAGAGATACTGCAGCTCTCACATTCCTCCTTAATGTAGACTTTGATATTTCAATACTGTTCTTTTTCAGCGAAATTTTTAATTTTCTAATTGTAACAGTTTCATTCATACCCAACATTTTGCGAATTTCACTTCTAATAAGTTCACTGTCGAAATTATCCAACATTTTTGCTCTTCCTTGTGATTTTGTATATTTTGAACATTGACGGTCACGTGCTTGAATCCAGCGATTAAATGACCGTTTAGATAAATCCAAAATGTGTCTTGTCCTATTCTCAGGGTTTTCTAAAGAATGAAATAATCTTCCTCGTTTAGCCTCTTTGCAAAAATAGTCATACATTTTTATTGCGATGTTTTGTAAACTGCAGAATTTCATTTTAAGACTCATGATAAATGTTATTGTTCCACGTCTACACCTATGAATGAACGGAAATGGAACACACAATTTCTCAAGTGTCTAATTGTGTCAAAAAAACCACGGGGAAAGCGTGCAAATACGTCAATTCTACCGTGTATGGATTTGTACTCGCTATTCTTAGTTTAAAATACTGTAAACATTAAGTTTTGACTACATCAATGGGTCGTTATAAATTTATATAAATCAAATAAGCAACAATAATAACCAAATGTTTTTTTTTAATGAAATTAATTCCCTGTTGGGTTCTAATCATTATAACTTTACATGCAAATTTTGAATATCTTACAACAAGCGGTTAAAAAGCTATCGATTTTAAAAGTTGGGCAAGAGTTATGAAACAAGCTATAATATTCATCTGCTGATTTATGAAACCCGCTTAGTATATGTATTCTGGGAACAGCTAAATAATTGCAGTGCTGTGGTTAAGGAGCAAGTGGTGGGTGTAACATCCACTCCTACAAGCTATGGTGACAGCTTTACAAAAAATGAACACAAAAAATACTGACATTTTGACCTACATGCAGCTTTCTTCAGAAATCATGAACACTGAAAAGGACAATGAAATGAAGATAAACTAAACTACATGTCCAAGAGTATAAAAATATGATATTTGTATTGTGTCCTCTATATTGATGATGTGGGCTGTCATGAGAGTTAGTTTCCCTATTGGCCTTATCATAAGGAGTCAATTATAATTGTGGGAGGATGAAATGATTGATTTAGGAGATGCAGTGTGCCAGGTTGGGGCGGGTACTTGACATGAGTTAATTATTTATCTATGGCTGAATCTTGTAGACACAACACATTTCAACAATGACTAAAAATATGTTAATGGAGTGAGGAGGCTGATATATAAATGAGGCTTATTATCAACATCAGATAAAATCAATTCTTATTTTGTGAGAACGTGAGGAAAAGTTTCTGCTAAGAGACATCATGACTGCCAAATTGATAGTATAAGACAAAGAGAAAAATGGGGAGAACTAAATCAACAACAAAGAAATCAGACATACTTTTTCTGAAATATTTTATAATACTTTCGGTCTCTCTGATCCTAACAAAAATATATCAACATGAAGGACAAGATATCATGACAAAGGTTATCTGTAGATCAATAACAATAATTAAAATACCTCATTTACAGCTTATAAATAAGCTACTATATGTCTACAATATGTTGTGTCTCTCAGGGATTGTAATTAGTTGCTGTGTCAAAATGAGTTCATGGCAGCTACACTATATATTACTGACAGTCAAAATAACCATAATTATTATAACTGCACTTTATTTGAATTTCATTTAATGAAAAAATGGAATAATAATAAATGTATAAAGATTGTAGTGCAGATTCCTGAAATGAAACAAAGGCTACAGAAATAAAGAAGTGATAGACAGCAACATCATTTTGATTTTGCACAACTTATCATCAAGTGGATATGCATCATGTCTAGGCTAAAATATAAAACTGACATAGTTAATTTTATGCAACTTTTTCAGTGTGTGAATAAGCAAAACTAAAGTCTAGGAGAGTTTGCATTACAAACAAAATTACATTTAATATAGACTAGACTGCCTTGGTTGCATAATAACTCACCTTCCACATGGTTTCTCACAGCTGAAAGAATTTTCCAGAAACTCATAAGTTCCACACATGGCTTTGCGTGTCACCTTCTTGCAAAAACACTCTGGAAACAATAATAGAGGACTAAAATATTATAGAAACACAAGAGTACAAATTTCTCCTGGCAGAAAACAAAACATATACAGTAACTCCATTTCTGCCAGCCACATTTATCATATAAATGCTATATATGAAGTAAAGGATGCTCTTCAACTAGCATAATCAAGTGAAGAAAGAAAGTAATAGATCCATCAAGTAAAGATCAAATGAGAGTAACAAAGTAGAAGTTTAATACCTTCAATGTCACCAGCAGAATGTGCTCAAAACAGTGTATTTAAGATACCACAGACATGAAGTTATGGAGAGACCTCATCACATAAAACCATTCACTAAATGTGTCTGCTTGTATTTTAACCCTAGATTATGATACCTATCTATAGCTCTCCCAGTTATGATACCATAGTAAAAAATACTACCACTTAAATGTAACATTAGGTGCTCTATAAATAGTAATTTTGAACTTTTGATATAGTCCTGTGTGTTCACACTAGGTAAAACATGGGGACTTGAAATTCCTGGCTCAGGTTGACTCATGACCTGAATTTCATCTCATGCACTGGATGAGTTACAATGTCTATTGATACAGTCACCAAAAGTGCATCAGTATGTTTGGCTACCATATAGCGTCACTCGCTGTGTTTCTTGAGTCAGAAGGGTTGTTTGATGTCTACAAAAAAACTATAAATTTCTTGAAAATGTGATCTTTTCCCGCATTAAGTCATGTATCTCACAATCACAATGGAAAAAATCCATTAGCAATGGAAACAAATTAAACACTCAGGTGTCACCAGAAGTGATATTTAGGAAGATAAGGGAAGGTTTTTTTTACATTTTTATTTTATTTTGAGGAATTTGTTTTGATGCCGCAATTTTTAACTTCAGTAGTGTAATCTAGGGTAAAGGTTTGTTCAAATCCACAAGTCATTTACATTGATTTCTATGTAGCCTTATTTTCAACACACATATTTAATGACATAAATGTGACCATAAGACTAATCTAACCACAAGCAGTGCCTTCTTTATTATAACTGGACAATCTTACCTTGTTCCTTAAAAACTGAGCAAGGAGAACACTGGCCAGTATGGCACAGATCCAGGCACTTGTGGTCATTACAATTGAGCGGCTTGTCACAGACCTTATCACACTTAAATATCCCAACAGCAGAGCATCGAACATGTTTCCTGGAAGATGATACCAAATTGTCTCCATAAGATAACTAGACACAGTTGTTTTTTTACTGATACTTTAGTTTATTTGCTCATTTGTGTCTTTCCAGGAAGATAAAATACACAAGCTTCCTCTATTATACATTCAAAGTGAAGAAGCTATATCTTAAAATGTAAAAACTTGTGTGGTTAGAAATTGTATCCCCAAAACTCAGATTTGCCAATGTTTGATCATGTTGGTATGAGCATTAACTACTAAAATATCATTAATACATAAAAACTAGGTAGAATTGGATGCAAAGAAAAGAAAACAAACAATGAAGTTTTAAAACAACTAAAAATGAAAAGAGAACTACTAAACACAATTAGAACAGGACAAATTAAATTTTTGGGGCATGTTAAAAGACACAACAGCCTAATAAAAATAATATTGGAAGGGAAATTACAAGGTAAAAGAGGCAGAGGCAGACCAAGACTAACATGGACGAGTAACTTCAAAAGATGGACAAGTCAACCTATGACAATCTGCACCATCAAAGCAAGAGTGGAATGGCACTCCATGGTAGCCAACCTTTGATGCGGAGACGGAACTCAATGATGATTATGATGACATAAAAACTGATTTCAGCCAAAAATTGTACATTTTAGCATGGTGTCATAAATTGAAACTACATCAAAAAAATATCAATATTAAGAATAAGTGGGATGTACTAGGCTCAGGATGTCTTCATCCATAAATATTGCAAAATGTCTCAGATTAGAGCTAAAATGCTACTCTGGAATAACAACAAAGAGCTGTCTATGAAACTAATTATCTTGACAATTTTTATTTATAAGAAGAATGACAACAAACATGTTGTACAACTCTCTCCACACAATCCCACACATACATACACAAGAGTCACTAACTAATAATTTCATTATTTCCAGCCTATAAGCCAGTCACCCTTTCATCACACCCCCAGCAGTCTGTAATGCTGAGGCTCTTTATTAAATTATAGACAAGAAAACAAAATCCCTAAACAAAGATTACAAGTTAAGCCTAAAACTTATCATGTGTTTCATTGGCTAATCACACTTTTTTAACCTAAACCTGCTCTTAATAGAAAACAAACCAAAAGTGACTAAGTGAAGCACAAAAGCCCAGAATTTGACCGACAGATTGCAGAGTCTCAACTAAAAGAGACACTGATATCCAAAATGTTATTAACCCTTGATTACGATGATATAGTAAAAATACAATATTTTGGAATTCGACAGTTTGCTGAGGGCAAACATCCCACACCCCCCCCCCCCCCTCCATATACATTATTACTTTCGGTGTGAGTGTTTGATTTGTTTCATTTGATGTTGGATCAAACACCGACGTGTGTTTTTCGTAAAACATACAATGCTATCACAAAAATGTGGCTGTTTTTTTAAAATATAAATTTAGCCAATTTTCAAGAAATTCAGTTTCTTTCTTTTCCCTTTTTTCTTATGACAGGGGAAATCTCTACGGCTGTCGGCAAGACATCAAACAACCTTTGTAACATGCGACAAGCATCAGAGCGATGCAAAGAGGAAGCTGAACATACGAGCAGGACTGACGACCGATGTGTGAATAGACAACGTAACACTCCCAGAGTTTCAGACCATAAATCAAATCAAATCCTGGAAAAGTTTACCCCATCTGTTTCCTGTGTCTCTCCTTGTGTAAACACACAGCTTTGTAGCAAATGTTTGAAGAAAATACTATTTTCCAAACTGCAAGTGTAACATTTAGTGATCATAATTTTTACGAGCCCTTCGTACAGTGTGACTCACGTACAGGTATTGTAACCTAGGGTTAAAGCATCTCAAATTGTTTACATTTTTCATTTTATTCCTGATGTTATAGTCAGGCATACAAGAAGATGAATCTAATAGGGATGCCACCAGGTCATTTAAAAACCAAATATGTTTCTACCCTTCCAAATTTGTTATCAAGCATCAGTTTGGTTAACTTTAATAGATATCTGCTCACAAATTATACTACTCTACCAATGATAGAATTATGTATTTTATTATTTCTGATGCAGATTGTGGGTCCATGTTAGCAACAAATGAGAACTGAAACCCCTAACAATGAAGCAAATCTATAACAACATTCATCTCATTCCAGATTTCATCTAACAAATAATTAATGAAAGTGTATTTTAAACACAAAAGTACATTAGGGGCTGACATACCTGACTTTGGTACACTCACAAGTCACCCAGATCATAGCACAGCATGGAGGGCATGGGCCTGGATGGCAGAGACTGGGGCATGGTAAGAAATTATTAAATGTTGAACATAAAAAATTACATTTTTAAAAGCAAAATATTTATTAAAATATTCAGCACAATCTGTCCTGCCTCACAATATATATGAGAAAAGATCGTGCTTTTATGCTTCTTGTACAGGATTTTCTAAAAACAGTCATGTTTTAGGATATGCTGCATTTGGTAAAAGAGTAATGCATCTTCTAATGTGCTATAATATCTATTGTCCTTTCAAGCCGAAGATGGCACATAGAGCTGAAAATAAATTAATTTTGTGTCTGACGATCTTTCAAGTGTCAAATCTTCAAAAGATGAATTAGCAGTACATCAAATACCAAACATTTATCTCAAGCAAACTGCAAAGTTGTCATTACCCTCAATGCTGTAAAGCAAGAGAACAAGAACAGATGCAATGCACAAATAAATTATCAATTAAAACAGCACTATAATGACTGTAGTGTGTTAAATACAAAGTCATGATATGATACTCACATAGTGCAAGGATGTCTGCAATCATCTTTCCTCTTTTTACGGCATGTTTCACCACAGCTATGAGCTATATCTCCACGCTTGTAAACTGGATCCCGCCTGCGACCTAGACATTATTTTTAATTAGTTTTCAAAACAATGCACATCACTGATACATATCAACACGGTACTTTTTTTTAATTGTTATTTTTGTTAGCATAAAATCATGTTAACTTTTATTTCCCCTACTTAATTTATATTTCGAAAATGCAATTTCTTATTTACAAAATGCTCTTACTACACTTACATGAGTGTATTTTGTTTTTAAAAAAATTGTGAATTTTTAGACTCTACAAACAAATGTTTATATTCATAAAGTGCCGCCAATTTTATCTCAAATCTGACTGGTTCCAAAAATAAAATGTAGGGATACACAAAATTATTACAACATTTTAAGATAACGATGGCCCCAGTTATATTTCATTCAGCCAAGTAGTGAAAACTGGATGAACAAATTTCAAAAGTTATTCTAAATTGAGAGACAGCCTTTAGCAAAGAATAAAGCTAGATCCTGTCTTTGCTAAAAAACAAAAATAGGTCAGTAAATGTGTTGTGAGAGCTCTTGATAGGAATTAACTGATAGGGAAAAGCTGGCTAAAGATAGATGTTGCTGGAGGCAGGCAGAAAATGCTGGCCTGAAGTAGACAAACTCATCATGAGAAAGGCTGCCAACATGAGCACAAAGCAAAATCTGTCTTTAACAAAATCTTTACGAGGAAAGGAAACTGAATTTTTTTACCTTTTGAGACTAAGAGGATCATACTACTTGGGGTAGATAATTAAGAGAGGCCATTATTAAGCAAATGCATAAAAGAAAATAATACTCAATTCATAGCAGTCTCTGCTTTACTGTTATTGTTCCTATTATTGTTCTTTACTACAAGCAAACATTACCAGTTAACATTTAGTTACACAAATCCATTTTGTCATCTCAATAAACAATGTAGATGTACAACAGAGGTGAGATGCAAAATGGCTGAAGCAAAAGTAGCTTTCCAAAAAATGAGGGAAATAATGAGCAATCCATTTTTGAAAATAGAATCAAGAAAAAAGAGTTCCCTAAATGTTATGTACAGCCAGTCTTAACATATGGATGTGAATCATGGACAATAGAACAGACAAGAAAAGAAAATCACTGGTGGCTATGGGAATATGAGATTTTAAAGAAGAATGTTGAGAACACCATGGACAGCTAAGAAAAGTAATGAAAACGTTCTGAAAGAGGCCAAAGGAAAAAGAGAGCTGATATCCAATATTAGGAAGAAACAATTATCATATTTTGGCCATGTAATTAGAAGGGAATAGCTGGAAAATATTTTAACAATTGGGAAAATTGAGGGACAAAGAGATAGAGGGGAGCAAAGAGAAAAGATACCAGACAGCTTAAGAGAATGGCTTGGCAGTAGGTCAACAACAGAAATGATAAATAACTGTCGAGATCAAAAGTTGTAGAAAGACATGATCACCTATGCCAGCAAGCTTGGTACTTGAGGATGATGATGATGAATAAACAATGACAATTTGGCAATATTGCCTCCTCAGATGTTTCATGCTGGCAAGGTGTCTAATACTCAAAGTACACTTACCACAGAAACAGCGATATTGAGACGGAATGTTCACTGAGACATTCTGACAACCAGGGCAACGCCAACTCTTCGTTTCTGTTAACATACAAGGTTTATCAAGAAGCATTACATCTCACATTTTCTTTGATTTGATCACAAATGTTTTTTCTCATTAAAAAAAGTACCAACACGCACACACTTGCACTTGTTTTAACAGACATACAAATATCAGCACCTATTATATGGAATTTTCCTCAACAGTGATAGCGAAATATAAAAAAATCAACGGAATGCTAATTCAATACAAAAATTATTTGAATTTTAAATGTGAAATAAATAATGTTAAACGGTCTAGAAACACGAAGAACAAAAATGACTATGAAGAAAATTTGTAATGGGTGTTTGTCTACAATGAAACAAGTCAGATGGGTTTTCAACCAGAGGTAAGGAACTCATCAAAGAAATCCAGCAATCATGAGCAGCACAGACAGGGGAAAGAAGGCAATGACAACACTTGATAAGACATACATTAAGTGTATAAGCTCAAAGTGTTACGGATTTTGTTTTTAAAAATTCAGTAAAAAATGAACATATTAGACATTTGACATTGAATTTAGACATTAGACATGATTAGATATGGGGCAATCAAATCACTTAAACAGACAGCTGACTTCATGAGAGTCTGGAATCCTACTCTGATTGAGCCTTGATCGCAGAGAGAGAGAGAGAGAGAAAGACATTAGATAATGAAGTCTGTCAGTGAATGAAACTGGAAAGGTTAGTCCAGTCAGGAAAAAATAAGTCTGGTAATGAATTAAGACATTAGAGGTTTCCGGTTGTTTCCAAAATGGAGGAATTATTTTTCTCCGGCTTGGTATAGAACCGTTGATCAGAGGTTTAACAAGCCGCTATCGTAAAAACGATGTTGTTAATGAAACGTAGACCTGATACAGAATGTGTAAATTAGCAGTAGATAGTAGTGATAGTTTTTTCGGCCCTAAAACAACAACAAAAATAGGATTCTGGAATGTGCGAACAATGGCCGCTCCGACGAAACATGCACAGGTCGCGAGCGAGATGGACAGATACGATCTAGATATTTTAGGATTAAGCGAAATGCGCTGGCCTGGAACAGGTAGGAGATCTATTGATAATAAAATAGTAGTTTTTTCTGGAAGGGAAGATGGAAAACACCGTGAAGGAGTAGGCATAATGATGACAGACAAAGCTGCAAGAAGTTTATTAGAATGGGAACCGATAAATAGCCGTCTGATACGAACACGATACAAAACAAAACATGGAAGACTTTCAATTATTCAATGTTATGCGCCTACTAACGAAGCTGATGATGAAGTTAAGGATGATTTTTATAACCAACTGCAACAACTTATAAACAAAATACCAAAACACGATCTTTTAATTGTAATGGGAGACTTCAACGCCAAAGTAGGACAAGATAACGCAGGAGTGGAACATGTGATGGGGAGAGAAGGCTGTAATACAACAAGTCAGAATGGAGAAAGATTGATAGAATTATGTTTAATAGAAAATTTAGTTATAGGTGGGACATTATTTCCACATAAAAATATTCACAAAACAACATGGATATCTCCTGATGATAGAACATCAAATCAAATTGACCACCTATGTATTAAACAACAATTCAGATCATCATTAATAGATGTAAGAGCATACAGAGGTGCTGATGTTAATAGTGACCACAACCTGTGCATTGGGAAAATAAGATTAAAATTTAGAAACCAACAGAAGAGGTCAATTACACATAAAATTGATAGTCATAAACTGAAAGATGAAGCAATAAAGGAAAAGTTTAACATAGAGCTAAGTAATTGTTATTCAGCACTTGGTGAAATAGACTTAGATATCAATGAAATGTGGGACTCACAGAGCAAAATACTAATGACAGCAGCAGAAGCAAGTGCTGGACTGAAGAAAATGGAAAAACGAGCTTGGATCTCAGACACCACATGGAAATACATCAAAGAAAGAAGAGTAGCGAAGAGAGCCATGACTAATGTAAAGACAGATCTTGGAAAGGTTCTGGCAAAAGCAACATACAAAGAATTAGACAACAAAGTGAAAAGTTCGGCAAGAAGAGATACAAGAGCTTATATAGACAACTTGGCAGAGAAAGCAGAGACAGCTGCAATTACAGGAGACAGCAGAACTCTTTATACTGTACAAAAGATGCTGACAAACACCTATACATCCAGTGGAACACCAATTCTAGACAAATCTGGATTAATGCTAACAACAAGCGCAGACATAAAAGCCCGTTGGGCGGAACACTTCAAAGAAATTCTTAACCGTCCACTACCTCACAGTTTAATAGATTTTGAAGCTGAAACACCAGCAGCAGAATTAGATGTAAATTTAGATGACTTCACCTTGAGTGAAATAGAAACCACCTTAAAGCTAATGACCAATAACAAGGCTGCTGGAGAGGATAAGTTAACAGCTGAGATCCTCAAGGCAATTGATAGCCATAATTTAATACATCTCCAAAAAATGTTCAACATCATTTGGAAAACAGAGAAGACGCCTCATAAATGGAAAAAAGGAATCATTGTTAAGATCCCAAAAAAGGGCAATCTTAGAGATTGTAACAATTGGAGAGGCGTGACACTTTTGTCAGTTGCCTCAAAATTATTCTGTAAAATCATCCTAAATAGAATAAAGGATTCAATAGATACAGTAATGCGTGAAGAACAGGCTGGGTTTAGAAAAGGGAGAAGCTGTCTTGACCACATTTTCACTCTACGACTTATATTGGAGGAACACATTGAAAAGCAAAAACCTTTTGTACTTAACTTCATCGACTTCAAAAAAGCATTTGATAGTATTCATAGAGATTCTTTGTGGAAAATTCTGAAGCAATATGGCTTACCATCAAAAATCATAAATATTATCAAAGACATGTATGATGGTTACACATGTGCAGTTCGAACAGAGGAAGGACTGAGCGAATGTTTCCCAATAGAAACTGGGGTTAAACAAGGATGTATTTTATCGCCCTTGTTATTTGGAATTGTTATGGACTTCATAATGAAGAAATGCTGCACTGGTAATAAAGGCATCGAATGGATACAAGGAGACCATTTGGAGGACCTGGACTTTGCTGATGACATAGTTCTCATCAGCAATCAGATAAAAACGATGCAGGAAAACACAAATGAACTATCATCAATAGCCAGCAAAATTGGGCTTGAGGTCAATCATGAAAAGACTAAAGTCATGAAAAGTTTAATTCCAACAAGTGACAAAATATACATGGAAAACAAACCAGTAGAAGAGATCGATCACTTCATCTATCTTGGAAGTCACATTGATCGAGAAGGGGATACGAGCAAAGAAATTAGAATCAGACTGGCTAAAGCAGCAATGTCTTTCAGAAGCCTTGAAAAGTTGTGGAAATCAAAACTCATTAGCACAAACACAAAACTTAGGCTATTCAAATCAAATGTACTATCAACCCTTACGTATGCGTGTGAAAGCTGGAAAACAACAAGAGATATAGAAACAAAGTTGAACGCATTCGAAAATAAATGTCTAAGGAAAATACTTGGTATAGAATGGAACGAATTCAAAACAAACGAGGAAATTAGAGAAATCGCCAATCAACCACTAATATCTTCAGTAATAAAGAAAAGACGATGGTCATACGTTGGACATGTGATGAGAAGAGATAATAATCGAATAGCAAAGCAAGCCCTCATATGGGAAACAACAGGTAAAAGAAAAAGAGGAAGACCCAGGGAGACACTGAGAAGAACATTGATGAGAGAGGCAAGAGCAGCAGGAATCGGCTCCCTCAATGAGATAGAACTGCTTGCACAGAACAGAGACAGATGGCGAGATTTGATAAAATATCTTTAAAAGAAAACTGCTAGAACAAAAATTCATATAGGAGAAGGTGTATCTTGGTCTACGCCCTATGGGCCGGTTACGGCTCGAAAGGTCAATAGATAGATAGATAGAATGAATTAAGAAAAATAGTCCGTTTGATAACAGGTTTATTTTTAAAAAAACAAACCATTATTGCTTTTATTTTATCCAATTTCTGGGGCAGCCCAGGAGTTTTCAAAGCAGCTAAAGAATAAAGGTTGTATGCCCAGTGCAGTCAGCACAGAATTTTTATTTCCACACCAATGTTGATGATAATAGGAAAACAAAACTTGTATTTATAATGTTAATCAATCATCAGTGCCAACAAAGACCACTCTATCATCATTCTCTGGTGGAGTTGGTTAAAAGGTGGCTAAAGAGAGACCAATAAAGGTTTCTGCAAGGGAAAGTTGCACATTATTAATTTTACTCTGTCATCCATGATCAGCTCTAACCAGTACTATATGAGTGTTAAAGTGATTGGATATATTAATGCAAAATATTGAAAGTAGCACTGCTGTACTGTAGATTGAGTCAAACAAAGCTTACTTTAAATAGGCCTGAGTGCAGAAAGAGAAACCCCAAAAACCTCCACTAGCCTAATGTTTTGTGAGCAGGGACTGTTGTGGCTAGAATGACACCTGCCATCTATAGCTTGCATAGCTGAATACATCATGCCAGTGGATGTTCATCTGGGCTTCCTGCTCTGTG
The DNA here is from genome assembly GCA_032433765.1 of Megaustenia siamemsis. NCBI lineage: Eukaryota > Metazoa > Mollusca > Gastropoda > Stylommatophora > Ariophantidae > Megaustenia > Megaustenia siamemsis. Next base: position 156,198,710 of record JAVIAB010000051.1, on the reverse strand, counting down.
CTCAGGCCAAGCCTAAATAGGCTATGTGATACTATATTAGGCTTTGATACTATAAAAACAGTTATGGGCTTCTGTATTATTTTTTGCTTGTGTGTATTTTGTATGTCTGTTGACACAATATGGAGCCTCTGTGGCTGAGTGGTTAGTGTGCTACCTTCCTGATCCAAAGGGCCAAGGTTCAATCCCCAAAAGTGATGGATTTTTTTTTTAGACTGACGCGGCTAGAGAGTTGTTTACCCAGCCTCTAGAAATGGCTACCAGAGATTTTTCTTAGAAGTAAAGGCGGCCTGGCGTGATACTGACCACCACACCCAATATGTGCCGTGGTTATAGAAAAATATAGTCACTAACACCATATTACCCATATGCCTGCTTGGCAAGGCATAGATGGAGGTAGCACACACAATATAAGCCTATTAAGGTTACACAAATAATAAAGGAAGTCTCGCAATATAAATTATAGTAGAGGCATTAAATATTATAAAAATCCTCCTTTATGCTAGACTGCAAGCTAAACGAAATGTACACAGAGAAGAGTCTCTATGCTAGTCAAACATGCAAGCCACAATACCTTTACACTGTGAAGATTGAGCCCATTTTTGGATGCATGGCAAATGGAAAACATGATAGCAGTTTTGACAACTCCAGACAGCTGATTCTGGCCTGATGTTGTCACAACAGACCATGCACTCATACTTGCAAGATGAAAGCTGTTCAGTCAACGTTGCTGGTGAATTAATACAAAGAGTGAAATTATAAAATATGTTAAAACAATTGCTTTTAAAATATGAAATAAGTACTGACATCAATTAAAATAGTAAATTAAGGAACAAAGTTGGGAGCCACGATAGCTCAGTGGTTAGTGAACTGGACTACAAAGGACAAGAGGTAGGGTTCGATCCCAACCGACGGCTTCCAGTTCACCCAGCCTTTAATGGGTACCAGATTTTTTTTCTGGGAAAGTAAAGTGGCACGGGCGTAATACCGACCACATTACTCGAAAAATCATGTGCCGAAGGTCTGTAAAATTTATGGTCACTAACACCATATTCCCTATACGCCACTTGGTGTGACGGAGCTCTTTACTTTTTTTTTTTTTAAGGAACAAAGTTAACACAACTATCATCATGATGTCCTTGATCTAATAGTGAAGTCATATTAAAAGATTTAAATATTAAAAAGAACTGGCTTATAAACACCATTCTACAGTGGAAATTTAAATACTATGGTCACGACAAAAGACACAGCAGGATGGAAAGAACAATAACGGAAGGCACGGTTCCTAGAAGACACCAATATATGCTTGCTTCATAGACTACACCAAAGCTTTTAATAGAATACACCATAAACAACTTATAGACAACCTAAAAGATATACATCTAGATGACACAGACATATGACTAATGTGTAATTTATACTGGGAGCAAACAGCAATAATTAAATATAACTAAGAGAACTCTACACCTATTGATATAAAAGGGGGAGTAAGACAGGGATGTGTCCTATCACCAAGCTTGTTCAATCTATACACTGAGCAAATCTTTAAAAACATCACAGAGATGCCAGGCCTAAACATTAATGGAAAGATAATCAATAACCTAAGATATGCTGATCATGCGGCCATAAGAACTGGAAACCAATTGGGAATGTTTGAACAAATAAAACAGGGTGTTAGACAAGGTTGTGTGCTGTCACCAGATTTGTTTAATATTTATAGTGAGATTATTTTAAGATCCCTAAGGGGCATGCCTGGAATAACAATAGGAGGTCATAATATAAATAATCTAAGGTATGCTGATGATACAGTCTTAATCGCTAAGAATGAAAATGAGTTACAAGAAATGTTAGACAATATATTGAAAGAATGCAAAAATAAAGGACTCAGCCGTAATAGCAAAAAGACATAAGTAATGGTAACAACAAAGAAAAAGACATCACCTCAGTGCAAAATAAAGACAAGTGGAACAATATTAAAACAGGTAATGAATTTAAATATTTGGGAACTTTGTTAACCTCAGATGGAAGATGTACAAAAGAGGTGAGATGCAGAATGGCTCAGGCAAAAGCAGCTTTCCCAAAAATGAGGAAGATACTATGCAATCCATTTTTGACAACAGAAACAAGAAAAAGAGTTCTTAAATGTTACATAGAGCCAGTCTTAACATATGGATGTGAATCATGGACAATCGGACAATAGACAAGAAAATCACTGGAGTCTGTAGAAATGTGGTTTTACAGAAGAATGTTGAGAATACCATGGACAGCTAAGAAAAGTAATGAAAATGTTCTGAAAGAGGTCAAAGCAAAAAGAGAGCTAATTTCCAATATTAGGAAGAAAAAATCATCATATTTTGGCCATGTAATGAGAAGAGAACAACTGGAATATATTGTAACAACTGGAAAAATTGAGGGACAAAGAGATAGAGAGAAGCAAAGAGAAAAGATGGGAGCCACGATAGCTCAGTGGTTAGTGAACTGGACTACAAAGGACAAGAGGTAGGGTTTGATCCCAATCGACGACTTCCTGTTAACCCAGCCTTTAATGGGTACCAGATTTTTTCTGGGAAAGTAAAACGGCATGGGCATAATACCGACCACATTACCCCAAAAATCATGTGCCGAAGGTCTGTAAAATTTATGGTCACTGACACCATATTCCCTATACGCCACTTGGTGTGACGGGGGTACTTTACTTTTTTTTTTTTTTTTTAAAGATAAATAATAACAGACAGCTTAAGAGAATAGTACTAATAGAAGGAGTACTACTAAACACAATTCAAACAAGACAAATGAGATTTTTGGGGTATGTTAAATGACACAGCAGCCTACTAAAAGTAATCTAAGTGAAAATACACAGTAAAAGAGGCAGAGGCAGACCAAGAATAACATAGATGAGTAACAACAAATGATGGATAAGTCATCCTATGACAACCTGCACTATCAAAGCAAGAGACAGACCGAAATAGTGCTCCAGTGTAGCCAACCTTCAATGTGGTGACAGCACTCAATAATGATAAGGGTTCCTGGGTGATGAACCAGGGGCAGACCAAGAAGAAGATGGTTTCAAGACATCAAGGAGAACTTGAACATTACAACAGAAGAAGTGGGAAATCTGTTTAGAGACCGAGATTCTTTCAGTTGGGCTGTGGTAAATGTAACGTTCAGCAAAGGACATGCGACCTGATGATGATGATGTGAAGATGAAAAAGAAAAAAAAAAACAACCTTCAACTTCTGGCACAGAAGCAGTAACAAGAGATGCAATCAAATTATGTTCAAGACAAGAATAAATTATATGAACAGAACATACATCAGCTGCTGCATCTTCATCTGTCAATATTAATTACAGAAAGATAGTTATAAGCAAGGTTCTGTCAAGATCAAATTAGAGAAGTAGACAGACATGATCTTTTGTCAATGTTAGGTTAACAGGAAAACAGTTAGGTAGAAGTTTCTGTCAATGTTAGATTACAGGAAAACAGTTAGGTAGAAGTTTCTGTCAATGTTAGATTACAGGAAAACAGTTAGGTAGAAGTTTCTGTCAATGTTAGATTAACAGGAAAACAGTTAGGTAGAAGTTTCTGTCAATGTTAGATTACAGGAAAACAGTTAGGTAGAAGTTTCTGTCAATGTTAGATTAACAGGAAAACGGTTAGGTAGAAGTTTCTGTCAATGTTAGGTTATAGGAAAACGGTTAGGTAGAAGTTTCTGTCAATGTTAGGTTACAGGAAAACAGTTAGGTAGAAGTTTCTGTCAATGTTAGATTACAGGAAAACAGTTAGGTAGAAGTTTCTGTCAATGTTAGATTACAGGAAAACAGTTAGGTAGAAGTTTCTGTCAATGTTAGATTACAGGAAAACAGTTAGGTAGAAGTTTCTGTCAATGTTAGATTACAGGAAAACAGTTAGAAGCATTTAATGTTAGATTACACACACAAAAAATAGGTAAGCACAAGATAATCTCAATGCCTGATACAAAATGTACAAAAAAGTGACAAACACTAATTAATTTAAATTACCCATTCTAGTGAGACTCTGTGTTGTGTTCTATTACCAATGTTGCCTATTGCATGCATGGAAGAACATAGCCATCCATAAACTTACAAAGACCCGTGGGCAGAAAATAACACTGGAAAACCTTCCAACTAGCAAGATGTTATCAAATAAAGGAGTTACAGATGGCTAATGTTGCTCTACCCACAACCGCCACAGCTTGCCCAGCTGAGAACGTCACACTAATTGGAAGTTTTCTGAGAATTTCCTGTCAGCCCACAGGCATTTATAAATCTATAAATAACTATGGATAGAGTAACAAGAGAAAATCAATGGCAAATAAACCAAGATTATTTAAATGCAGGTGATTCAGCAAACTAAAAAAACATGACTTCCTGAATAATGCAATTGTTTGCATAATACTAAATTCTATATTATATGCAAGCAACAAGGAAGTGGACAGAAGAAATGTTTCAATGACTCAAAAAAGTGTCTCTAAAATGCTTTATTACTGATATCACTTCCTAGGAATCCCTTGTGCAAAACCCCATCACTCTACAACATTAATATGGACACTTGTTCCATTGAAAAACACTCAATCAATGAGGCACACAAAATTATATCAGAAAGGGCAGAACAATAAGCACCCATGGGCCAATGTGATCATATATGTCCTATATGTGGTTGAGAAATCTATGCCAAAATTTGACACTCTAGTCACTTGACCACAACAGAGGAGCAGCTATATAAGACTGAAGCTGTTATCATAGCATGCAATAGATAGCAATTACTATTATATTTAAAACATGCACAACCTGTTAATCTCATAAACATTGCTCCACTCAACCTGTGTAAGTTACAGTACAACAAATTAAGTAAGGTAAGGTAAAGGTAAAGTATGAGACTTAATCAGCATCTTAGCACTTGAGTTTTCACCCATATGTGCTTGGCTGCCTATCTAGATGTGTTTGGAGACTTCTGGGTAGTTTCGCTTCAAGCATCAAAACTCACAATGCGAGATTCATCACCTTCCCAGAGTACTATGCTGGTACCCATTTCTGCCAGCAGCTGGGTTGACCGCAGGGGTATTTTTTTCCGGCTATGAGTATAACTCATACTGCTTCCAGTGGGAATCAAACACGGGTTGTCAGAACATTGGTAGCCCAGTCAGGTGGTTTTCCCAACTAGGCTACCGAGGTCCCCGACAACAAATTAAGTCCTCAATGACAGAAACTATAAAGGTTAGTAGACCATTTGACCCAATAAAATGTTTGTTACACAAGAGATGCCTAATAAACTGAACAACATCCCATAACTGAGTCAAGCCTCGTGTATAATAAGGAATGTGCAGATGCAGGCATTAGCATTCTATGCCTAAGATAAACCAATAATGTTCAATGTCTAGAAATAAATAAATATACAATATTTACCTCTTTGGCTTTCATCATTGTGTACTGTCTCGTACTCCTTAGTTCCAGTTCTGTATTGTTTAGCATCAGCGGATCTGCTTGTGAATGCACCTTCCTTTTTTGTCATGCTTCGAGCATCATGAGTTCTTCCCCTGCTGTATGAAACTTGTTCATTGCTGTTGTCTGTTCTCAGTTCTTTCCCCTTGTGGTCTTCGTTCAGAAACTCATCACTTTTAGAGCCATGTATAGATGTCTCGTCACCAAATTTCTTCACAGGTACTATGCTCTTCTGGAATTCATATTTATTTTGTCTATGATATTTATGTTTCTCGCTGTCTAACCGTTCATTAAGTGCATGTTGTCCATTTTCAGCATGGAAAGTTTGTGAATCAAATACCTGATTAGTCACCATTTTATTACGCCGGCTGCTCTGACTGTGCATGCTCCTACTTGCATTGTATGTTGGTGCTACGTTCTCATTTTTGGTGAAAGAATCTTTTAAATCTGACTGAAATCCATAGTTTTTTCTCCTTGTATGTTTCCCATCACCATCTCCTAATTTTAAATGACTATCTTGATAACCTCCCCCCCATCCTCGTTGACCACTACTGGCCACACCACCACCTCTCTTTCCTGACCATTGATTAAAATATTGATGCTGAGGTGCTTCATAATAATAATCATCTCTTTCATAGAAGCCATCTTGTCCATAAGCAGAGTGTGAGTACTTGTTCATGCTCTTGAAACCTCGGCCCCTACCCTGTGATTTGTTTTTACCTTTTCCTCTATATGACTGATAATTCTTGCCTCTTTCATTTAAATTTGATTGCCACTGATTTTCACTACTTTCAGAATGACTCCCTCCTACTGCAGGATCTCTGACCATGCTTGTGCTAACACTTTGAAAACTATTAGTCTGAACAGGCATTCCTGGCACATATGCAAAATTTGTAGAACTTCTGTACATGCTTGGATGAAATTCCTGAATTTTTGTGTATGGATCATGATAATAATTCACAAACCCATCTACCGGTGTAGCTGGTGGGTAGTACTCACTGCTGGTATACAAATAACCATCCGAGATCCCAGATGTGTGAGGTGGATAGTTGTGAAAATATGTTTCATGATTTTCAAAATGTGTTACACTGTTTGCTTTTGGGTGAGGAACAAATGTTGGGCCTGCTGAAGCTTGGTAAGAAGAAAAATCATTGTGCTGCTCATCATGGTCATTCTGTCCATTCATTTTTCAGTCACACTCACTGTAACTTAGACAACTGGCCTGACACTGTATTTGAACAATTAAAAAAAATAGCAAATACAAGAGAAGTTGAGATTAAGTCACACTATAACAAATAATTATTAGGAAGTCTAATTTTTCTGGAAAGTAAAGCAGCACGGGCGTAATACTGATCATCATCATCATCATGTGCCATACCGGTTGGCGTAGGTGATCATGTCCCTCCACAATCTTCTATCTACAGTCCATCGTATCAGTTCTGTTGTTGACTGTTTTCCATGCCATGACACCAAGCTATCCAGTATCTTCTCTCTCTGTCGCCCGTGATCTCTCGTTCCTTTTATTTTGCCAGTTGTAACCAAGTATTCCAACTTTCCTCTTCTCATGATGTGCCCGAAAAATGTTGATTGAATACCGATCACATTACCCTAAAAATCATGTGCTGAAGGTCTGTAAAATATAGGGTCACTAACACCATATTTCCCTATACGCCACTTGGCGTGATGGGGGTACTTTACTTTTTTTTTTTTTTTACTAATGAATCACTGGATGCATTGAAATGTAATCTTTCTTTCCTTCCTCATCTGCCTTTTAGCGTCGGGGGGGGGGGGGGAGATATAATTTGTGTGTGGTCTTTAACTCTTTTGTTCATCTCTACTGCTGTTATGTTTCCTGGTGTTTCTAATATTGATAATAAAATTTGCTTGAATGAATCATATATATATATTGGCAATGTGTGTGAGTGAATCACTAATCAGTGTCAGTGACTGAGTGACATTCAACCCTGATTCATTCTAAATTTGAGTACTTTGACTGTCTTCTACTACTATATATAACTACTCTCTCTGCTCTGTTTTTTTTTTTTAAACTAACTTTTCACATATTTTCAATGTTCATTTTTCAAACAACAATAATTAATCATCACTGAGTGACTAAGGCACTGTGTAATTTAATCACATACAATCATGAATAATGATACATTATTTAATTAATCGGAGAACATATTTTACAGTAGTGTACTCGAACTATGGAGAGTAGAGCATTATATATAATATATGACACTCACAGCTACTGATCTAATAATCTGCTACTAATTTAATAATAATATTCTAACAGTACTAATTTAATCAGACTTTAATTAGAATTAGTAGTGATAATAATAATTATATTTAGACCACTCCACAACCAACAAACTAACTGAACTCAAGTTTTGGATTAATTATTTATTTAATTATCATATCATTATGATTATCTTGTAGCATTTTATTTAATGAATGTTTAATTAATTAATAATTAATTAACTTTTACTGACTTGCTTAACTAGTAAACTTTACTAATTTACTGAAAGTTACTCTTAAACTTAAACTAAGTAAACGTACTACTTTTGATTACTTAACTAACTAACTCACTAATTGACTTACTACTACTTACTTTACTGCTAATTTACATGCCTTTACTTTACAACTTTACTACAACACTAAACTAATCACTAATCATCACTTTTTTTACGTTCGTTAACTTTAATTTTATTAATGACTCGACTCAATCATGAAAGTAGTTTGTATAGGTTTTAATGGCGATGACTAACAAAAAACGACGCATTATGGTATACTTGAATACCTGCTAAATTTATTAAAGAAATCACTTGAAGGTTTTTCAATAAATTAAAGGTAAACGTGGAAGAAAGAGAACGTTCGTGTCCTGGTCGTGCCAACCATCGTTGTAGGACCACACAATCAAACCGGCAACAACCACCGTCTGACGTCTGCTCCTGCTGGCTTGCCCTCGACATTTGGGGACAAGAATTTACATTAAAATATATTTATATAAGATCTTCATCAGCAATTACCGTCTGTTGTTATTGTACAATATGTGTTGTATCAATCACTCATGGACATAAATTGTTACAAATAATTGTCATGATCTCTTTCTATAACCACCGTCATTGTTCTTATATCAGTCGCAATTAACATTTTTCTTCACTAGAATTAAATTACCTAATATTTCTACAACCTTCGCTTACCCAGACTCTGCTGATATCACGTTACTACACTAAACATTTTCAATTCTAGATAAGAATTAATTTAAAATTAAATTCAAATAAAATTTACTTCAATACATATAACTATTATGATAGTAATTAAATATTATAATGATATAACTAACTACAATCAAATTTATTTAGTCAGTGCAAAATATTGACTGAAAGACACACTGTTGACAATTAACACATGAAATTATATTAATTTATATTTTTATATATTTATTTTTGATGGTTTCTATTGCGAGCGCTAGATCACAATCTGTTTGATATTTTAATAACGATGTAATGTAATTGTAATGTATTAATTTAATATATTTATTTCTATACGTCACGCATACGTTGACAGTTTTAAAGATATGAATGTTTTATTTAGACCACTCAACATGAATGAATTTAATGTTTTTACACATCTATAAAAGCGTTGATGAATAATCAGAGAAACCCAGTTTGTACTAAATGTTACTATTCTTAGCACCTCTGAAATGTAATACAATGATATCAGACACATATTGAAACGCTTATGCAATCGGATTGTTGGTTAACCTTAGAGAGCGGATATCCTCATCGTCATGCCTGTAAATTGTTGATACAACGCGTCTGGTTCACTTCTGTTTGATTGCATACATTGTTTACGATTACCCTGGATACCGCGAATTAACTTCCATATTTATGGGAAAGAAGTTAAACGGAGACAATCATAAATACATTATTGTCTTCACGTGTTGCCTCTCAGATCAATGAGATTGACTGATGATTGTGTGTGTGTGAGTGAGTGTGTATTTTTAAGTAAAATATGAAGATGTTCTTAAAAGTATTGCTGTTACGTTAGGTAAAGAAGTAATAATAACTTTTAATATTTTAATTAATAAGGTGTACAGTACATTTGTAACACTGAACACTATTTTATAATCTACGGCTTTATAATAAAATAATACTTCTTTTGACTCTGACACATTGTTAGCACAGTCCAATCCTCTCCTTTATTCCTTGATCAAAGATCTGGCACTTATTTTTATTTTCACCTGGTGGATAGCATGACGTAATTCGATGCCAGATGTTCTACACCATTAATAGCGAGCTGTATCATCTACGCCAACTACCTTTTTTTTCTTTCCTTTAATGACAGAACAAATTATGAATGATTGACTGAAATGAAAGTGACAAGCTAGTGATGCTATATTTTACAACATGCATCAAAGTTATGAAAGACATCAAAATTATATTCTGATCTCCTCCCTACATCAAAGTTATATAAATCCTGCTTTGTGTTATCTCGTGTTGTTTGTTGCAGTCAAACCAACAGATTTAAGGTGTCGTTTCTGGCGATTTAATATTGACCTCACATTATAATGTACAGTTTGTTTTGTCAATAAATATTTTATTTGCTTCTGATGTCATCATAAAAAGAATTCCTGTGTGTGTGTGCGTGCGTGTGTGTGTACGTGTGTGTGTGTGTGTGTACGTGTGTGTGTGTGTGTGTGTGTGTGTGTAGTTTGGAAAAGAAGATGCGCGGTGTTGAACAGAGTATTCTCCCCCCTATATTCTATCTATATATTATAATCTGATCTACTTCCTATATTCTATCTATATATTATAATCTGATCTACTTCCTATATTCTATCTATATATTATATTCTGATCTACTTCCTATATTCTATCTATATATTATATTCTGATCTCCCCCCTATATTCTATCTATATATTATAATCTGATCTACTTCCTATATTCTATCTATATATTATAATCTGATCTACTTCCTATATTCTATCTATATATTATATTCTGATCTACTTCCTATATTCTATCTATATATTATATTCTGATCTCCCCCCTATATTCTATCTATAAATTGTAATCTGATCTACTTCCTATATTCTATCTATATATTATATTCTGATCTCCCCCCTATATTCTATCTATAAATTGTAATCTTATCGCCTTTTCTAGAACCAATTCTGACCTATGGAAGCGAATCATGGAAAGTAGACAAACAAATAAAAATACAATTAGAGGCCACAGAGATGTGATTTTTTCAGAAGAATGTTGAGAGTTCATTGAACAGCTAAAAAGACCAACGAGGACATTCTTAAAGAGGCCAACACAAAAATGGAGCTCTCAAAAAAACATCATGTAGAAACAATCAACATTTTCCGAGCGCATCATGGGAAGAGGGAAGTTGAAATAGATTTTTTTTGCAGCTGGAAAAATACAGGGAAAGAGAGATCGTGAACGACAAAGAGAGAAGATACTGGATAGCTTGATGTCGTGACACTGGAAATAGTCAACAGCAAAATGTATATTATGCACTGTGGACAGCCATTTGTGGAAGGACATGACGGTCTAGGCCAACTGGTATAGCACATGATGATGATGAACACTAGCCTTGCTCCAGGCATTGTAAACCTACACTGTGGCATTACAAGGGACATTTTACAAAAACGACCATTGGTTTGGGGGCGGGGGTGATAAATATATTGACTAACAACCTTCAGAAAATATGTCGACCACTTATAGAGCTTACAATTAACAGAGAGAAGACCAAAATAATAATAAGGGATCAAGGCAAAGAAATATAAATGCATAAAAATGCGAAGTTGCAGTAACGATGACTGTAAAGGAGAAATTTTTTAAAAAATATTTAAAAATTGTATGGTTAAAGTTTTACGTAATTAATGGACGACACAAATTTGAAAGACGTTTCCGATCAATATGCCCTCAGGGGAAACAATAAACAACACACACACAGCTATGTAGGTAAATACATAAATAATATATACATTGAAATAATATGGCGATTAATGATGCTCATCAGGAAAACAAAAATTATAGTTTTCAACTCAAACATATTATCCACCCTCACGTATGTTTAGTGAAAGCTGTAAAAAGATAAAGGAGATTGAGAAAAAAAAAACTCAATGCATTTGACGTTAAATTACTAAGAAAGATATTTTTCATTAAATGGAATGAATGTAAGTAAAGTAAAGAGCCCTCGTCACACCAAGTGACGTATAGGGAATATGGTGTTAGTGACCATAAATTTTACAGACCTTCTGCACATGATTTTTGTGGTAATGTGGTTGGTATTGCGCCCAGGGCCGCTTTACTTTCCCAGAAAAAAATCCGGTACCCATTTAAGGCTGGGTGAACCCGGAAGCCGTTGATTGAGATCGAACCCTACCCCTTGTTCTTAGTAGTCCATTTCACTAACCACTGAGCTATCGCGGCTCCCAGCGAATTATTGAGCAGCTCTCAAATTGGAAACAGGTGAGAGGAAAAAGAGGACGACCTCGAGAAACACTGAAAAGGAACTCTAACAAAAGCGGCAAGGTTGGCAGGCACAAACGCACTCTCTATAATTGAACAGTATTGTCTGTTGCTGTGGGATAAAAAAGAAGACACCAGAATTAAATTCCGACAGAGCTGTTTAGAACTTCAGCCCCCACTTTATGTCGGATTCATAGATTACGAAAAGACATTTAATGGTTTAGACAGAGGAATGCTTTGGAAGTTGCTGAGTCATTACAGAATCCCCATAACGTTTATTAACTGATAAGAACAATGTATGAAGGAATAAAATGTAGTGTTGTGCGCGAAGGGCAGCTTACAAAAGCATTTGGAATAAGAACAGGAGTAAGGCAGGGATGCCTTCTATCTCCATTTCTTTGTCTACTGACCTTATATTGTATTTTGAAAATAACTCAGAGCAACAGAAATGGAATCCAATGGTCACTGACCAAGCAACTGAATGATTTAGACTTTGCTGATGACATTGCTCACTTATCACATAATCATCAACAGATGCAAGAGAAAATGAGCATACTTGATGAGCGATCACAATAGTTGGGACCTAAAATAAATAGAGATAAGACCAACATTATTAGAATTATGCAGTTGGCAATAACCAAATAATAATAGGAGAAATACCTCTACTAGACGTACAATCTGACACATATCTGGGTGGGAATATAGATAAAGTAGGAGGAACAGAGAATGATACCAAAATAAGGATACAGAAAGCAAGAGGATCATTCGTTGCACTGTGTAACATATAGAAGTCAAACGAAGTTAAGTTAAAATATAAAAATAAAGTAGAAGAAGAAGAGCTGTTACGTAGGCTAGAGTCATTACAAAGATGTTGTCATATGCTATGACATACGGTAATGACATAGGGCATGCCTTTCTGTAATAGTACATGGCGTGACTACTCGTCTAAACAAACTAAGAGATAAATCACGTGTCTAGAACTGTCGCGAGCATAGTACATCAACATGACAATAAAAGCAGCGACCAGTGAACTCAATAGCCTAACAATAACAATACACTGCTACAGAGTAAGTCTCTGTCTATCTTGTATGTTGTCCAGATGGAGTTATTAGGCCAGTATTTTTGTGGTTGATGTGTGTTGACCGTTTGTGTGTTGACAGTTTGTGTGTGTGGCTGTTTGTGTGTTGACCGTTTGTGTGTTGACGTTTGTGTGTTGACCGTTTGTGTGTTGACGTTTGTGTGCTGACCGTTTGTGTGTTGACGTTTGTGTGTTGACCGTTTGTGTGTTGACCGTTTGTGTGTTGACCATTTGTGTGTTGACGTTTGTGTGTTAATCGTTTGTGTGTTGACGTTTGTGTGTTGACCGTTTGTGTGTTGACGTTTGTGTGTTGACCGTTTGTGTTTTGACGTTTGTGTGTTGACGTTTGTGTGTTGACCGTTTGTGTGTTGACGTTTGTGTGTTGACCGTTTGTGCGTTGACGTTTGTGTGTTGACCGTTTGTGTGTTGACGTTTGTGTGTTTGTATGGGACGAGGAAACTTTCAGGCACTCTAGTTCTATAATGTCATGGTCACCTCAAACCACGAAGCCATTTCGACCTCAAACTTCATTTCGTTATAGTATGTTAAATGGTATCATCATCACATCACTTCGTTATAGTATGTTAAATGGTATCATCATCACATCACTTCGTTATAGTCTAGAACTGTCGCGAGCATAGTACATCAACATGACAATAAAAGCAGCGACCAGTGAACTCAATAGCCTAACAATAACAATACACTGCTACAGAGTAAGTCTCTGTCTATCTTGTATGTTGTCCAGATGGAGTTATTAGGCCAGTATTTTTGTGGTTGATGTGTGTTGACCGTTTGTGTGTTGACAGTTTGTGTGTGTGGCTGTTTGTGTGTTGACGAAGCCATTTCGACCTCAAACTTCATTTCGTTATAGTATGTTAAATGGTATCATCATCACATCACTTCGTTATAGTATGTTAAATGGTATCATCATCACATCACTTCGTTATAGTATGTTAAATGGTATCATCATCACATCACTTCGTTATAGTATGTTAAATGGTATCATCATCCCATCACTTCGTTATAGTATGTTAAATGATATCATCATCACATCACTTCGTTATAGTATGTTAAATGGTATCATCATCACATCACTTCGCTATAGTATGTTAAATGGTATCGTCATCACATCACTTCGTTATAGTGTGTTAAATGGTATCATCATCGCATCACCTCGTTATAGTATGTTAAATGATATCATCATCACATCACTTCGTTATAGTATGTTAAATGGTATCATCATCACATCACTTCGTTATAGTATGTTAAATGGTATCATCATCATATCACTTCGTTATAGTGTGTTAAATGGTATCATCATCACATCACTTCGTTATAGTATGTTAAATGATATCATCATCACATCACTTCGTTATAGTATGTTAAATGGTATCATCATCATATCACTTCGTTATAGTATGTTAAATGGTATCATCATCATATCACTTCGTTATAGTATGTTAAATGGTATCATCATCACATCACTTCGTTATAGTATGTTAAATAGTATCATCATCACATCACTTCGTTATAGTATGTTAAATGGTATCATCATCACATCACTTCGTTATAGTATGTTAAATGGTATCATCATCACATCACTTCGGACATTCCTTTTCTCTTCTGCTCACATTTTCCAAGTTTCTCTTCGTTTTGATATTTATGAAGCAAAACACATTATATGGAAATTATAAAGGGGCGGCTGTGGGCTATGGTTTATGGTTAGTCGAAGGCCCGGGTATCACTGCAAACAAATTAAAAACCATAATTGCTCAACCGCCCGTGCCAGTGGAATCATCCGAATTAAAACTCATCTCAATGTATAGGATCCAAACAAAGAAAGGCAGTTGCAGCCCCCATCATAGCAGCTACAGCACACGCCAAAAGACATAGGATATCATCATTAAGTGTAAGCAATCGGAATATCGAAACATGATCCGGATGAAAGCCACAGCTCACGGTGTGCACATAGTACTAAACTCAATAGCCGGATGTAAGTGATATTTGTTACAATCTAAATGTTCTAACATATAACGTAATCCACAATGTACTTTTTCCTGAGGAAGTAATAGATTAGTTATGATCTGATTTCAGATCACCAAGTTTACTTCGTGGAACTGGAGACCAAATTAAACAAACATTCATTTAGTTTTTCGAAAAGTGCGATCACATAAAATCGTGACATTTGAGCCGTTCAGCTTAATCACTTTGCCATTTATTTATTTTTATTTTGTACACAACACAATACCTACCCCCTACACCCTCCTGCAACAATATCACATAAACTCGTTGAACTGTTCTATTTAAAGTTGTTTATATCTGACGTTTTATTTTCTATCTTTCTTTACTCCAAAAATAAGTATCTCATTGCAGTGCTTTAAAGTCATCTCATTTGACTGCATGTCTTAACTAGCGACTACAACTGTTATTTACTTCTGTCACTATTGTTGTTTGATAGCTTCCTTTCGAGAGCCAATCAATGAAATGACTTTATGTCTGTACTCTAAGCACTGAATCAAAGCTGCTCTGCTATATGGAAGCGAGTCATGGACGATAAGTAAGACAACACAAAGAAGATTAGAGGCAGCTGATGTTTATCAGAAGAATGCTGCGAGTTCCATGGATAGCAAAAATTACAAATGAGGAATGTCTAAAACGAGCAGGAATAACTTCAACATCATACAGAAGAGCCAATCTACATTTATTGGGCATGTCATGAGAAAAGAAGGTATTGAAAATATTATAACAACAGGCAGAAAGAAAGGAAAGAAGAGCAGAAGGAAAAAAAATATTGAAAATCTTATCCAAATGACATAATAAAAGATCACCGACTGAAATTATGACGTGCATGAAGGACCGAGTGATGTGGAGAGAGATTTTCATCATATTGGCGTAGCACCAACCGGCATGACACCTGATGATGGTGATGACGAAACACTGAATGTATTGCTGCCTACAACATATAGATCTATACTTTCATCTATGTGGAAGCTTCTGCTGTAGTTCTTCTTACTGTGCCAGATCGCATTGACAATGTGAAAGTTCATAGCTTCATATCGAGTTGAGTTTTCATTGATTTCCTGATAATATTTCACACCACAATTAATGAATGCGCTGCTTACTTTTTTGTACCTTAATTCCGATGTCTTTATCTTATTAATTTATCGCTGTCCTTATCTAAGCTCGGAAGGCAACGCGCTTGACAGCAAGAGAGTTGGAAGCTGACAACGACTCATAGCTGATGGTTGCGCAAGGATTGGCGAAGAAAAACCATCCAGACCGTACTCCACCTCTTCTCAATGCCTGCAGTATCAGACTAACCAGTCTAGTCTGGCCAAGCAACTAGGGATCTGAAGGGGGAAGGCAACCTGGAACTCAAAAATGCGGTGCTGAATTCGGATGTGTTGGGCCGAAAGGTGCAAAAAAAAAAAAAAAAACTACAGCACAAAGTATCTACCCGACTTATCGAAGGGGAACAAACTCTGATCTTTTTCAAATAGATGTTAAAAGATGCTAATTTACAATTATAGTACAATATTAGAGACATTAGTCTGAACACAAAATATAAACAAATCCTCCAAGGTTTGTAATATTGAAAAAAAAAAAAACAAGTTTACAGGAACCGTTTGAAAGTCCAGGTGAGTCAGCAAATAATGTCAAGACACCATCACGAATATACAGCAAATTTTACTCCAAAAATTGCACGAATCCGAGTTGTACGATAAGGGAGGGGTACGAAAACCGAGACTCCAATGCAGAGCCAAACATCACGTGTCTCATATTTGGTTTCTCCCTCTTCTGATCATCAATTCCTCTCCAGTTTGTACATATATTTATCTACCCCCCCACCTATTTAGTTCTTCTCTCCCAAGTTTTGTTGTTGCAGCAATACAAGTCATTCTATCGCAAGTCCTGAAACATGAACCACTGTATTCTAGTTCATGATGGATTTAGCCTTCTCAACAGCGACCATATAATTTATCGCAACGCTTGACATCAGCTATTGCATCCTCATTTCATTGCCGAGCATGCACTTATGGTTTCTGTCTTTGACAGGTTTATTTCAGTTGCTCCCTAGCAGCACCTCGGACAGGTTTATTGCAGTTGCTCCCTAGCAGCACCTCGGACAGATTTATTGCAGTTGCTCCCTAGCAGCACCTCGGACAGGTTTATTGCAGTTGCTCCCTAGCCAAGTCCTTTCTTGAACTCTTCTTCAACAGAAATAAATAAAGACCTGTCATTATGTTCATGTTCGGGTCTGGAGTCTAAAGTAGAAGATGAATACAAGTGGTGCAACTGTTGATTGTTCCAGCAAAGATATTCACACAACGCTGATCAATTCTCGGTGTCCATGAGGATCAACAGTATCATTCTTGATTTCTGTGTTTTCGGACACCCACAATTATGAGATCAATCTTTGCCCGGAATTGCTTACTGCTGAGTGGAAATGAATCAACTGGTTGTTAATCACGAAGAAGAAGAAGAGAAGTGACATTCTCAAGATTTGAAAATAATATTCCGTACAGATATATTATTATTATTTTTTTTTTTTTTGGTCTTGTCAAAACAACTTTGAACAGTTCTACTGCTCTAGACAACAATAAAACTACTAAACACAATTAGAACAAGACAAATGAAATTTTTGGGGCATGTTAAAAGACACAACAGCCTAATAAAAGTACTATTGGAAGGGAAAATACAAAGTAAATGAGGCAGAGACAGACCTAGACTAACATTGACGAGTAACATCAAAAGATGGACAAGTCAACCTATGACAATCTGCACCATCAACGCAAAAGACAGAGTGGAATGGCGCTTCATGGTAGCCAACCTTCGATGCGGAGACAGCACTCAATGATGATGAGACTCTAATCTATAATTAAATATAATCCTTACAGTCGCATCTCTAAGGCATCTTATATAGTCACATACAAAAATCATGCTCATCTGTTTGTACTCTTTTTCCATGCTTCAGAATTTCGTTGATCGTCTCGTTAAACCTCTCAGTCAAGTGTAAGTTCTCCAGAAATTTAAAGTCTAGACCAAAATAGTGTCCTCTAGAAACGATTAATTATTTTCGGTCGAAAGAGGGTTAACTCCTGCATTCAATTGATAAATGTTGACTTAATGCTGACGTAATCACGTGAGCTTGAATTTATTTTCAGCGAAAAAGAGTATAACCAAAACCTCAATATTTCGTCCATCTTGTCGTTGGTGCAGTTATATGGCAAACTAAGATTAATAGAGTGGACGTTGGATTCTGTGGATGGACGTGCTACACATCTTGTTGCACTCTTCACCTCCCGTAGCGCATTATTTGAAACAGATTTTTTTCTCCATAAAGTAACACAGTTGATGCAATCGAGGGTTTGCACGAATGGTTAGAGCGTCGCCCCCCGAGGAGATATCTGGGGCGACGGTCAGACAAGACTTGTCTATGCTTAAGAAATATCAACAACACTGAGTTAATTTAGTTCGTTCATTAAAGTGTTATGTCGAGGTGTGAGCACAGTGATTCTGCAAGGGGTCAAAGTTAGGTCCTAGGTAGGAACTAAAGATCAGATGTGGCTCATCACGATTTGTTGTTTGTTGTTGACGTTTTGTTGTATCTTTACAGCTTTATATCTCTAGCGAGGTCCAGAGGGACTTCATTTTGCGTGAATATTACATCTCCCGATTTTTCACACCGGTTGCCGTGTGCCCAGGTGTCCCGCACCATACACGCAGATATTCTCCAACGTCAGATATCATCTCATATTTTTATCGTCGAGGTTTTCAACGTTTTTGGGTAAATGTTTTTCCTGTTAATTTTGCCCGGACAGGGGCATTTTGGCTTTCTCTTTTTTAATTTCTAACAGCCAAGTGTTCTTTAACGTGCGCAGAATGCACGTTTTTTTCGCCGCTTTCCCAGAGAACTCGACATCAGATCTCACTACTCAGAGACCAGGGGAGGGTAAAGCCACGGATTGGATTCATTAATTTTTTAAAAATTGTCTACGTGCTGGGAATCGAACCCGGGACCTCCCCATCCCCCCCCCCCCTAAAGTTTGCATCCGGCCCGGAACAGCGCAGCAAAGACAGCCAAAGAGCAAATGATAATAACGTATACACTATAGAGATAAGACCATATGATAACGTACACACTATAGAGATAGGAGCAAATGATAACGTATACACTAAAGAGACATGGGCAAATGATAACGTATACACTATAGAGATAGGAGCAAATGATAACGTATACGCTATAGAGACATGGGCAAATGATAACGTACACACTATAGAGACAAGAGCATATGATAACGTATACACTATAGAGATAAGAGCAAATGATAACATATAAGTAGTATACAATGTCAATTAGGGACCCCAAATGTGCTTCCAGAAGCACCTAAATCCTTATATAAATAGTCTACCCTCACATGGAAGCACATTTTTCCTTATATGAGAGTCTACCCTCACATGGAAGCACATTTTTTCCTTATATGAGAGTCTACCGTTTTTCCTTATATGAGAGTCTACCCGCCCATTTTTGTTCCTGTGACCTCTCGTGGTGGTGGTGGTGACCTCCCGGTGACCTCCCGTTGACCTCTCGTGGCGGTGGCGGTGACCTCCCGCGGCGGTGGTGAAGGGGTGGTGAAGGGGTGGTGGTGGTATCATAAATCTATTATATTCTTTGTAGTTTAAATGGTTCCGTAACTTTCATAAATCTATTCTTTCTTTATACTCTCATTCAATAAAAACAGTGACAAGTTTATTTATTTATTTATTGTTTTATTCGTATATATTGAACAATCGATAACACATGGTTTTGACAAAAATGTATTCTTTAACTAATGTACATTATACTCGTAATTAATATATAGAAAACAAAGTAGTTTATTTACAAACAGTAATACATGATAGTGTTAAATGGATAAAGGGGAGGTGGTCACATCAGAATGGAAGTTTATTGTTTCATTCGTATATATTGATCAATCGATAACACATGGTTTTGACAAAAATGTATTCTTTAACTAATGTACATTATACTCGTATTTAATATATAGAAAACAAAGTAGTTTATTTACAAACAGTAATACATGATAGTGTTAAATGGATAAAGGGGAGGTGGTCACGTTGTCGGAATGGACCTGACGCTTGATGAAGAAATAGGAGAGTGAGTTCCGATGTTGTGTATATGTGTATACCGACCCCTTGTATGTTTTAAACCCTATATTTTTACCACCCCCGGCTTGTTTTTTGGTTAGAACCTCTGTGAATGTATCCTTATCTAAATTGTTGTGACGTTTATTAAGGCCCTTGGTGCTAATTTTAGCATAATCCCCAAAACAGTAATAGGTCTTGCTACACAAGGAAATCATCCCATCCCCCGAATACTCCAACTTGAACAGACCAGGAGTCCGTTTGTCGTATAACTGTCTGGCCTTACAATCTGAACAGTCATACTTTACGCCCCTGTGTTGAATGAAATCGGCCCGATGGACTTCACAAGTCTCTGAAGGGAACCATTTGTCGTACTGTGAGAAAAACTCATCTACCTTATCGGTTTTAACGACCTCTTCTAACGATGACTCGCTGAGGGCCAAGTACAGGCTATCGGTATCCATCTCACAGAGTTGAAAGTTGGACCTAGCTACAAACTTATCGAGGAAGTCATAATAAAATTCCAACATCCGCAATTTCGCGTACTGGTAGACGAAAAAACCAATCTGCGAAGGAAGATCCCACATGATACCTCTTTTGCCTATCGATACCTCGTACAGGTCCTCACCAATAGATGTCATGTTTTTAAATCGTGGGTTATTTACCAACTTGGTTGTATCAGCACCCTCTTTAACATAGGAGACGTCCACGTGTTTCGCCATATTCGTCAAGGTCTTCCCGTAGGCCGAGTTTCCTAAGAGCTTCATCGTGTCGCTTACTATAGATTGACTTGGATCTAAATCACCAGCCCGACGCGCCTCTGTGACCTTGTCCCCAAACTCCTTAAAGCAACTAATGGGTAGGTACTCTACCACCTGATAAATTTTTGTTACCTCTAGCCCATGCTCTAAATACCACTTTAACAGCGGTGTGGCCAACAGAATCTTTGTTCCACTATAACTACCCACGAGAGTACGTCTGGGGGTACGTAATAGTTTGTTTTTGGTGGCGTACTCCCGCATAAAGGGACCGATATCATCTAGACCTACGTCAACATTTTTAAAGATGGGGGTCATCTCACTAAAATACTCTTTTAAATTATCGGGAACGTGAATGTCGCACTCGACGAGCCCAAAAAACGACTTGTCTGAGACTGAATCTATAATGGCTTTATCAGTGATTGGTTTATATTTAGCAAAAGATGGTTTAGAACCACGTAGGTTCTCATCTATAAAGACCTGGATAGCTGGCGTTGTTTTCTTTAACCGTTGCCACTCACACTCCCACATAACGACTACGCGAACACGGTCGAGGCTCTTTAAAAAAGCCGTTATTTCACAGGTTTTCGCATACAAATCAGCCAACTGTATATTATTCACCGGATTGACTTCTCGATCCCTGGTGATGTCACAGTTTGGATGACCGTGAAAGAGACAGCCATGGAACTGATACACGGTCCTACTGGATTTATCCCACCCATCCACTCTAATCTTGCGCTCACCCAAAGCGATCTCGCGAGCATTAAACTGGGTTCTCAAATGAACCTGGTTTTGGTGGGCAATCCAAGTCAGATACTCTCTGCACTGACGCGTGTAGTAGTTCATTTTAAGGGGTTTATACCCATCTTCAGCCTTACGTATGACCGTATAATCGGTGGGAAACTTTTTCATAAGTGCCCATAGATAAAGGGCGTTGGCATCATAGCCTTTAATGGATTTGACCACTTTTCCGCCCCTAATAAAGGTTTTATCCTTCTCGTGGTACCGATGAAAGATAATAGAGGGGCCTCCGACAATATTCTGTCTTATGGTATGATGCAAATCGGCTTCCTTTTTTGCAATCAGGGAAAAACCCACATCCCTGGAGAGAGTTTTAAATAGATACCTCAGAGTTATTCCGGGGACCGAAATCGCATTCTTAAACATATCGATGTCTAATTTCCTATAAAACCAAAACTGTTGTGCTAAGGCCTCTAAGAAGGGGACTACATCTTTGTTGTTATACCAAACTAAAAAGTCCCTAAGGGTCGTCATTTTATTGTCTTTCCAGACCTTTTTACACAGAGCATACTCCTCCTCGGAAATATTACAATTTTTTAGTTTCGAAAAGAACGCTTCGTATGGGGGTAACTCCCTCTCATTCAACTTATTTAAATCTGTTACGTACTCGTAACAGAAAACACCCTTTGTCTCCTCTACTTTATAGGCTGCCAAGTACTTGCTATAACTAAACCCAGGGGCTAAATAATTTACTATATCTAAGAATTTTAGATTCTGTGTTGCAATACACATAAAGTTATTATTTCGTTTAACTATAAAATTTATTTCACCAAGTCGGTTTTCTTCTTCTTCTATCC
Source organism: Megaustenia siamemsis (assembly GCA_032433765.1). Taxonomy (NCBI): domain Eukaryota; kingdom Metazoa; phylum Mollusca; class Gastropoda; order Stylommatophora; family Ariophantidae; genus Megaustenia; species Megaustenia siamemsis. The sequence goes on along the minus strand of JAVIAB010000051.1, from coordinate 156,176,187 downwards.
GCTCCTCCTCAGCATCCTGTATCACACTTTCCTGCTCGTGCTCCTCATCCTCTCCCTCGTCTTCCTGATCGCTATCCTCAATGTAGTTGTTACCCTTTCCAGCTGTTTCAGGTACGGAGGCGGCAGCGAAGTAATGTATTAAATACGGCTTTATTAAATTTATGTCGTACTTGCCCGAGTTGAAACCTATCACTGGGAGCTGCTTCAAGTAAGCTTTTAGACGACCTCTTGGTCAGATTTCTTCCGATCACGCCTTTGCGCACATCCGGCGAGTTTTTCAAACAATTCTCTGAAATCCTCTTTTAAAATTTTATACGCCTCCTTCGAGATAGATTTTAGATACTTAATCATTTTATTGACCAGTTTCTGAGGATCTCCGTCGCTTACAAAACAGACAGGATCTTCAAACCCAGGAACGTTAGAGGCCACAGATACAGACAAAGGGACATGTTTTGCTAAAAAATGTGTACTAGCAGAGGTACCTTCGGGGGTGGGCAAGTTGGTATTATCAAAATAACATTCCATATCAAAGGTGGCCCTAAACGGATACACGAAACCGCCGGGTACGTCAATACCCTCTTCCTCTATTACATCCCCAATAGTCTCGCTAGGCGTATAAATTTCACCTCTAAAATAATCTTTAGGTTTACCACCATTACATGTTTGGGCATGCCTGGTCATCATAGAATAGCAAGCCCATAATTTCCCACACTGTGGACAAGAGAAAGCACTAGCTGCTTTATTAATATTACTAATGTACATGAAATGGTCCTTGTGAAACAAGACCCGCATAGTATCATCATGTGATCCCCTGCTTCGGAGTTTTGGACAGAGGGCCTCTTCATCATTGAATTCAAATACATCGATGTTTATATTGAAACACTCTTCCAAGTGTGGTAGTTGTTGTAACGTCACACCTGGAAAAGTGTCAACGAAAAGAATGTCCCAGTGCAAGTACCACTGACTCACGAGATGACGAGTGGTCAATTCTAGATTGTCGATATCGCTCCCTTTAAATAACGCCAAACAGCGGAAAAAACATAGGTTGTCATTATAAGAAGTAGAAGTATTATGAGTTTTCTGCAAGGTGTAAATGTACCTATTGTTAGTAATATAAGATGGTAATTCCTCTAGGCAACATCCAATGGGGAAGTCACGTATGTGGAATAAATAGAAACTAGTTGCTGGAATACTCTCCACCATCCACTTAGTATCAGGTCTGTTGATCATGGCAATGTCTATAGGGTTCTGTTCGTTTAGAGAATCAACGAAGCTGTTGAAATCGCCAAGATTATTGATTAATTGGGGAAATTCTAGAACAGCCGAGTTGTTGAGGGAAGAGTGGAAGAAACGTAGATCACCGGTGTCCCGGTGTCTAAGGATCAGGTGGTGACCATAGTTAATTTTGAATCTGGTTGTCTGACTGTCAAATATATTTCTTAAAAGAGCAGACCAGTCTGTGATAAATGGACGTGCTGGTGAATGGAAAAATGTATATGTAGAAACTGTCTTGTTGATTGTAGCATGGGTGTTTATAGCTGCCCAGTTTTGCTCATATACAGCCCGTACATCATCAGGCAGTGTTGCTAATGGGTCATCGTTCTTGAATTTTTTACTTGGAGGTGATTGGTCTGCATCTATCTTTCGTTTGTTTGTTGTAGAAGAGGTCGATGGTGAAGTGGGTGATGCTGTTTCAGTTGCTGATGATGTTGATGAGGGTAAATTGGGTGTTGTAGAAGGAGCCATTGATGAAGCTGGTGTTGTTGTAGAATGGTTTAGTTTCATATGTCTGGCTAACGAACTACGTCTCGTATACGTGTGCTGACAAATATTACACACGTATCGTATAAGGCGATGTGCACCTCGATGGTGCTCCAACAAACTTTTGCGCCATTTAAATATCTTTGGGCACAATGGACATTGATATTCGCCTGAAGGTACTTCGTTGTTAGAAACCATCTGTAGAAAAAAAATAAATAACCCTTTGTCAATGATACTTTACATACCTAGGTTTAAACATGTTAATAACATCGAATTGTAAGACATAAAATACTTAGTTTAATCATCCAATAAACGAGGGAATTCAACAATACATATATTAACTACATTAAACACCTTGAATAACCTATTATCGATAACCCTTAACATACTTTAAGAGAAAACAATCCAACTTATAACGCAAAATATAGTCTCAATCATCTACACTGAATATAACCTATTATCGATAACACTTAACATACTTTAAGAGAAAACAATCCAACTTACAGTGCAAAACTCCGCTAGAATGAACAGTAACTTTCCTTGAAGCAACCAAACTTATGACACAAATTCTCACATGAGACTAGTTTAAATATATCCTGGTACAAGATTTTAACCAATCAGCGAGTGACTATGAAAACATCGACTGATATCTGGATTAACCAATCAGAGAAGAGTATTAGTATAGGAGGCGGGGCAAAGAAATGACTGACAGCTAGATTAACCAATCAGAGAAGTGGGTGAATACTGACCTCATTTACCGGTTGACAGGCCGTCGACTCTGGTTCATCGGTGGGGTCGGCAAATAGGGGTGGTGGCGGTAAAATTTCATCATCCTCCGCGTTATATGTAGTGGCTGTGGGTTCAGTGGTGGGGTCAAGTAATGCGGGTGGTGAGTTAGTTGAACTGACAGGGGAGGGTGGTGCAGAGTCAACTCCTTCCCAATTGATGTATTCCTTTATTCGTTGGGCTAAATGTTCTCCACACAAGAAGACTACGTCCTCTTTCGTGAACTCATGATATAAAATATCATTTATTTGCGCGCTAAGGCGTTCCTCAAACTCTAGATGACACGAGTGAGGTAACGAGTTGTCATGTTTCACCTGACACCCTTTACAATAGTCATATGGTTGATACTGTAGAATGCACAACACCTTGTCAAATAGGATGTAAGGTCTGATAGATGCCATTTTACGGGAATCTGCAATATAAGAAAACCACATCACAAATATTTGGAAAGGGACAGAACATGTAGTACATGATAAAAATACTTTAAATGTGATAATACTCAATCAAAGTGTCATTAGTGACGATGGACCCTCGGTGGAAACACCCCTTCACTGCTCTTATTGCTGGTCCCACCGGTTGTGGAAAAACTGTATTTGTTCAAAAGTTTCTACAGAATCTACAAGAGCTAGTTGTCCCCGTACCCGAGGAAGTTATATGGTGTTACGGGGAATGGCAACCAATATACGAGACTATGGAGAAAGTGAGATTTATCGAGGGTCTACCAGATATCGATAACTTGGAAGGGGGTAAGAAGAGAAGACTCATCATCCTCGACGACTTGATGTCAGAAACAGATGAGAGGGTGACAAAATTATTCACCAAAGGTAGTCATCACAGAGATATGAGCGTGATCTACATTTTTCAAAATCTATTTGGAAAAAATAAGGAACATCGAACTATAAGCCTCAATACTCATTATATAGTCCTTTTCAAGAATCCAAGAGACGGAAGTCAAATTACAAATCTGGCTAAGCAAATGTACCCTGGTCAAGTGGCGTACCTCCAAGAGAGTTTTAAGGACGCGACAGCGTCTCCCCACTGTTATTTGCTGGTAGACCTTCGACAGGAAACACCGGATCATCTGAGGCTGAGAACAAAGATATTTCCAGGGGAGAGACAAATCGTCTACGTTCCAAAGTAATAGAATGGAAGCTTCACTTAGACGACACGGTGAAATGTTGAAATGTCTGCGCTCAGCTACGCCGAGTGGTTTAAGAGCCATATTGAAAACGGCCTCTCCAGAACTCATTCGCTTTTTATGTGAGTGTTGTCATAACATATTAAAAGGTAATGTTAGACTCACTAAGCATCAGAAGTGCGAGCTACGTCGACACAAGAACAAGCTGAGATTCCTCACTAAAAAGAAACCGAATCTTACGCAGAGGAAAGCAATTCTACAAACTGGTGGATTCATAGGTGCTTTGATCAAGCCTATATTAAGTGTTCTAGGCGGTGTATTAGGTCTGTAAACATGGCCAAGAAAATGATTTTGATGGATCCTCGGTTATTAGAGGGTTTGAAACAGACTTCCACGTATACACCACCCGAGGCGATCAATGATAACTTGAGAGATTTAGACGATGAAATGCAACGTATCTTAGACCGTAACGATTTAGCCCCTGCTGATAAGGCCAGAGTGTACCAACGTACTTTGCAACAGTATTTAACTAGAATGGAGCAGTATAAACGACGTCCGTTGGGATCAGTCGATCTCATTCAACATAACTCGTCAACAGAAAGAATACCTTCTCCTCCACCTTCACCACCACCCGTCGATGTGCAACCAGAACAAGCCAAGGTACCCGAAACCCCAAAGACAAGTAATGAAAACACTTCACGGCTAACCTCGTATAAATTGAGGTCCAAAAGAAAAAAGTCCAAAATCCCAACACCAAAATGGGAAAGGTGGACAAAGTATTGAGACGTTATTACTATGACCCTAATCAACCAGGGTCGTATAGTGGTGCAAGAGCCTTGCAACGTAACACCAAAGTAGGAATTAAAGAGATCAATCGTTGGTTGAGTCACCAGGATACCTATACCCTTCATAAACCGATTCGACATAAATTTGAACGGCGTCCGATTATAACGAGTGGACCCAAACAACAATACCAAGCAGACTTAATCGATTTAAGACATTTGAAAAAACACAATGATGGGTACTCCTATTTGGTTTCTTGTGTGGATGTTTTCAGTAAATTAGCGTGGGCCGTCCCAATACGAACAAAAACGGGGAAATCATTAGTGGAGGCTGTTGGTAAAATATTTATCGATGGGAAACCTGCGAGTCTTCAAACCGACAAGGGGTCAGTTTCTGAACAAAACATTTCAGAAATTTCTCGAAGACAACAATATTCACTTTTTCACCACCCAGAATGAAGATATTAAGGCTGCTGTTGTGGAACGTTTTAACAGGACTCTGAAACAAAGGATGTGGCGATATTTTACGAAATCCAATCGACTTTGTTATGTACATGTGCTACCCGCCCTACTTCGAAGTTATAATCATTCGTACCACAGAAGTATAAAAATGGCACCGGTCGACGTTAGCAGAGACAATCAAGAACAAGTGTGGAACACGTTGTATAGCAAACACAACTTGAAATTTGAAAGACCCCTGTATAAGGCTGGTGATCGAGTTAGAATGGTCCTGGGCAGAGCTAATTTTAAAAAGGGTTATGCCCCAGCTTGGACGGAGGAACTCTTTACCATCAGTCGAGTAACTGAAACAAAACCCGTTACATATGTGCTGAAAGACGATAAGGGTGATGAAATAGAGGGGTCATTTTACACACAAGAAATTCAAAAGGTTGGAGACAAGAATGAGTACAGGGTCGAGAGGGTTATAACCCAACGTCGCACGTCATTGGGACGAAAAGAGAGTTTAGTCAAGTGGTTTGGTTATGATTCCTCATTCAACAGTTGGATACCGACCAAGGACATTGTCCGATACAAAAACTAGAGATGGTGGAAGAGGGTGAATCGTTTGAAGATCCTGTTTTGCGAACCCTGAGCTCTGGCGGGGAGAGAACCTCGGTCTGGCCAGTATTTGGGAAACTATTCCCCCGTTTAGAGATTGTCTTTATGTGTCAAATGCTTGTTATATATGCCGTTGTCGCGGTCTCGCTGTTCAATCTGTCCACTGAAAAGCCAGACGCGAAGGACGGAAAACTGTGGATAGCCCTACTGAGCAGTTGTTTAGGTTACATGCTCCCGAATCCAAAGTTGGAGACGAAAAGGTGAATAGAGGAAAATGAGATTTTATGTCACGTTACCTAGCAATGCTTCTATGGATATTTTTAAGGAAAATAACCCCGGCCACTTTTTCGTCAAGCTTCCTCAGACCATTGATATTACAACACAATATGAGATTGCGCTGGTCGAGATACAGTTTCCGCTAAATTATTTCAATGTAATAGAGGGTGATGTCTGGATTCGATACGAATCTCTCGCTAACGACGATATTTGCGACGCTAGATTTTATTTCAACGTGACATTGGAGCCTGGGTTATACACGAAACCCGATGCATTCATCGGCGCGTTGAATGCGTCGATCATAAAAGCGGAGGATGAGTCGAACGGGGATGTGAAAGGGAAAAAAATGAGATTCATTTACGCAAAAGAGGTGAATAAAGCCATCTTGAAACTTTACGAAAAAGGAGTCAGTGTTACCATAAGCGATACTTTGAAAAACATGTTAGCCTTCCCCAAGACCTCTATATCAGACACGGCTCCCGATATCTTCAGCGTGGGTGTAATGGATATGGAAAGTGTTGCAAAAAATGTCTACGTCTACTGCGATCTCGTTTCACCCAGACCCGTCGGGGATGTGATGGTACCTCTCCTCAGGAGCGTGCCTGTTCTCAATAGAAATCACACCTCGGTGTTTCAGATCTACGATAAGCCTCACTACCTGCCCCTGAGTAGATTTTCCTTCGATACCGTGGAAATCCTTTTAGCCAACGAACACGGAAAAACCATTCCATTCACCAGCGGGACGTCGGTGCTAACGGTACACTTTCGCGTGAAGAAACATCTCGAGCTGGTATAATGGTGAGACATACACCCTTTCACCGCAATGCCAGGTTATACGAAGACTTTTATTGCTGTCAGGCGGGTGATGGGATGCCAGTGTTTATAGGAGGTCGAAATCAACGAGGACGAGGAATCGGTAGTTTCTTTGGTGGAATCGGGAGGGCTATTTTACCCTGGTTAAAAACAGGGGGTAAAGCCTTACTCAGAGAAGGCGTGGGGACCGGTCTGCAGGTCGCGCAGGACGCATTAGCTGGCAGAAATATCGGCGATGCTTTCAAATCACGAGCTAAGGAGGCCGGCATGCGGTTATTAGACGGGGCCGTAGACCACCTGACGGGTAACAACCAATCAGGAAGTGGTTTACGACGACGAATCAGAAAGCGAGTCAGGAAGGCAGCCCCACCTGGCCAACCCGTTACGAAGAGAATAAAACCATCAGCTAGACTGTTCCCCCTTCATTCTGCAACCAAGAGGCGAACTAAACTGTCGGTACCAAAAGATATATTTGATTAATGATGTCTCTCATTCACCCCAAGTCATGTGAATGTCTTCATTCTGGTTTGGATTTATTTAGCGTTCCACCAACTCAGACTGCTGTAGACTCGGGCCAATTTACTGAAATTCGACCTCTTGCCTCGTTAGCTCATGGGGCTCCCATAGAGTTTTTCATTTCTGGAAACACTGAAGAGTATCTAGATCTTTTCAACACGTTTTTACATCTGCGGGCCAGGATCACCCTCCCCAATGGTGAAAGTTTACCATTGGATGCCGAGGTAGGACCAGTCAACAATTATCTTCACAGTCTATTTTCTCAAGTCGATGTTTCTCTGAATGATACATTGATTACACCATCTGAGAATACCTATCCATTTAGAGCAGTGTTCGAGACTTTACTAAACTATGGGGAGGATGCGAAAACGGGGCACTTGACGGCTGCTCTGTTCTACAAAGATACAGCAGGCCACCACGATGATATGCAGGCTAACGAGGGATTTAAAATACGACGTGCTTTGACTTCGGATAGTAAAGAGGTTGAAATGATGGGTCGTTTGCATTCTGATCTCTTTGTGCAGGACCGTTACATGTTAAACAGAGTGGATGTAAAGATTAAACTCACACCCTCTAAGGACGTGTTCAACATCATGGCTCAGGATAAGTCTGTGGGTTATAAGAGTGTAATCACTTATGCTGCCCTCGTGGTCAGGAAAGCCAAGCTAAACCCAGCAATTTCTCTGGCCCACGAAAAAGCGCTTTTAAGTGGGAATGCACGGTACCCAATCAAGCGGGTTACCCTGAAAACATTTGCCATTGCTCGTGGGATGTATTCCCACAACCAAGACAATTTATTCCTATCTCAAACACCAACACGTATAGTGATAGGTCTGATTACCGCCGGTGGTTTTAATGGAGTTTATAACATTAACCCATTCAATTTTCAACACTTTGGTTTGACTTATATGAACCTGATGGTTGACGGGAGATGTGTATCCGGAAAGCCACTAGCTATGGATTTTGAAAACAATCACTATGCGCGAGCCTTTTTTGGTACAAATTTGGCCATGGGTTTGATTGGTAGAGATGCTGGCAATGGTATTGATTATCATCAGTTCAAGGATGGCTTTTGTCTATTTGGTTTTGACCTCTCACCCAGTCTGCTAGATGGAACCCAGTTTGAGCTAGCCACGAGTGGACCCTTGTCGATAGAGCTCAAATTCGCCGCTCCCACGACAACTCCCCTACAGGTTATTGTCTACGCCGAGTTGGATTCAGTACTGGAAGTATCCAAGACAAGACAGGTTCTAACAGACTACGCTATTTGAGAAAATGAACACGGGGGATATTTACAGTCTATTGATGTCCGATGTTTTTGTTCGACGTTGCGCCCTTGTTAGTGTCCTCCCACGAGACCACTTACCACCCACCATCGATCAAACCAAGACTGCCGCCTTTGTCGTAAACACCGACCCTGCCCACAAACCTGGTGAACACTGGGTGGCCATTTTTTACAATGGCCTCGGACAAATAGAGTATTTTGATTCCTACGGTTTACCTCCCAGGCACATTGATATTTTAAACTTTATCGAGAGGAATTCACATGTTCCATTCGTCTACAACCCACGAGTGTTACAAGACTTGTTTAGCAACACGTGTGGTCTATATTGTGTTTATTATATAATTTTAAAGTGTCGTGGTGCGAGCATTAACAGAATTCTCATGCCATTTTCAACGAAACAACATATTAACGACCGTATCATTTATCGGTTGATGACGCCCTGGATCCATCGACTGAGTGGAACAAACTTCCCATGACTCATCAAAGATGGCGGCTCTCTGAACATGTCTCAACACGTCCGATGACGTATTGCATCAGTTACTATAAATAGAACGTATTCCATTGGTTACTATAATTAGGCTGGCCACGCCCCACTTGTTACAGGGTATAAAGGTCAGCCGTTCTCAGTTCTACTACATACAGAAAGTCAGAGCCCTGCTACCAAGTCGTGTGATTCAAACATGGAATCGGCTAGCGTTAATATGCCAGCTTCATTTGATGTATGTGATCAACGTATTTTCATGTCTCGTAGAAATGAGAATATAATTCCACTGTCCAAAGATGGTGTTAAGGCAGTCTCAGTTTCTGCTTTTCATAACAGACCATTGATAAACATAAGGTCATATCGTGGTGAGAGTCTTCTTAAGTTTCCTACCAGAACTGGAATAACACTCTCGAGAGATGAATTTATCACGCTAGTTGATATGCGAGATGACATTTTAGCAACTTATGATAACATCAACTATACTACGCCTCTTGTTGAGCAACCGAAAAAACCAAGAGATATGTATGCCTCGAGTGATTCAATTTCCACTCAGTCGCCAATTACCTACGCCGTCTTTGATCAAGGCTTTGTCAAAATGGAGGGTGGCTGTGTTTTGAACTCTAATCAACCTTCGTATTCACCAGTGTTTGATAACCATTTAGCCCAAACAGACAGTTCCAACAAAGCGAGGAAGCCGAGACGAGTAAAATTAATAAATTCTGCAGTGGAACAGTGACATTTTTTATTACTTATACATGACTATGTTGTTATTTGTGTACTTTTTTCAGATGATTTGAATTCATATTTGTACTATTGAAATCATCATTGTTCAATTATAAACATTTGAATGTGTAACATGTGTTGTCCACGTTGATGTATTGAAATAAATTTATGTTTCATTGTGAAAATAAACATTATAAAAAGAGTATATTTGTTTGTTTTTTATTTGAGTTGTTTTAATTTATTTAATTTTAAATTATTTTGTTAAATTAAAATAAATGACAGTATAGAATCTATGAAATAAGGTTCTACTTACGATTTGTAAAGTAAATTTACTTGCACGGCCAAGCACACTCTTGCTTGAGGTACAGCCAAGACACTCGTTGAAACTGCTTCAGAGAGAGAGAATAAAATCCTGGATGCTTGGATCTACTTATATACAGTTCTAACCTCTTTGATCGATCAAGTACTCTCCAGTACAACCATATTAATTTTCCCCTAAACATCCCACATTAAAACAACCACCCACTAAAATTCCCCTGATAAGTGGTATTCTAATCTTCAGATGATAAAAAGTCATTAACGTAGCCCTGGCCAGTCTGGCACTCAAACATTCAATCAAAACTTTTCACAGCGAAACACGGTCTTTGAACACGAAACGGCGCAAAGATATTAATTACCCCCAAGCATCTCACATTAAAACATCGGTATCGTGAAATTCCCCTGTTAAATGACTCTCCTGATGAACACTTACCGTCTAACGGGAAGTAAGTACTCACGGGAGGCGGATTCTTTGATCGCGCTTAACGTTAAACGCGGCCCCCTCGCTGCGCGAGGTCGCCTCGCGTCTACCGAGCTCTTTGATCTTGCGGCCCCTTGCTGCGCGTCTTCGCTGCACGTCTTCGCGGCTGCGCGTGTACCGAGCTCTTTGATCTCTCGCTTAACGTTAAACACAGTGTTTGGCGTGTAGCGTGTGTAACGGCCTAAGCTGTTACCTTTAATTCTAAAGGAAGTTTTTAAAAACAATAAATAAACTTGTCACTGTTTTTATTGAATGAGAGTATAAAGAAAGAATAGATTTATGAAAGTTACGGAACCATTTAAACTACAAAGAATATAATAGATTTATGATACCACCACCACCCCTTCACCACCGCCGCGGGAGGTCACCACCACCGCCACGAGAGGTCAACGGGAGGTCACCGGGAGGTCACCACCACCACCACGAGAGGTCACAGGAACAAAAATGGGCGGGTAGACTCTCATATAAGGAAAAACGGTAGACTCTCATATAAGGAAAAAATGTGCTTCCATGTGAGGGTAGACTCTCATATAAGGAAAATGTGCTTCCATGTGAGGGTAGACTATTTATATAAGGATTTAGGTGCTTCTGGAAGCACATTTGGGGTCCCTAATTGACATTGTATACTACTCATATACACTATAGACACAGGAGCAAATGGTAACGTACACACTATAGAGACAAGAGCAAATGGTAACGTACACACTATAGCGACATAAGCAAATGATAACGTACACACTATTGAGACAGAAGCAAATGATAACGTACACACTATAGAGACAAGAGCAAACGATAACGCACACACTATAGCTACATAAGCAAATGATAACGTACACACTATAGTGACATAAGCAAATGATAACGTACACACTATAGCGACATAAGCAAATGATAACGTACACACTATAGAGACATAAGCAAATAATAACGTACACACTATAGCGACATAAGCAAATGATAACGTACACACTATAGCGACATAAGCAAATGATAACGTACACACTATAGCGACATAAGCAAATGATAACGTACACACTATAGAGACAAGAGCCAATGATAACGTACACACTATAGAGACAGTCAACAACAGGCATGTACAACATCTATCTGTCACTGTCATAGCATGGAAAGGTACGGTCATCTTTGTAATAGCCATCTTCGATGTACGAGTAGCATGTGGTCTGATTTTAATGTATGTCTGTTCACAACTATATTATTATTATTATTATTATTATTATTATTATTATTATTATTATATGTAACCTATGAAATAATTAAATGATATTGTTGTGGTTTGAAAGTAACTGAAGAATTGCAGATTAAATTAAATACAATACAGTCTTTATATTAAGTCAAAGGCAGTATCCATCTGTAGTTGATGTTAGAAATAAAAGCAGCAGCAGGAGAAATAAGAGTTAAATGGCTGCACAGAATATTCAATGCAGCATGGCAACAACAGAAAGCTCCAGGAGACTGGCAACATGTAGTCATCGTTCCAGTATAGACAAAGAAAGGTAGCAAGAGAGACTGCAATCATTATTGAGGTATCTCTCTTCTCAGTCATGTGCGAAAGTTATACACTAAAGTTATGTATTTAAAAAAAAGGAACAGTCCAATTATAGAACTACAGATAAGCGATTCTCACGTGCAGTTCCGAAAAAAAAAAATAGAGGATGTACTGACGTGTTCATCAGCCTAAAATCAGCCTAAAACAGCTAGCTGATAGAACACAATCACAATTTGTACACAGCTTTCATTGACCAGAAAAAAGCATTCGACCGAGTAAACAGAGAACAGCTATGGGAGATACTAACAACATACGGAGTAAGCCAACATCTAAACAAACCAACCAATAGGAAATATGTAGAGAGATAGATGGATATTGAAATGATCACTAAGCAGTAAGTTTGATGGTTAGGTGGTGAGAGAGTTGATAATTAGATGGTTAGGTTGTGGGAGAGTTGGATAGTTGGGTGATGAAAGAGTTGGTAATTAGATGGTTAGATTGTGAGAGAGTTGGTAATTAGATGGTTAGGTAGTGAGAGAGTTGATAATTAGATGGTTAGGTGGTGAAAGAGTTGATAATTAGATGGTTAGAATGTGAGAGAGTTGGTAATTAGATGGTAGGTAGTGAGAGATTTGATAATTAGATGGTTAGGTGGTGAGAGAGTTGGTAATTAGACGGTTAGGTGGTGAGAGAGTTGATAATTAGATGGTTAGGTGGTGAGAGAGAGATGATAATTAGATGATTAGGTTGTGGGAGAGCTGGATAGTTAGGTGATGAAAGAGTTGGTAATTAGATGGTTAGATTGTGAGAGAGTTGGTAATTAGATGGTTAGGTGGAGAGAGAGAGAGAGTACGTAGTTAGATGGTTAGGTGGTGTGAGAGTTGGTAATTAGATGGTTAGGTGGTATGAGAGTTGGTGATTATATGGTTAGTAGTGGGAAAGATAGATGGTTTTGTGGTGAAAGTTGGTAATTAGATGGTAGGTAGTGAGAGAGTTGATAATTAGATGGTTAGGTGGTGAAAGAGTTGATAATTAGATGGTTAGGTTGTGAGAGAGTTGGTAATTAGATGGTAGGTAGTGAGAGAGTTGATAATTAGATGGTTAGGTGGTGAGAGAGTTGGTAATTAGATGGTTAGGTGGTGAGAGAGTTGATAATTAGATGGTTATGTGGTGAGAGAGTTGATAATTAGATGGTTAGGTTGTGGGAGAGTTGGATAGTTAGGTGATGAAAGAGTTGGTAATTAGATGGTTAGATTGTGAGAGAGTTGGTAATTAGATGGTTAGGTGGAGAGAGAGGACGTAGTTAGATGGTTAGGTGGTGTGAGAGTTGGTAATTAGATGGTTAGGTGGTATGAGAGTTGGTGATTATATGGTTAGTGGTGGGAGAGATAGATAGTTTTGTGGTGAGAGTTGGTAATTAGATGGTTCGGTGGTAGGAAAGTTGGATGATTAGGTAGTGAGAAAGTTGGATGATTAGGTGGTGAGAAAGTTGGATGATTATGTGGTGAGAAAGTTGATAGATGGTTAGGTGATGAGAGAGATTGTAGTTAGATGATTAAGGTGGTGAGAGGGTTAATAGAAGAATGGTTATGTTTGCAGCGACAATTTGAAGAATTTCAATAAAAGAGAAACAGAGAGCTGTTGTAAGGTGATGAGAAAGATTTATAGATAGATAGATAGATAGATGGATAGATAGATAGATAGATAGATAGATAGATAGATAGATAGATAGATAGATAGATAGATAGATAGATAGATAGATAGATAGATAGATAGATAGATAGATAGATAGATAGATAGATAGATAGATATAGATAGATAGATAGATAGATAGATAGATAGATAGATAGATAGATAGATAGATAGATAGATAGATAGATAGATAGATAGATAGATAGATAGATAGATAGATAGATAGATAGATAGATAGATAGATAGATAGATAGATAGATAGATAGATAGATAGATAGATAGATAGATAGATAGATAGATAGATAGACAGACAGACAGACAGATAGATAGATAGATAGATAGATAGATAGATAGATAGATAGATAGATAGATAGATAGATAGATAGATAGATAGATAGATAGATAGATAGATAGATAGATAGATAGATAGATAGATAGATAGATAGATAGATAGATAGATAGATAGATAGATAGATAGATATATAGATAGATAGATAGATAGATAGATAGATAGATAGATAGATAGATAGATAGATAGATAGATAGATAGATAGATAGATAGATAGATAGATAGATAGATAGATAGAGACAGACAGATAGATAGATAGATAGATAGATAGATAGATAGATAGATAGATAGATAGATAGATAGATAGATAGATAGATAGATAGATAGATAGATAGATAGATAGATAGATAGATAGATAGATAGATAGATAGATAGATAGATAGATAGATAGATAGATAGATAGATAGATAGATAGATAGATAGATAGATAGATAGATAGATAGAGCAGTTCAACCTACAATATTCTAGAACGACTTCGAAGTGAATCTTGAAGTTGAGAGTTTCACCGACATACTTTTAATTGCAGTGTTTGAATGCGAGTTGTTAAAGTAGAAAAATGCAGCCAGTCAGTTAGTGTAAAATGTTGCATTCACAATATGAGTAGAGTCCTGTGCAGGTACAGAATCACAGCGAGCAGTTCAGAAAGAAATAGAAACTAACGAACACATATTAGTCAAGCAGATCGTTGTAGAGAGTTCATCATCATCATCGAGTGCCGTCTCCTCATCGAAGGTTGGCTACCATGGAGCGGCATTCCGCTCGGTCTCTTGCACTGATGGTGCAGGATGTTACCCGTCCATGTTAGTCTTGGGTTGCCTCTACCTCTTTTACTTTGTAATTTCCCCTCCAAGATTACTTTTAGTTGGCTGCTGTGTTTTTTATCATGCCCAAATAATCTCATTTGTCTTGCTTGAATTGCGTTTGGTAGTTCTCTTTTCATTTTTAGTTGTTTTAAGACTTCATCGTTTGTTTTCTTTTCTCTCCATCCAATTCTACTTATTCTTCTATAAATCCACATTTGAAAGGCTTCTAATTTCTGTTCTGTTTCTTTGTCAAATCTCCATGTTTCTGCACCATACACGAATGTTGAGAAGATATAATATTTTGCTATTCCTAGTTTTAGCCCTGATGTTATTTGTTTTGATGTTAGTATATTTTTCATGATTCATGATCACCTACGCCAGCAGGCCTGGTACTTTGATGATGATGATATTTTTCATGACATTAAAATTACTTTTTACCATTCCTATTCTTTTGTTTATTACAGTTTTACATTTCCCATCACTGGTTATAGTACGTTCAAGGTAGTTGTATTTCTGAACTGTCTCCAGGTACTTTGATATCCACTTGTTGGTTTTGAGTATTATCTTTGTTTATTATCATAGTTTAAGCCTTTTTGATGTTCATATCTAATCCATATTTTTGCTTCTCATGTTTATTTAATTAAGTAATTGTTGTAGATATTTAAGACTGTCTGCTAATAATACACTATCCACAGCGTATCTTAGGTTATTGATTATTTTTCCATTGATTATCTTGTCATTGATTATCTTTCCTTTGAATATTATTCCATTGATTATCTTTCCGTTGATTATTTTTCCATTGATTATTTTTCCATTGATTATTTTTCCAGTGATTATCTTTCCATTGATTATCTTTCCATTGATTGCCTTTCCATTGATTACCTTTCCATTGATTATTTTTCCATTGATTATCTTTTCATTGATTATCATTCCATTTGCGAGTTACTTTCCAATAAGAGACTGAAGTGTAACTTTCGTAAATAGTTAGCTGGTTTAACTTAGCCAGCCTGAGAGCAAACTCCAAAAGAACCAAGGTCGAAGTCAAGGGGCTTCTATTCGCTGGTGATGATGCACTGCTTGCTCATGAAGAAGCTGTTCTGTAGTCAATGATTGACAGTCTACCCTAGGGTATAGTCAGTGATTGACAGTCTACCCTAGGGTATAGTCAGTGATTGACAGTGTACCCTAGGGTATAGTCAGTGATTGAAGTCTACCCTACCTACAGTCAATGATTGATAATCCAACTCCATGTAGTCAATGATTGACAATCTAGCTATATAGAATCAATGAGTGACAATCTATCGACTCGTAGTCAATGATCGACAGTCTACCTACCTGTAGTCAATGATTGACAGTCTAGCTACCTGTAGTCAATGATTGACAGTCTAGCTACCTGTAATTAATGATTGACAGTCCACCTAACTGTAGTTAATGATTGACAGTCTAGCTACCTGTAATTAATGATTGACAGTCCACCTACCTGTAGTTAATGATTGACAGTCTACCTACCTGTAGTCAATGATTGACAGTCTAACTAAACCTATTCTCCTTGTCTATAAATGTCCAGAAGGTGGTGGTGCTCCAACAAGGTGTATCCAGACCTGTAGCTGTGACACTGCATCACACGATTCTCTCCGTAAGTCAACTCACCTCGGCTCTACAGTCACAACCACCACCTCACTTGAAGATGAAGCGATAAATACCCGAAAGACAACTTCATCATTTGGTAAACTTGAACTAAGAGGATGACCCAAAACGAAACTAACACTCGGGGCAGCAATTCTTATTTATCAACGTTGTTTGCTTAGCACATTTCAATATGGGTCAGCAACTTGTACTACCTATGCAGGGCAGGGGCGAAGGTTAAACAGCTTTCTTATGCGTTGACTTACCAAGATAATGAGCATCAAATTATAGGACAATGTGTCCAAATCAAATTTCTTGCAACGAACCAAACTCTCATGCACCATCGCACAACTTAAGAATCAGAGGCTAAGATGGTTGACTCATGTGAACAGAATTGACAGCAATTGTACTCACTTATAATTATTGTATGGAGAACTTAGGGACGTAAAGAGACATAAGGGTAGACCAGTACTGGATATAAGGATGTTTGCTTGGCTTCCCTGTGATAATTTGTGACATGAAAAATGGATTTTGAGAATCTGGTGACAGCTCGTAGCACATGCTTAACAAATGTAAGTAACGGCAAGGAAAATTCGAGGAAGAGATGATATTATTCTTATTCTGCGATAGGTTCAATCAGACTAGGACTCCGGACTCTCTTATGAAGGCAGCTGTCTGTTTCAATGATTCGGTTGCCCCGTAGAGTTTCTCTTCCAGGGAGGTGGACGACATTGTCCTTCTCAGGTATGTGTACTGGGGGTAATCCTGTAGAACATTTTTAGTTGTCATGTTATCCAGGGTATAGTAGCATTTGCTGGTAGTTCCTATTTTGAGTTTGGAGAATATGTGGTCTCTCATTCTGTTGTAGAGGGAGCTGCGATAGCTCAGTGGTTAGTGAACTGGACTGCAAAGGACAAGAGGTAGGGTTCGATCCCAACTGACGGCTTCCGGGTTCCCCAGCCTTTAATGGGTACCAGATTTTTTCGGGTAAAGTCTTCCGTCTGGAAGATCCTAACTGACGGCTTCCGGGTTCCCCCAGCCTTTAATGGGTACCAGATTTTTTCGGGTAAAGTCTTCCGTCTGATCGATCCCAACTGATGGCTTCCGGGTTCCCCCAGCCTTTAATGGGTACCAGATTTTTCTGGTAAAGTCTTCCGTCTTCCCAACTGACGGCTCCCGGGTTCCCCCAGCCTAAAATGGGTACCAGATTTTTTCGGGTAAAGTCTACCGTCTGCCACGGGCGTAATACCGACCACATTACACCAAAACTTATGTGCCGAAGGTCTGTAAAATGTATGGTCACTAACACCATATTCCCTATACGCCACTTGGCGTGACGGGGGCACTTTACTTTTTAAAACTCTGTTGTGGTTACATGTGCAGGCGAAGTATGATGACTTGATCCCTCCTTGATAGTTGGAGGTATCCATACCGAAGAGATATTCAAAGCAGAAGACAAAAAAATTCAGGAGAAAGGAGATAGGGCCAGACAATACAATATGCACTATATTCATTCTGCTGTCACAACTGTCGATCCAATATTGGCAGATTCAGGAATGAGAGAAGTTGTTCAGTAAAACAGCTTCCAGCATAATACACTAATATATGACCAAACTACTGAAAACTTTAATTGTTTACTATCAACCGTCTGTCAGGATGCCAAAGGCTGTATTGCTGTCACGACTATAAGAAGACAGATAGTTGTTATCAATGATAAGTGTCCTCGGAAACTAAATAAAGATCGGCTCCATTACCTTTTTTGGTAATGCGCTCAGAGTTATCTCAACCACTGTATCATGACGTTGTCATTATTTAAAACAGCCAATAAAGAAAAGTCTTGGAATATGTTCTTCTGGAACACGTCATTTCATGGTCACCCACAACTAACGCACTCTTTTTATTTCATTCCTCATTTACCTTTCAGCGTAGAAAGGAGATGTAATTTGCGGTCTTGTGCTCTTCTGTTGGCTTCTGCTACTGTTATGTTTTCAAGTGATTCTAATATTCCACTGATCCATCTTTTTTGTGGTCGGGCCTTTAATCCCGGGTTCTCGCATCGTCTATTAAAGGCTAGTTGTGTTTTGTTTTTGTATTTCTGTCTTATCACATGACAATTGTATCTGTTGTTTCTTTATATATTCGGGGGGGGGGGGGGGTTATTCCTAGCTTTTTCTCAGTTCATTATTTCTGATCCTAACTCTCAGGCGGCTTCCTGTCATTCATTTAACGCATTTCATCTCAGTATTTTTCTTATTGTTTTTGCATCTAGGGTCCAGGACTGGCACTGGTAGCACAACGTTGGGAAGAAGATTGTATTGTAGAGTGATTGTTTTGCCTCTACGAGTTATTTCCTTGTTGGATTATAGTAGTGATAGCTGCCCAATGATTTAACAAGCTTTGTTGCAGCTTTAGACAATTTCTACTATTTATGAATTGTCGTTTGTCACTAGACTTCCTGGTATTTGAATTTCTCTACTTGTTTTAGTTGCCTGCCGTCTATTGTTATGTTGATGTTCTGTTTCTCTTCTGCGATATTCATGACTTCTGTTTTGTTGATGTTGATTTTCATGTTAATTTTAAGTAACACATTAAACTAACCAAAGATAGAGTCGGCCATGATTGAATATCACAAGAAGCCATCAATAAACATGCATTCATTTTTTTTTTCGTTCGTCAGCTGTTACCTCTGACGAAGTCCCTAGAGACTAGGAACTGAATTTTGCGTGTTAATCCATTTTTCACTGGCAGCCGTATGCACAGGGGTCCCTCGCCACACAGGCAGATAACTCCGACTTCGGAGGTACTCATATTTTTTCCGTCGATGAGTAATTGACGTTTCAAGCCGTGCCTCGCTGCCAGGGGTGGTTACCACAGTGAGAAATCATACATAAAAATCCCAACCGGTGCAGCCGGGATTTGAACCCACAACCTCTCTGTCTCGAGGCCGGCGTTTTGCCTCGAGACCAACCAGTCCCCTATGCATTCACATAATTTGATTGATCGCCTCTCAAGCTTGAAGAAGAGGGAAAGAGTCCCGCTATGCCACGTGACTATAGAGCACATTATTTTTGTTATACTATGGTCGGTATTACCTCAGTGCTGCCATTCTTAGAAATCTAGGGTAAACATTTACGGCTGAGTGAAAATGAAATCGTCGATCATGATCGAACCGAAGCACTTGCCCATTGGTTGTCCAGTTCACTAACCACTGAGCTACTGCGGCTCTAATCAATGCTCGCTTGTAGAGAAAAGACAGATATCTACGATTGGTTATGGGCAGTAGAATCGATGAGAAGTTTCGTTCAGAGTTGATGCTGAATATTGTATCTCTTAGGTACAGAAGTAACAGGCGGTTGGCATCCGGGAGTCCTGTCCCAGGCGGGTCCGTCTCTTATTGTGTTAAAAAGTGAAATGGCAGAAAAACCGATTTGAAGGAGAAAAACTTCTGACGATCAGACTTCCTCTCGTAGCAAAGCTCTGTATAAATGGTTTCCTACTATTAAATAAATAAAATAAAATTGATACAAATTATTGTTTTACATTGTTGTTTGAGATTGTTGTTTAAAGCCGTGAACTATTTTTTTTTTCTGGTTTAAAACAATTCAATAAAAGGTTGGCAGACGACAGAATACAAATGGAGACATTAAACAAATGAATGCGACAGTCTGGATGAATGCACGAGAGCACAAGGCAAATCACGAAATGAATTGTTGAATTCTCTTGACCAGACTTTTCCGCCGAACCATTAACTACATTCTAAGTAAATTGATGTCACTATCAGTAATGAAATTGTAGGAAGGAAGTAACAAGATTCATGTGTAGGACATTTACGACTGCCGAAAGTTGAAGCTTTCATAAAGCCATTCAGGCAATATAGAAATTTGAGCGGGGAAAAAATGGTTATTTCTTGTAATTTAATGACAGGAAGAATTCGTTCATTGAGAATATCTTAAGATTGAGATGCTAAAAGTCATTTTTATCCTCTTTGCTAACTTTATGAGCTCCTTTGACAGAATTTGGCGTGAATATTTTGTTTTTAAAATTAAATTTATTAGACCACAGCGGAAATGACGTGTCAAATCGAATTATAAAGAAGCAGTGGGAACAAATGAATGCAGCAAGAATGGTCAATGAGAAGATTGGTTGGCTAATTGATATAGAAGAGTGGGTCGATACAGTGGGCCGGTCACGACAAATGGGAAGTGGGCCAATAGATACAACCGTTTACTGGGTCAATTGATAAAACAGGACCGTGGGCAAATAGATGCAACCGTTTACTGGGTCAATTGATAAAGCAGGACGGTGGGCCAATAGATGTTACCGTTTACTGGGTCAATTGATAAAGCAGGACGGTGGGCCAATAGATGTTACCGTTTACTGGGTCAATTGATAAAGCAGGACGGTGGGCCAATAGATGCAACCGTTTACTGGGTCAATTGATAAAGCAGGACGGTGAGCCAATAGATGCAACCGTTTACTGGGTCAATTGATAAAGCAGGACGGTGAGCCAATTGATACATTAAGACGGTATCCAATTGATACAACAGGACGGTGAGCCAATTGATACAACAGGATGGTGAGCCAATTGATACAACAGGACGGTGAGCCAATTGATACAACAGGATGGTGAGCCAATTGATACAACAGGACGGTGAGCCAATTGATACAACAGGACGGTGTACCAATTCATACAACTGGATGGTGGGTCAATTGATAAAACATTATGGTGGACTAATTGCTACAGTACAACAGTGGACCAATTGATACAACAGGATGGTGAGCTAATTGATAAAAAAGGATGGTGGGCCAATTGATACAACAGGATGGTGAGCCAATTGATACAACAGGATGATGGGCCAATTGATACAACAGGATGGTGAGTCAATTGATACAACAGGATGATGGGCCAATTGATACAACAGGACGGTGACCCAATTGATACAACAGGATGATGGGCCAATTGATACAACAGGATGGTGAGTCAATTGATACAACAGGATGGTGAGCCAATTGATACAACAGGACGGTGAGCCAATTGATACAACAGGATGATGGGCCAATTGATACAACGGGACGGTGAGCCAATTGATACAACAGGATGGTGGGCCAATTGATACAACAGGACGGTTAGCCATTTGATACAACAGGATGATGGGCCAATTGATACAACAGGATGGTGGGCCAATTGATACAACAGGACGATGGGTCAATTGATACAACAGGACGGTGGGTCAATTGATACAATAGGAAGGTTGGTTCAATTGGTACAACTTGATGGTGAGCCAATTGATACAACAGGACGGTGGGCCAATTGATACAGCAGGATGGTGGACCAATTGATACATCAGGACGGTGGACTAATTGATACAACATGATGGTGGGCCAATTGATACAACTGGATGGTGGGACAATTTATACAACAGGTCGGTGCACTAATTGATACAACAGGATGGTGGGCCAATTGATACAACAGGATGGTGGGCCAATTGATACAACAGGATGGTGGGCCAATTAATACAACAGGACGGTGGACTAATTGATACAACAGGAGGGTGAGCTAATTGATACAACAGGATGGTGAGCCAATTGATACAACATGATGGTGGGCCAATTGATACAACAGGATGGTGGGCCAATTGATACAACAGGATGGTGGGCCAATTGATACAACAGGATGATGGGCCCATTGATACAACAGGACGATGGGTCAATTGATACAACAAGACGGTGGGTCAATTGATACAACAGGACGGTGTGTCAATTGATACAACAGGACGGTGGGTCAATTGATACAACAGGACGGTAGTTCAATTGGTACAACTTGATGGTGAGCCAATTGATACAACAGGACGGTGGGCCAATTGATACAGCAGGATGGTGGGCCAATTGATACAACAGGACGGTGGACTAATTGATACAACAGGATGGTGGGCCCATTTATACAACAGGACGGTGGACTAATTGATACAACAGGATGGTGGGCCAATTGATACAACAGGATGGTGGGCCAATTGATATAACAGGACTGTGAGCCAATTGATACAACAGGACGCTGGGTCAATTGATGCAACAGGACGGTGGACTAATTAATACAAAAGGATGGTGGGCCAATTGATACAACAGTTTGGTGGGCCGATTAATACAACAGGACGGTGGAATAATTGATACAACAGGATGGTGAGCTAAATGATAAAACAGGATGGTGTGCCAATTGATACAACAGGATGGTGGGCCAATTGATACAACAGGATGGTGGACTACTTGATACAAGTAGGATGGTGGGCCAATTGATACAACGGGATGGTGGGCCAATTGATACAACAGGATGTGTACCAATTCATACAACAGGACGGTGGGTCAATTGATGCAACATTACGGTGGACCAATTGATACAACAGGACGGTGAGCCAATTGATACAACAGGATGATGAGCCAATTGATACAACAGGATGGTGATCCAATTGATACAACAGGATGATGGGCCAATTGATACAACAGGACGGTGAGCCAATTGATACAACAGGATGATGGGCCAATTGATACAACAGGATGGTGAGTCAATTGATACAACAGGATGGTGAGCCAATTGATACAACAGGACGGTGAGCGAATTGATACAACAGGATGATGAGCCAATTGATACAACGGGACGGTGAGCCAATTGATACAACAGGATGGTGGGCCAATTGATACAACAGGACGGTGAGCCAATTGATACAACAGGATGATGGGACAATTGATACAACAGGATGGTGGGCCAATTGATACAACAGGACGATGGGTCAATTGATACAACAGGACGGTGGGTCAATTGATACAATATGAAGGTTGGTTCAATTGGTACAACTTGATGGTGAGCCAATTGATACAACAGGACGGTGGGCCAATTGATACAGCAGGATGGTGGACAAATTGATACAACAGGACGGTGGACTAATTGATACAACATGATGGTGAGCCAATTGATACAACTGGATGGTGGGACAATTTATACAACAGGTCGGTGGACTAATTGATACAACAGGATGGTGGGCCAATTGATACAACAGGATGGTGGGCCAATTGATACAACAGGATGGTGGGCCAATTAATACAACAGGACGGTGGACTAATTGATACAACAGGATGGTGAGCTAATTGATACAACAGGATGGTGAGCCAATTGATACAACATGATGGTGGGCCAATTGATACAACAGGATGGTGGGCCAATTGATACAACAGGATTGTGGGCCAATTGATACAACAGGACGGTGGACTAATTGATACAACAGGACGGTGGACTAATTGATACAACAGGATGGTGAGCCAATTGATACAACAGGATGATGGGCCCATTGATACAACAGGACGGTGGTTCAATTGGTACAACTTGATGGTGAGCCAATTGATACAACAGGATGGTGGGCCAATTGATACAACAGGATGGTGGGCCAATTGATACAACAGGATGGTGGGCCAATTAATACAACAGGACGGTGGACTAATTGATACAACAGGATGGTGAGCTAATTGATACAACAGGATGGTGAGCCAATTGATACAACATGATGGTGGGCCAATTGATACAACAGGATGGTGGGCCAATTGATACAATAGGACGGTGGGCCAATTGATACAGCAGGATGGTGGGCCAATTGATACAACAGGACGGTGGACTAATTGATACAACAGGATGGTGGGCCCATTTATACAATATGACGGTGGACTAATTGATACAACAGGATGGTGGGCCAATTGATACAACAGGATGGTGGGCCAATTGATATAACAGGACTGTGAGCCAATTGATACAACAGGACGCTGGGGCAATTGATGCAACAGGACGGTGGACTAATTAATACAACAGGATGGTGGGCCAATTGATACAACAGTTTGGTGGGCCGATTAATACAACAGGACGGTGGACTAATTGATACAACAGGATGGTGAGCTAATTGATAAAACAGGATGGTGGGCAAATTGATGCAACAGGATGGTGGGCCAATTGATACAACAGGATGGTGGACTACTCTATACAAGTAGGTTGGTGGGCCAATTGATACAACGGGATGGTGGGCCAATTGAAACAACAGGATGTGTACCAATTCATACAGCAGGACGGTGGGTCAATTGATGCAACATTACGGTGGACCAATTGATACAACATGATGGTGGGCCAATTGATACAACAGGACGGTGAGCTAATTGATACAACAGGATGGTGATCCAATTGATACAACAGGATGATGGGCCAATTGATACAACAGGACGGTGGGCCAATTGATACAACAGGACGGTTAGCCATTTGATACAACAGGATGATGGGCCAATTGATACAACAGGATGGTGGGCCAATTGATACAACAGGACGATGGGTCAATTGATACAACAGGACGGTGGGTCAATTGATACAATAGGAAGGTTGGTTCAATTGGTACAACTTGATGGTGAGCCAATTGAAACAACAGGATGGTGGGCCAATTGATACAACAGTTTGGTGGGCCGATTAATACAACAGGACGGTGGACTAATTGATACAACAGGATGGTGAGCTAATTGATAAAACAGGATGGTGGGCCAATTGATACAACAGGATGGTGAGCCAATTGATACAACAGGATGATGGGCCAATTGATACAACAGGATGGTGAGTCAATTGATACAACAGGATGATGGGCCAATTGATACAACAGGATGGTGAGTCAATTGATACAACAGGATGGTGAGCCAAATGATACAACAGGACGGTGAGCCAATTGATACAACAGGATGATGGGCCAATTGATACAACGGGACGGTGAGCCAATTGATACAACAGGATGGTGGGCCAATTAATACAACAGGACGGTTAGCCATTTGATACAACAGGATGATGGGCCAATTGATACAACAGGATGGTGGGCCAATTGATACAACAGGACGATGGGTCAATTGATACAACAGGACGGTGGGTCAATTGATACAATAGGAAGGTTGGTTCAATTGGTACAACTTGATGGTGAGCCAATTGATACAACAGGACGGTGGGCCAATTGATACAGCAGGATGGTGGACCAATTGATACATCAGGACGGTGGACTAATTGATACAACATGATGGTGGGCCAATTGATACAACTGGATGGTGGGACAATTTATACAACAGGTCGGGGCACTAATTGATGCAACAGGATGGTGGGCCAATTGATACAACAGGATGGTGGGCCAATTGATACAACAGGATGGTGGGCCAATTAATACAACAGGACGGTGGACTAATTGATACAACAGGAGGGTGAGCTAATTGATACAACAGGATGGTGAGCCAATTGATACAACATGATGGTGGGCCAATTGATACAACAGGATGGTGGGCCAATTGATACAACAGGATGGTGGGCCAATTAATACAACAGGACGGTGGACTAATTGATACAACAGGAGGGTGAGCTAATTGATACAACAGGATGGTGAGCCAATTGATACAACAGGATGGTGGGCCAATTGATACAACAGGATGGTGGGCCAATTGATACAACAGGATGATGGGCCCATTGATACAACAGGACGATGGGTCAATTGATACAACAAGACGGTGGGTCAATTGATACAACAGGACGGTGTGTCAATTGATACAACAGGACGGTGGGTCAATTGATACAACAGGACGGTAGTTCAATTGGTACAACTTGATGGTGAGCCAATTGATACAACAGGACGGTGGGCCAATTGATACAGCAGGATGGTGGGCCAATTGATACAACAGGACGGTGGACTAATTGATACAACAGGATGGTGGGCCCATTTATACAACAGGACGGTGGACTAATTGATACAACAGGATGGTGGGCCAATTGATACAACAGGATGGTGGGCCAATTGATATAACAGGACTGTGAGCCAATTGATACAACAGGACGCTGGGTCAATTGATGCAACAGGACGGTGGACTAATTAATACAACAGGATGGTGGGCCAATTGATACAACAGTTTGGTGGGCCGATTAATACAACAGGACGGTGGACTAATTGATAAAACAGGATGGTGAGCTAATTGATAAAACAGGATGGTGTGCCAATTGATACAACAGGATGGTGGGCCAATTGATACAACAGGATGGTGGACTACTTGATACAAGTAGGATGGTGGGCCAATTGATACAACGGAATGGTGGGCCAATTGATACAACAGGATGTGTACCAATTCATACAACAGGACGGTGGGTCAATTGATGCAACATTACGGTGGACCAATTGATACAACATAATGGTGGGCCAATTGATACAACAGGACGGTGTACCAATTCATACAACTGGATGGTGGGTCAATTGATAAAACATTATGGTGGACCAATTGATACAGTACAACAGTGGACCAATTGATACAACAGGACGGTGGTCAATTCATACAACATTACGTTGGACCAATTGATACAATACGACAGTGGTCCAATTGATACAACAGGACTGTGGGCCAATTGATACAACAGGATGGTGGACCAATTCGCACAAGTACAAATCATCCATTTATTTCTTGAATCTTTCCTCACTTGTAGTATGAACTCTTTTGATGTTTGCTGCATTGATTCTTGTAGGATGATTCTACCCCCACTGTTCATCAATGCTTTGTATCTTCTCTATTGCAATGTAGACAAATAATAATAACTGACTATTATTATAGAAGGAAACTTCCGAGGTGATAATTCAGCGAATCAATTCAGAGGAAGAGTCATGTTTACAGCACTCGGAACAAAATGACAAATAATCAACAGAAAAACAAACAAAGAACAATATATGGTCAGAAGCAGGATCGAACCCGTACACCTTGGCACAGCGCCTTGCAACGAGAAGCCAAACGCTAGGGAACACTGCCAATTCAGCTAACTAAAAAATTAGCTATCATTGGCGATGTCTTTCACGTATGTGTTCTCATGACTATACCATAGGGTTAGGATCACAGCTCGGGAATAAATTGTGTATCTGTATTTTCCTATTAAGACAAGTATCTCCTAGTAGGGCTGAATACTCGTGTTGCAGACAAACATTTACAGGACGAAAGAGCACGAATAGTAGTTTCCAGTGATTTATACTGGAGACAAATAATAATAAATGAATATTATTATAGAGGGAAACTTCCGAGGCGATAATTCAGGAATCATAGGAGGAAGAGGTCAGTTTACAGCACTCGGAAAAAATGACAAATAATCAACAACGGAAAAAAAAAAAACGAACAATATATGGTCCGAAGCAAAATAAATCATTGGAAACTACTATCGTGCTGTTTCGTCACTGCATTCATCTGCACCATTCCTTTTAGGCAATGCATTAAAAGTTGATGTCTTAGTTCATTTGGTATGTATCATGTATGGTATAGGTCAATTGATATGTCTGTGATCACTTCAAAGCCAAAATCTTCTAGTGCCTATATCATCTCTATCTATACGTTGTCAGGTCCTGCAGCTTTTCCCTTTTTCATTGTTTGTATAGCTTTTTCCACTTCAGATTCGTATAAGTTTGTTCTGACGATTTCTGCGATTTCGGTTGTGAAGTTATCACATTCTGTAGCAGCATTAGAATCTGTGGAATTTCATGTTTAACTATGTATGTTATGAACTCATGTTTAACCGTGTATGATCTCATGTTTAATTGTCTATGTTCTGATCTCATGTTTAACTTTGTATGCTATGATCTCATGTTTAACTGTCTATGCTATGAGCTCATGTTTCATCATCATCATCATCATCATCGAGTGTCGTCTCCGCAACGAAGGTTGGCCACCATGGATCGCCATTCCACTCTATTTCTTGCTTTGATGATGCAGGTTGTCATAGATTGACTTGTCCATCTTTTGATGTTACTCGTCCATGTTAGTTTTCGTCTGCCTCTGCCTCTTTTACCTTGTATTTTCCCTTCCAATATTACTTTTAGTAGGCTGTTGTGTCTTTAAGGTGTCCCAAAAATGTAATTTGTCTTGTCTTACTTGTATTTAGTAGTTTTCTTTTTATTTTTAGTTGTTTTAAAAATTCACCGTTTGTTTTCTTTTCGTTCCATCCAATTCTACCTATTCTGCTATAAATCCACATTTCAAAGGCTTCAATTTTCTGTTCTGTTTTCTTGTCTAATGTCCATGAGCTCATATTTAAATGTGTATGCTATGATCTCATGTTTAACTGTCTATGCTATGATCTCATGTTTAACTGTCTATACTATGATCTCATGTTTAACTGTCTATACTATGATCTCATGTTTAACTGTCTATACTATGATCTCATGTTTAACTGTGTATGCTATGATCTCATGTTTAACTGTCTATGCTATGATCTCATGTTTAACTGTCTATACTATGATCTCATGTTTAACTGTGTATGCTTTCGATCTCATGTCTAACCGTGTATATTATGATCTTATGTTTAACTATCTATGTTCTGATCTCATGTTTAAATGTGTATGCTACGATCTCATGTTTAACTGTCTATACTATGATCTCATGTTTAACTGTTTATACTATGATCTCATGTTTAACTGTTTAGTTTAAGCCCACTACCAACAACACAAAATTAAACTGAACGAACACGGGGACACAGCAAACGGAATAATTCACAATAAGTTACACAAACAAACAATTGTTGTATTTGATTTTTTCCCCAGTGTTATCATAATAGCACGCGCCCCTGTGTTGTTTATTTACGTTTTGACTGGGAGTTTCTCCTAATAAAAACAACAACAACAAATGCTCATTTATTTGTGCTTGTGTCGATTTTCTTGTATTGATCTTGTTTCTTGTTGAAAGTCTTCTACCATTCAGACTCGCTGTTACCCGCCCTTCCCTTATTACCTAACGAGTTGCCATGACACCAATAACATCCTGTTATCACATCTTAAAACCATTCTTTAACAAATAAGCATATTGACACCTTGTCTTTGTTGTCATGTACCGTTGCTAGAAGACTTCTATACTGTGAGTGATCTCTTGAAAATTATCTTGTTTTCTAGACAGCCCTCAGGCACTATCTAGACCTCTCCCTCTGTATATTTTTCTCTGAGTACAGCAAATAATGGCCCACAAGCTTAGCTCATATTTCAGCCATCTTGAACTGATTGATCCCACCAAAGTAAGAAGTTGTCTATTTCTTTCTTGATGAACATCGCAACAACAGCAGCAGCCGTTTCTTTGAGATTGGCTTCATTTAGACACTATAACGACGTGTCGCCTGAAAATGGCGCCTTTCGACCTGTCACGTATTCTTGCTTCCTAAAGATATAATAAGCTTAGTTTGCATCTCTGTCTTTATCTGTCAGCTGCTATCCATTTTCTTCTCTTATTTATGTTTTTTTAAAGTTGAAAATAACAATAGTCCTTATGCTTTCTCTGTTTATTGTTTTATTTTTAAAGAGAAATCGAAGCCTGTAAAATATTCAGTGATTGTGTAGAACAAACACATAGAATTTTGTGTTTTGTTAATGAAATGAATGTTTATCAGGAACAGAGGAAATGAGAGCTGATACGTTGAACATCGAAAAAGATGTAAAGGGCGAAGAAACAAATTTACAAGAGACAACCAAAGTTAGAAATAAATGATTAACAGTATACGCGAAAGAATGGTTTGTAAATGAAGGAGTAACATTATACGTGAAATAGTGATTTGTAAATGAAGGAGTAACATTATACGTGAAATAGTGATTTGTAAATGAAGGAGTAACATTATACGTGAAATAGTGATTTGTAAATAAGGAGTAATATTATACGTAAAATAGTGATTTGTAAATGAAGGAGTAACATTATACGTGAAATAGTGATTTGTAAATGAAGGAGTAACATTACATACTAGAGACTAAAATTGTTATAAATGATATCGTAATTTATACATAAAGAACAATGCAATAAATGAAAGGTTACAACATTAATGAAAGGTAAAAAATGCAATGAATGAAAGGTTAAAATATTAGTGAAAGGCAAAAATGCAATAAATGAATGGTTAAAATATTAGTGAAAGGTAAAAAATGCAATAAATGAAAGGTTACATCTTTAGTGAAAGGTAAAAAATTGCAGTAAATGAAAGGTTACAATATTAGTGAAAGGTAAGAAATGCAATAAATGAAAGGTTAGTATTTAACAATAAGCAAATGTTAACATCTGAAAATGTGTCCTTTATTTTAGAGCTATCAACAAACGGCACACTCTTATCTTTCTCTACTGTAGTGGTGTCGAGGAGGTAGTTGAGCATACTAGTCCGAGGCAAGAATTATTTACTTCAGTGGGGAAACAGATTTGATGTTTGCGATGAGGACTTTGTTAGTTGAAACGTTTGTTATTGAGCCTTGTTTTATACCTGTCAAGCTGTAACATATAACCTATATGTAACTATTCTTTTTTCTTGAGCTTAAGGACGAAGAAAGTGTTTGGAGTTTGTTTAGTTTCTGAACAAAGTCTCCCGTTTGTTTGTTTGCTGCTGATACTTCCCAGTCCCAGATTGCAATGCTCCAGGATGAACCACTCTCCGACACTTCAGGAATGGCCCACAAGTTCTCTAGGACCATCTTCTGTGAATTTTGTACATCTGTGACTATCTTTACGACACATATAACCATTGCTAATGTACGTTGCACATCTGTGACTATCTTTACGACACATATCACCATTACTAATGTACGTTGCACATCTGTGACTATCTTTACGACACATATAACCATTGCTAATGTACGTTGCACATCTGTGACTATCTTTACGACACATATCACCATTACTAATGTACGTTGATCATCTATGATCACAGTAGAACACTATTTTCGTTGATCGCTGGGTGTATCATGGCTATTCAACCGTTTTTTCTCATTCTAGTTCAAAATTATTGTTTTTTTTTTTTTTTTTGGGGGGGGGGGTGAAGGAGTGTTTAAATACATATGTGTGTGTGTGTGTTGTATGGTGTTGAGTGTTGTTCCTGCTGAAGGCCTATTGAGCCGAAACGTTGCTCTAATTTGTGTCGTCCACTAGTTACGTAAACTTTAAGCATACAGATTTTTTTCTATTTTGTTTTCTGTATATTTTTTTTCATTTCTCTTATTCAACCATAAGGTAAGAGAGCTGAGGCAGACCAAGACTGACATGGACGAGTAACATCAAAAGATGAACAAGTCAGCCAACGACAACCTGCACCATCAAAGCAAGAGACAGAGCGGAACGGGACTCCATGGTAGCCAACCTTCCACGCGGAGACGGCACTCAATTATGATGATGATTCATCTGTCGCGGTATCTTGGAATATCACAGTGTTTGTAGTTGACCTTTAGTTATGTCTGTGTTTAATAAAATGTCATGATGTGTTCTTCATGGAGTCAGTTTCATTGCAGTGGAGGCATTCCATACCCGCTTCACCGACCGTCCCAGTATTTCTCCAAGCGTACACAGACTGGTTGTTCTTATAAGGTGCTGGTCATAGCTACATCTGATTTGGGACTTCCGTTGTAAAGATGGTGGATCTAGGTCACGTTCATTTGATCGATGCAGATAGTACATTCGGGATCTGATTAATTTCGGTTCTCAATTGCACTTTTCTGCGTTAAAGTAAAAATGATGATCTACTTCCTATATCTGCGCCGCTATAGCGAAGTCGTACGCCGGCAACAGTCCCTTTTTGACAAATCAAGTGTTGTGAATGAGACCTTCCACCGTCTAGACTTGATCTGCGCTTTACGTCACATTGGTGCTGTTCATGACCGTTATTCGAATTCCTTGGCGCAAATTATTCCCATGTTGCTCATTAATGTAAACTACTTCGTCAGCCACAGTTTTATCTCTTTAGGGAATTTGCACCGTGTTTTGTTCGTCGTAGGCTGCTTTCACTAGAATAATCAGAAATCTAAAGGGAGCGAAATTGTGTGTATGACATTGGTGTGTGCTACGTCATCGTAAATCCCTAGAACGGCCGTACGCTAATCTTACGGTCTGTTGTTTGATGTGCGACAAGGATAATCTGACGACTAACTGTCTGTCTGTATGTTCGGAATTGTAGTCAATAACGATGGCCTAACATCATCAAGCGCTATACATTTTTTAAAAAAATACGACGATCATCATTTTTCAAGAGGACGTGAACTTCCGGTATATGGTGGATAGGCGGCGGGAAAAATTGAAGGCTATACATGAAAAGTGTTCCTTGTTGCAGTTTCCTCATATTCCAAGTCCGGCTTGTTGCAGGAGCTACTGAGTTAAGTGCTCTGTTCACACTGTGAGCTGTGTGTCTCATCCGTTTTGATCATGTTTCGATATTCCAATTGTTTACGATGAACGATGATATCGTATGACAGGAACAGTTGGCTGTGTTCACTTTCTGCACGGTTTCGCCTTATGTCTTTTGGCGTGTGCTGAGACTGCTACGATGGGGAGTACAGTTACCTTTCTTTGTTTGGGAGATGAGATTTGGATGATTATGCTGACACAGGCGGTTGAGCAATTATGGATTTTAATTCATTTGCAGTGACACCGGGGCCTTCCATAACCAAATAACCAAATAACATCTACTTTTCTCACTAAGCTCTCCGGATCGACCTGATCCCTTTTCTACCTTTAAGCTCTTCAGTCTCTCAATATACATGTTTCACACATTCTCTTCCTCTTCTCTTAAGAAATGAAGAATAAACTTGTCGCTCTCCTCGTTGTTCAGAGTAAGACCACACTCAGTGGCCTATCGGCTGCATCTACCAGCACGTCCTGAACAGTACATCCTGGTTAATGCACTCACTGTAGAGTCATCCAAGAGCTGCATCCACTCCTGGCCGCAGACACTTTCTGTCAATCTTTTGTAGCATACTTTGCGAGTCAGTCACTAAGACTGCGTGAACCACTTTCTGTGTAACTAGCCATGTTATCGCCGTCGCTGCTTCTACTGTGTGATGTGTTCTTGTTTTTTTCAAAAAAGGTCCATTATCAATTGTACCCAGGTGTTGTAGATTTGCAATCAAATATCTTGTCTGATAATGCATAAATATCAATGTCAGAGCACGAACTCCACGGCACCCGTCTAGGTTCTTGCTGCAGTTTCCTCAACAATCTACCACCAATACAATTGATTGTTGAGGATCATGTATAAATCAAGATTATTTTTTAAAAAAGTAAAGTGCCCCGTCACGCTGAGTGGCGTATAGAGAATATGGTGTTAGTGACCATAAATATTTTACAGACTTTCGGCACATGATTTTTGGGTAATGTGGTCGGTATTACTCCCGCGCTTCTTTACTTTCCCAGAAAAAAATCCGGTACCCATTTAAGGCTGGGTGAACCTGGAAATCCAAAGAAATTAGGTTAAATACACAAATAAAAATGTTCAACTCACATGTTAAGGCGGTCCTATTATATGGCTGTGAAACATGGAGAACAACAAAATTGACAATCAGGAAGATACAGACTTTCATTAATGGATGCTTACGCAGAATAAAAGGATGGAAATGGCAGGACAAAATCATTATCATAGAATTATGGAAATGTACCAGTCAAACACCAGTGGATAAAGAGATACAGCGAAGACGATGGCGTTGGATAGGACACACACTACGGAAGTCAACTGAGAGTATTACACAACAGGCCCTTTTTTGGAATCCCCAGGGGAAAAGACAAAGAGGAAGACCGAGGAATTATTGGAGAAGACTGATAGAAGCAGAGACGAAGATGATGGGAAAGACATGGAGTGATCTTAAAAGAATGGCAAAAAAACGAACGACTTGGAAAGTGCTTGTTGAAGACCTATGCTCCACTGGGAGCTGAAAGTGTTTGTTGAAGACCTATGCTCCACCGGGAGCTGAAAGTGTTTGTTGAAGACCTATGCTCCACCGGGAGCTGAAAGTGTTTGTTAAAGACCTATGCTCCACCGGGAGCTAAAAGTGTTTGTTGAAGACCTATGCTCCACCGGGAGCTGAAAGTGTTTGTTGAAGACCTATGCTCCACTGGGAGCTGAAAGTGTTTGTTGAAGACCTATGCTCCACCGGGAGCTGAAAGTATTTGTTGAAGACCTATGCTCCACTGGGAGCTGAAAGTGTTTGTTGAAGACCTATGCTCCACCGGGAGCTGAAAGTGTTTGTTGAAGACCTATGCTCCACCGGGAGCTGAAAGTGTTTGTTGAAGACCTATGCTCCACAGGGAGCTGAAGGTGTTTGTTGAAGACCTATGCTCCACCGGGAGCTGAAAGTGTTTGTTGAAGACCTATGCTCCACCGGGAGCTGAAAGTGTTTGTTGAAGACCTATGCTCCACCGGGAGCTGAAAGTGTTTGTTGAAGACCTATGCTCCACTGGGAGCTGAAAGTGTTTGTTGAAGACCTATGCTCCACCGGGAGCTAAACGTGTTTGTTGAAGACCTATGCTCCACAGGGAGCTGAAAGTGTTTGTTGAAGACCTATGCTCCACAGGGAGCTGAAAGTGTTTGTTGAAGACCTATGCTCCACTGGGAGCTGAAGGTGTTTGTTGAAGACCTATGCTCCACAGGGAGCTGAAAGTGTTTGTTGAAGACCTATGCTCCACAGGGAGCTGAAGGTGTTTGTTGAAGACCTATGCTCCACCGGGAGCTGAAAGTGTTTGTTGAAGACCTATGCTCCACCGGGAGCTGAAAGTGTTTGTTGAAGACCTATGCTCCACCGGGAGCTGAAAGTGTTTGTTGAAGACCTATGCTCCACTGGGAGCTGAAAGTGTTTGTTGAAGACCTATGCTCCACCGGGAGCTGAAAGTGTTTGTTGAAGACCTATGCTCCACAGGGAGCTGAAGGTGTTTGTTGAAGACCTATGCTCCACCGGGAGCTGAAAGTGTTTGTTGAAGACCTATGCTCCACAGGGAGCTGAAAGTGTTTGTTGAAGACCTATGCTCCACCGGGAGCTGAAAGTGTTTGTTGAAGACCTATGCTCCACAGGGAGCTGAAAGTGTTTGTTGAAGACCTATGCTCCACAGGGAGCTGAAAGTGTTTGTTGAAGACCTATGCTCCACAGGGAGCTGAAAGTGTTTGTTGAAGACCTATGCTCCACAGGGAGCTGAAAGTGTTTGTTGAAGACCTATGCTCCACCGGGAGCTGAAAGTGTTTGTTGAAGACCTATGCTCCACCGGGAGCTGAAAGTGTTTGTTGAAGACCTATGCTCCACTGGGAGCTGAAAGTGTTTGTTGAAGACCTATGCTCCACAGGGAGCTGAAAGTGTTTGTTGAAGACCTATGCTCCACAGGGAGCTGAAAGTGTTTGTTGAAGACCTATGCTCCACCGGGAGCTGAAAGTGTTTGTTGAAGACCTATGCTCCACCGGGAGCTGAAAGTGTTTGTTGAAGACCTATGCTCCACAGGGAGCTGAAAGTGTTTGTTGAAGACCTATGCTCCACAGGGAGCTGAAAGTGTTTGTTGAAGACCTATGCTCCACAGGGAGCTGAAAGTGTTTGTTGAAGACCTATGCTCCACAGGGAGCTGAAAGTGTTTGTTGAAGACCTATGCTCCACCGGGAGCTGAAAGTGTTTGTTGAAGACCTATGCTCCACCGGGAGCTGAAAGTGTTTGTTGAAGACCTATGCTCCACTGGGAGCTGAAAGTGTTTGTTGAAGACCTATGCTCCACAGGGAGCTGAAAGTGTTTGTTGAAGACCTATGCTCCACAGGGAGCTGAAAGTGTTTGTTGAAGACCTATGCTCCACAGGGAGCTGGAAGTGTTTGTTGAAGACCTATGCTCCACAGGGAGCTGAAAGTGTTTGTTGAAGACCTATGCTCCACAGGGAGCTGAAAGTGTTTGTTGAAGACCTATGCTCCACAGGGAGCTGAAAGTGTTTGTTGAAGACCTATGCTCCACAGGGAGCTGGAAGTGTTTGTTGAAGACCTATGCTCCACAGGGAGCTGAAAGTGTTTGTTGAAGACCTATGCTCCACTGGGAGCTGAAAGTATTTGTTGAAGACCTATGCTCCACTGGGAGCTGAAAGTGTTTGTTGAAGACCTATGCTCCACAGGGAGCTGAAAGTGTTTGTTGAAGACCTATGCTCCACAGGGAGCTGAAAGTGTTTGTTGAAGACCTATGCTCCACAGGGAGCTGGAAGTGTTTGTTGAAGACCTATGCTCCACAGGGAGCTGAAAGTGTTTGTTGAAGACCTATGCTCCACTGGGAGCTGAAAGTATTTGTTGAAGACCTATGCTCCACTGGGAGCTGAAAGTGTTTGTTGAAGACCTATGCTCCACAGGGAGCTGAAAGTGTTTGTTGAAGACCTATGCTCCACAGGGAGCTGAAAGTGTTTGTTGAAGACCTATGCTCCACAGGGAGCTGAAAGTGTTTGTTGAAGACCTATGCTCCACAGGGAGCTGGAAGTGTTTGTTGAAGACCTATGCTCCACAGGGAGCTGAAAGTATTTGTTGAAGACCTATGCTCCACTGGGAGCTGAAAGTGTTTGTTGAAGACCTATGCTCCACAGGGAGCTGAAAGTGTTTGTTGAAGACCTATGCTCCACAGGGAGCTGAAAGTGTTTGTTGAAGACCTATGCTCCACTGGGAGCTGAAAGTGTTTGTTGAAGACCTATGCTCCACTGGGAGCTGAAAGTATTTGTTGAAGACCTATGCTCCACAGGGAGCTGAAAGTGTTTGTTGAAGACCTATGCTCCACAGGGAGCTGAAAGTATTTGTTGAAGACCTATGCTCCACAGGGAGCTGAAAGTGTTTGTTGAAGACCTATGCTCCACAGGGAGCTGAAAGTGTTTGTTGAAGACCTATGCTCCACAGGGAGCTGAAAATGTTTGTTGAAGACCTATGCTCCACAGGGAGCTGAAAATGTTTGTTGAAGACCTATGCTCCACTGGGAGCTGAAAAGGTAGAAGAAGAAGAAGAACCTGGAAGCCGTCGATAAGGATCGAACCCGACCTCTTGTCATTGGTTGTCTAGTGGCAGTTCAGTGCACTATCCACTGAGCTATCGCTGCTCCCAAATCAAGATTATACTTGATCAAAATTACATCAACGTCTCTCACCCTTATTCAACATTACATAAATATATTTCACAGTTATTCAACATTACATTAATATATTTCACAGTTATTCAACATTACATCAATATATTTCACAGTTATTCAACATTACATCAATACATTTCACAGTTATTCAACATTACATCAATACATTTCACAGTTATTCAACATTATATCAATATATTTCACAGTTATTCAACATTACATCAATATATTTCACAGTTGTTCAATATTACATCAATATATTTCACAGTTATTCAACATTACATCAATATATTTCACAGTTATTCAACATTACATCAATACATTTCACAGTTATTCAACATTACATCAATATATTTCACAGTTATTCAACATTACATCAATATAGTTCACAGTTATTCAACATTACATCAATATATTTCACAGTTATTCAACATTACATCAATACATTTCACAGTTATTCAACATTATATCAATATATTTCACAGTTATTCAACATTATATCAATATATTTCACAGTTATTCAATATTACATCAATATATTTCACAGTTATTCAACATTACATCAATACATTTCACAGTTATTCAACATTATATCAATATATTTCACAGTTATTCAACATTACATCAATATATTTCACAGTTGTTCAATATTACATCAATATATTTCACAGTTATTCAACATTACATCAATATATTTCACAGTTATTCAACATTACATCAATATATTTCACAGTTATTCAACATTACATCAATATAGTTCACAGTTATTCAACATTACATCAATATATTTCACAGTTATTCAACATTACATCAATATATTTCACAGTTATTCAACATTACATCAATATAGTTCACATTTATTCAACATTACATCAATATATTTCACAGTTATTCAACATTACATCATTATAGTTCACAGTTATTCAACATTACATCAATATATTTCACAGTTATTCAACATTATATCAATATAGTTCACAGTTATTCAACATTACATCAATATATTTCACAGTTATTCAACATTATATCAATATAGTTCACAGTTATTCAACATTATATCAATATCTATCGCTGGTCTGTTGTCGGCGTGCAGTTGGCAATTATTTAACATAATTTGTTTTTGTTGAGCGGCTTGACCTAAGCGATGTCCTCAGTACTTCAGTTTCTTTTGCCCAACTGCTTGTTTCATGAAGCGCTGCAGGTCTTCCACGCATCCCTAGCTGTGTATTTTCAGTTGTCATGTAGAGTTTATTTAGTAATTTGCTGATTTGCCTTATCCATTTTTTTCAGACTATTACATTTGTCTTGCAGTCCGAGGATTTCGTATTGCGCGATGTTAGTGCTACATGTTGATTGCTCTTCATACTGATCATATGCCCAAGCCATACTCTCTGTAAACGTTTACGTAATTTCCCGTGTCATTTTCACGTCGTGATGTAGTAAAATATTTCACTGTGCTAGACCACAGCTTCTATTGGTGATGGGGCCAGTGCTTGGCCTCGCTGTCATTAACTCAGTGAATCAGGTACCTATTTCTAAGCAGCTGGGACGACTTCAATGCGTCAAGGTGCGGGTTGAGCCCTCGTTCACTGAATCGCCAAGCCTGTAAGTTACACTACACCACCGACACACCCTGACATAAAAATTTATGGACACTATCTCTACGGTTTTACTCAATTTCGTTTGTTGCTCAATCTCTTCATGTTTTGTTTACATTTCCCATGCATCTCGTTTTGCATATATAAGATAAACATACAATGGCAGATGAAAGTAGCTGAACATGAGGAGAGACGAGACAAACTTCGACAAAAGCCATCATCGGGTACAAAACAACAAATATAACACAAACACACACTCAAAAGACAAGTACTTATCTATCTCAAAAGGGGCATGGAAACCGGTTGACATATGGTAAGTTTGAATGACAGGAAAAAGTGACCAGGACCAAAGTGTCTGTTGGTCAATAGGCCAGATAGGATCTCAATATACTAAACCATTCTCTAGCTTT
Organism: Megaustenia siamemsis; assembly: GCA_032433765.1. Taxonomy (NCBI): domain Eukaryota; kingdom Metazoa; phylum Mollusca; class Gastropoda; order Stylommatophora; family Ariophantidae; genus Megaustenia; species Megaustenia siamemsis. The sequence continues at coordinate 156,136,880 of JAVIAB010000051.1, read as the reverse complement.
TCTCTTCACTCCTATACCATTCTCTCGCATGATATGTAATGTAATGTATATAATATATATGTATGTATCTGCATATTTTGTGCCTATCTTCGTTTTTCATAACGTTTTACTCGTGTTTCTTTCAAGACCTGTCGGTGCTTGACTTTGGTAAAATATTCTGGATACAAACTCTGTATATTACAATTTTCGCACGAACCTTATTTATCTTTATACATCTCCTTCTTCCTCCATTTTACTCTCTATTTATCTTTCTCTCTTCCTTCTAACACTTCCACTAAAATCAATTTCCCAAGTTTATTATTCAGTGCCAGAAACGACCTATCATTAGTTGGGTAGTGGCGGAAATATGAAGGAGACAAGTCCAAGCTGCCGTGATAAGTGGCCGTTGTAGAGGAGAACCCAAGCCACACAGATCGATAGTCTTAGCAAAGCTAGCGCTCAAGCTAATGTGAAATTTAGCGGGAGAAAAAATAAATTCACTTTACGGAACGTGGGGACATCTCGAGCACGACCTAACAAAACAATACGTTAGCGGTGATTTTTTTTTTTTTTTTTTTTTTTTGAAAACAAATGCAGATGTGTTTTTATTCAGTTGTGCTGGTCGGCAGGAGCGAAAGGAGAAATATGAAGAGTCATCAGAAAGAAAAAACATGTAGAAAACGTTCATGAGAATGAAACAAAATGAAGTACCATAGGTCAGAATTGGTTCTGTAGAGCACCGATGAACTCTCTTTCTCATTTCTATTGGCATAGATATGTTGCACAAGATATACAGCAGGAGATAGTGTCACTTATAACAATTGTACTACAAGAAACAGTGTTACGTTTAATCATTCTACTGAACTAACAACCTCATTGGCTTGTCTCCACATTGAAGCTACAAGCCACTAAATATGTTCCACGAGGACAACAAGTTTTACCATCAACTTTACTTTTTAACGTTTATTAATCTTTCTACCATGGAAATTATTTTGATAATCTTATTCGCATTTTAAATAAGATTTATTCAGAAATTATACGGTTTGTTACCGCTTCATTCAATCCATAATCGATTTGTTTCTCCTTAGAACCTGGCATGCTTAGCGTACAAAGTTAATGTGAAAATTATTTCATGTAATTAATTGAATGAAACAATCACAAAACTGGAGAGAGAGAGAGTAATCTATTGAATCAATGAGAGGGCGTGTTCACGTCTTTGCTATGGTTTACCTGTATCTCATTTACCTGGATTTTTTTCCCAGTTGGCATGACATATTCCACCCCCCACCCCTTCCCCCACAACATACACACACACACATATATACACTATCTCATTACACAGTAGAAATATGTTTGTTCCATCTGATATTGGTGCAAAGCTTCCTTCACTTTCTTGTACCAACTCCAGATCGAAAGTTAGCTACCATGAAGCGCCATTTCACCCTGTCTCTTACCTCGATTGTAATGCGTACTGTCATGTGTTTTACTATCCGCCTATTTGTGTACTTTTATTCACATATAAACACCATTATCTTGGTATATCCGCTACGTAAAGTGGCAGGGAAAGAAGACATTTATTATTTATAACGACGTGCTGTAGTTTATTGTAAAGTAATCAACTCATATATTCGTATATTTGAAAGAAACAATAATCATTTTGTGGTCATGTAATGATAAGGGAACAACTGGAATATATTGTGAAAACTGGAAAAAATTGAGGGACGAAGAGATAGAGGGAAGCAAAGAGAAAAGATACCAGACAGATTAAGAGAATGGCTTGGCAGAAGGTCAACAACGGAAATGATAAATAACAGTCGAGATCGAGAATTGTGGACAGACATGATCACCTACACCATCAGGCATGGTACTTGATGATGATGAACCAACTCTAGTGTCTTGCAACGAGCTAAACTCCCATCCATCATGACAACACTTAGGGGTCGGAGACTCAAATGTCTGAGTCACATAAGAGGATTGGATAACAATCGTATTCCCAAACAATTATTGTAGGCGACGTAAAGAGACCAAAGGGCAGACCAGTGCTGAGATAAAAGGATGTCTGCAGGACTTCTTTGGGCGAATTTTCTATCAGTGAAAGAAACTGGGAAAATCTAACTATACTAAAAAAAAGAAGAAGAAAAGTGGTATGGTGACAGCTTTACGTGGTAATGGACAAATCAAAAGTCGACGTTTCGGCCAAGTAGGCATTCAGCTGGGACAACAAACAACACAATATATATATATATATACATATATATATGGATATGTAAACAAATCTAACTACATGGCTATAATATGCTAGATACTCAAGAATAAAATCTAACTGCAGATCGTAGCATGTGGACAAAGAAAAAAGGAACAGCAACATTCGAGGAAGGGACGATGTCATATTCAGGAGATAACAGCCATGGAAGAAAGGAGACGGAGAGAAGGCACCACAAAATCATTGTCTTCATTCTGTACTCGTATCGGTCTATCAAATATTGACAGATTTAGCCACCATAGAAGCTGTTCAGTATAGCAGCGTCCAAAAGACACCAATATTTGACCAAACTGTTGACTTATCATGGTTGCTGATTATCGTGACAGACCGACCGTATGTCAAGGTCTCGCTAAAGACATCTGTAGTTTATAACCAACTCAGTGCCATACTTAGAATATATCGTTATGTTCATCATTAATTGAAATATGGAGAGAAAAAAATGGAATGTTGATTTGAAATTGTTTGGCGCTATAATCCATGGCTGGATAAAGAATACCGCTCCTGACGTTGACAAGAGGCTACGGAGCTTTGACAGACAACGAAAATAGAACTAGTTTGTTGTCTACAGATTACAGCTGGAAGAAAGCAACTTCACTTGATCACATGCATTACTCGTGCCACGACTGAGAAAATTATAACTTTACATCTTATTGGAACATTTAAATTGTCTAAACTATGTAGGAAAACGTCACAAAATGGAAGCCAGACAGCGGGGGGGGGGGGGGGGGGGGAGAGAAAGAGAGAGAGATGCTACAAACATAAATTTAATATAAGCGGAAGATTAAAAATAAACCCTGGACACATTTCACTCCCTTTATGGAACAAAATTGCGCGTTTATTCGTGTTGAAATGTTCAAGTGATTAAAAAAAATCAAGGTACATGTGTACAACGGCAATGATAACCTAACTAATGTAAACTCTTACCTAGTTAAATAATGTAAACTTTTACCTAGTCAGCTAGTGTAAACTTTTACCTACTTAAACTATGTAAACCATTACCTAGTTTATTCTATTTTAATTTACCTTTCTTTGTGACTGCTGATTTTCAACATTGAAGGAAACTGGAAAGTTCGGCTCAATGTTCTGTAGCATGTCTTCCGCATGAAGCTCATCGTCATGCCTTCATCATGGTGCTCATCTCCCTAACCGTGAATTCCTGTCTAGTAACTAACCAGTGTCTCTAACCGTAAGTTCCCCAGTCTAGCAACTAACCCAGTCTCCCTAACCGTAAATTCCCTAGTCTAGCAACTAACCCAGTTTCCCTAACCGTAAATTCCCGTCTAACAACTAACCCAGTCTCCCTAACCGTAAATTCCCGTCTAACAACTAACCCAGTCTCCCTAACCGTAAATTCCCGTCTAGCAACTAACCCAGTCTCCCTAACCGTAAATTCCCCAGTTTAACAACTAACCCAGTCTCCCTAACCGTAAATTCCCCAGTTTAACAACTAACCCAGTCTCCCTAACCGTAAATTCCCGTCTAACAACTAACCCAGAGTCCCTAACCGCAAATTCCCGTCTAACAACTAACCCAGTCTCCCTAACCGTAAATTCCCCAGTTTAACAACTAACCCAGTTTCCCTAACCGTAAATTCCCGTCTAACAACTAACCCAGTTTCCCTAACCGTAAATTCCGTCTAACAACTAACCCAGAGTCCCTAACCGTAAATTCCCGTCTAGCAACTAACCCAGTCTCCCTAACCGTAAATTCCCCAGTTTAACAACTAACCCAGTCTCCCTAACCGTAAATTCCCCAGTTTAACAACTAACCCAGTCTCCCTAACCAAGAAAACGTACCATAACAACAAAGTAGTCAAATCGAAGACAAAAAATATATAAACAGCGTAGAGACTTCCAGCATTAACAAAACGACCAATCCGATTCTTTCAGTTTGAGTCGAACATTGCAATGAACTGCTTGCGTGTAAACTCTTACTTCAGCCTCTAGATGACAGAAGAATCAAACACATGATCTAAGTGGCAAAGATGGCATTGTTCGTGAAAAACTAAAAAAAATATTTCGTTTACATTTAAGGAAGCAGTTTTTATTTTTAACAAATATAATTTGTTAAAATAACTGGCTGAGTGGGCGTGATAATAATGGGCGGAGCAAAATGAGTGACGCTAAAATTTCAGAAAAGACTTTGTTTGTTACAGAAAATAAAAAGAATAAGAGATTTCCTAGAAGAGAAGTCGGTAGACCAACAAAGACATCGACGATAGGAAACGGTTAATTTGAGTTGACAAGACAGTTCGACAAAGGTGCTATGTCGGGATCCGCCCAATATTGTTGACAATGTGAATTAACGACTGTCTCAGAAAACAGATCAGTTCCCAAATAATGTCATGATGGAAGCCAGACTTGGGTAGCCAACGTCTGCTTACATTTGGGATCATCTGAAAAGATATTCTGAAAATATTCAGTGGCGGAGTATGTGAACAGGACAGAGTTTGTTTCTCATCTTATATCAGGATTATTTTGTCCGTTCTGTCAGGAATGAGCGATTTAGTTATTTAGATACCGCTATACGTCCCCCATACTTACAAGTCGATCGTGATTCATGCATTCCGTGTGGCGAGAAATGCAAATATTCATTTGGGCCTTTCTTTATGAGTCATCACTTGGCACTGAGTCGTTATCGGCGTAGAAGTTACTTAAGCTAGTTTAATTAGTTAGTTTGTTAGCTACACTGATAGCTAACTGCTATTTAGTTAATTAGTTTGTTAAGTAGCTAGCTATGTAGTTAATTATTAAGTTGTATAGCTTGCTGGTTTTTTAGAATGCTTAGTTTTTACTTGGTTGGTTGATTTGTTAGTTTTTTACTTAGTTGGTTTGCTAGCTAGTTAGTTAGGCAGCTAGTTAGTTAGGCAGCTAGTTAGTTAAGCAGCTATTTAGTTAGACAGTCAGTTAGTTAGGCTGCTAGTTAGTTAGACTGCTAGTTATTTAGACTGCTTGTTATTAGGCAGCTAGTTAGTTAGCCTGCTAGTTAGTTAGACAGCTAGTTAGTTAGACAGCTAGTTAGTTAGACAGCTAGTTAGTTAGGCTGCTATAGTTAGTTAGACAGTTAGTTAGGCAGCTAGTTAGTTAGGCAGCTAGTTAGTTAAGCAGCTATTTAGTTAGACAGCCAGTTAGGCTGCTAGTTAGTTAGACTGCTAGTTATTTAGACTGCTTGTTATTAGGCAGCTAGTTAGTTAGACATCTAGTTAGTTAGACAGCTAGTTAGTCAGGCAGCTAGTTAGTTAGGCTGCTAGTTAGTTAGGCTGCTAGTTAGTTAGACAGCTAGTTAGTTAGACAGCTAGTTAGTTAGACAGCTAGTTAGTTAGGCTGCTAGTTAGTTAGACAGTTAGTTAGTTAGGCTGCTAGTTAGTTAGGCTGCTAGTTAGTTAGACAGTTAGGTTGTTAGGCAGCTAGTTAGTTAGGCTGCTAGTTAGTTAGACAGTTAGTTAGTTAGGCTGCTAGTTAGTTAGACAGCTAGTTAGTTAGGCTGCTAGTTAGTTAGGCTGCTAGTTAGTTAGGATGCTAGTTAGTTAGGCTGCTAGTTAGTTAGACAGCTAGTTAGAGACAGCTAGTTATTTAGGCTGCTAGTTAGTAAGACTGCTAGTTATTTAGACAGTTAGTTAGACAGTTAGTTAGTTAGGCTGCTAGTTAGTTAGACAGCTAGTTAGTTAGGCTGCTAGTTAGTTAGACAGTTAGTTAGTTAGGCTGCTAGTTAGTTAGGCTGCTAGTTAGTTAGACAGCTAGTTAGTTAGACAGCTAGTTAGTTAGGCTGCTAGTTAGTTAGACTGCTAGTTATTTAGACAGTTAGTTAGACAGCTAATTAGTCAGGCAGCTAGTTAGTTAGTCTACTAGTTAGTTAGGCTGCCAGTTAGTTAGACAGCTAGTTAGTTAGACAGCTAGTTAGTTAGGCTGCTAGTTAGTTAGACAGTTAGTTAGACAGCTAGTTAGTTATGCAGCTAGTTTGTCAGACAGCTAGTTAAATAGGCGGCTGGTTAGTTAGGCTGCTAGTTAGTTATACAGCTAGTTTGTCAGACAGTTAGTTATTTAGACAGCTAGTTAGTTATGCAGCTAGTTTGTCAGACAGTTAGTTAGTTAGACTGTTAGTTAGTTAGGCAGCTGGTTAGTTATGCTCCTTGATAGTTAGTTCATCTTTTATCACGTTGGATGCGATGTGTCGCTACATTACAGTAAAAATCTCCTGTGCCTTTCGGACCGACTTATCCGCATTATGTGTCGGTAGATTTTAATTCTTTAAACGAAGGCCTACGGGCTGACAGAAAATTCCTGAAAAATCTCCTACTATAGTCCGTTTCAAAATGGTTAGTCGCTATTTAATAATTAATATCTTCGTAACCACTTGATCAAAATTGTTCAAAATTTGCATATGTCATAATAATCTCAATGTCCACACGAATATATTTTTGTTCCTAATTAAAAACGTATGGTTTTAAATTTTCTTTATTTAATGTATACAAATTTACTACCTCTTAGACAAACCATTGTTTTATATGGTTTGCCCCTTCATATTTCCGACCCATTTCGTTTCCTAATCTTTCACGCAATTCCCATGATTTGGGGAGTTTCTCCGCTCATTTTTGCACGTTTGAAGACAAGTAAATTTTGGATGTTTATAAACAGTTTCCGTCTCTATTCATTGGCGTTGTATAACTCTTTGGATATTTTAGGCATTTATTGAAATCAGTGTTATTATTAACATTCGAATTATGTTACGCCTATGCCGTAATAGGCCAATTGCTTCGATTACGGTAAACTATTTTTTTCAGTGAAAGAAAGCAAAAATAAAGGACTCAACCTTAATAGCAAAAAGACAGAAGTAATGGTAACAACAAAGAAAAAGACATCACCTCAGTGCAAAATAAAAACAAATGGAACAATTATGAAACAGGTAAATGAATCTAAATGTCGTAAGAGGCGACTAAGGAGATTGATTGACGGCTTGACAAGCTGTCATTGTAAAAAGTATTGTTATGGAAACAGAACCATAGATTTTAGAAGCAGTGATCTCTGCAATATGTGCCATTTTGGCACGCAAGGTTTCTGTTTTTGAGATAGTAGTTCTGCCCTATGTGCCGTCTTCGGCTCGAAAGGACAATATATAGAAATGAATTTAAATATCAGGGAACATTGTTAACCTCAGATGGTAGATGTACAACAGAGGTGAGATGAAGAATGGCTCAGGCAAAAGCAGCTTTCCAAAAAATTAGGAAGATACTATGCAATCCATTATTGACAATAGAAACAAAAAAAAGAGTTCTTAAATGTTACGTAGAATCAGTTTTAACATGTGGGTGTAAATCATGGACAATAGGACAACAGACAAGAAAGTCACTAGAGGTTGTAGAAATGTGGTTTTACAGAAGAATGTTGAGAATACCATGGACAGATAAGAAGAGTAATGAAAACGTTCTGAAAGAGGCCAAAGCAAAAAGAGATTAAAATTAGCAATTTCCAATATTAGGAAGAAACAATCATAATTTTTTGGCCATGTAATGAGAAGAGAACAGCTAGAATATGTTGTAACAACTGGAAAAATTGAGGGACGAAGAGATAGAGGAAAGCAAAGAGAAAAGATACCAGACAGCTTAAGAGAATGGCTTGGCAGTAGGTCAACAATAGAAATGATAAATAACTGAGTGATATAAAGTTGTGGAGAGACACGATCACCTACGCCAGCAGGCTTGGTACTTGATGATGATGATGATGAATGAATGAATAATGATGATGATGAATGAATGAATGATGATGATGATGATGAATGAATGAATGATGATGATGATGAATGAATGATGAGGATGATGAATGAATGAATGAATGAATGATGATGAATGAATGATGATGATGATGATGAATGAATGAATGATGATGATGATGAATGTATGAATGATGATGATGATGATGAATGAATGAATGATGAGGATGATGATGATGAATGAATGATGATGATGAATGAATGAATGATGAGGATGATGAATGATGATGATGATGAATGATGATGATGAATGATGATGATGATGAATGATGATGATGAATGATGATGATGATGAATGATGATGAATGATGATGATGATGATGATAATGATGATGAATGATGATGATGATGGATGATGATGATTTTCTTCAAACACAAAATAACTGCATCTGTCGAAAAGATCAAAGGAATTAGCCCTTGCAGGTGAATGACACTATCTGCAATATTGCATTTTAGACAACTTTTGGGACATTGACAAAATAAGACCAAATGCAAAAAATTATGTTTATATGTGTAAAGGTTATGGAGATATTTGAAGTCAAGCGTGGACAAATCGTTTTGAAACGGACTATAGTATGGCGTTTTCAGCTTTGTGAGCAGGGGCGGGCTGTCGGTACAGTAACGTCAGTCATCCATAGCTGATAGTGTCACATTAGATCAAGGCTTTCCAATGTTATTTCCTGTCATTGGAAATTTATAGATGGTTATGGTTTTACCAAGGCCGGGGGGGGGGGGGGGGGCTGAAAGGGATCACATAAAGCTGTGACGTTTTCTATATTGTGAGCAGGGGCGGTTGGGAGTAAAATTACGTCAGCCATCTAAAGTTGAAGACGTCACAAACGTTGGGTGATTTCAGGAAAAATCCTCTCATGTCGGGCTTTAGTGAATAATATCGTTGGATGTGGTGTGCAAGTTACGAAGCAAACGTTCAACTTAAGACTTGTATCTAAAGGCAGTATGAGCTCCAACAGAAGTTAAAAATAGGTACTGACAGCTCACTCCACGGATAACATGAGAGCAGGGAAAAAAGTGGACTAAATCAAATCGTGAATATGCAAAGTTCTTGAGCGGCACAACTTGGCCAGGAAACGTCCATTTCCATTTTCACGTCATCATCTTCTGTGTCTCCTCCTCGGTCTTGCCCTGCCCATTCTGACACGCCCATCTTGAGTCTTTTCCTGATCAGAAATTGACTCACTCTAAGAAAGTAAATGACCTAAGTCTGAAGATAACATGACGGTGTGAACAGATAGCGATAGCCGTAAGAAAGTCTAACGACAGCTGTAACAAAATCTAACGACAGCCGTAACAAAATCTAACGACAGCCGTAACAAAGTCAAACGACATCCGCAACAAAGTCAAACTACAGCCGTAACAAAAGCTAACGACAGCCGTAACAAAGTCAAACGACAGCCGTAACAAAAGCTAACGACAGCCGTAACAAAGTCAAACGACATCCGCAACAGTCTATCGACAGCTGTAACAAAGTCTAACGACAGCCGTAACAAAGTCAAACGCTATGGCATGAAACCGTGAGTGTTGCATTTCCTTTGTATCAAGTCTTTGATGTTCTTCTTCTTCCTCTTTTCTTCCTCATATGTCTTTCAGCGTCGAGGGGAGATTTATTTTAGCTTTTTTTGCTCTTCTGTTGGCCTTCCCTGTTGTTATGTTTCCTGGTGTTTGTAATATTCCATCAATCCATCTTTTTCCGCAGTCGGCCCTTGAATCTGAAGTTCTCGCAACTTTTATTGAAAGCTCGTTGTGCTGTTTTGATCTTTCTGCCTTCCCACATGTCCAAAACATTTTATCTGTTGTTTCTTTATGTATTTTAGGGCGGGAAATATTCCTAGCATTTTTCTCAGTTCTTCATTTCTGATCTTATCTCCCCGGCTGTTTCCTATCATTCGTCTAACACATTTCTTCTCGGTGGTAGCTATATTTTTCTTATTGTTTTTGCATCTAGGGTCCAGGACTGGCATTGGTAGCACAACGCTGGGATGAAGATTGTATTTTGGGTGCCAGTTTTGCCTCTATAGCTCGTTTCAAATCACGTGCCCAACTTCAAAACGCTATTGCTCAGTGACCGATTGTTAAAAACTGTTGAAATTTTCCAAATGTTATTAGAATGCAAAAGACCCTTTAAATGTAAATTTAACAAATATCTTGCAGCTGCAGTTTTCTTAAAGCGGCGAATTTCTCTGATGTTTGTCAAAATTGTAAATTGTGAACCCTAAATAATAGAAATTATCGTAGTTGCTGGTCTATGATTAATTTTCACTAGGTAAAGGCGTGGCCGTAATGGGGAAATAACTAAATAAGGAAAAACACCAGGAGAATTATTGTCTTCTCAGTTCGAGGACGGACGATAATATCAAGGTATACCTGTATGTCCAATTTTCATAGTTGTGTGGTCCTGAAAAAGGACCGTTTGTTGAACTAATTTAAGGTAATATAGGGGCCAACATTGTGGGGGCTATATACTTTCATTCCGAATCAGACGAGTCTAAAAGATTAATAACTGTTTGGGGTTGAACATTCCACAAACCATCATTTTTCCAATATTCCTCTTCCTGTTTTAAGACGTGGTCTTCACATTTAGCCCAATAATCTTTGTCTATATTTAATAAAGCGAGATTAGCAAGAGTCTTTACATCGCATATTTTGAATGTTGTATTTTCATCTGCCACTTGTCCTTTTAATTTTGCCCAGATTAGTTCTATTGGATTTAAATGAGCATGGTAAGGTGGCAGCCTCAAACTTATATGACCGTGCTCTTGGATAATCTTATCTATTTGAAAAATCTTTGTCCTTTGTTTTTGCTTTACTAGAGATAGTAATTCAGGTTTTAAGTACATGTAATTAAATTGTATGTGTTCCTTTGTGAGCCATATCTTAATAGCATCTTTTGTACTGGATGACGTCGGGACTTTATCTTCAAGTGCAACAATGTTGTGGTACGCTGCATTGTCCAGTATTAGGCAAGATGGTCGATCTAGTGATGGGAGAACAGAATTTTCAATCCAATGTCTAAATATGTGACCATTCATCTCAGAGTGATAATCCCGATTGTCTATGGATTTTGAAAGAAAAATGAGCTCTGCATTCTGTATTAGTCCATGTTGTCGACAACCTGCATGAGCAATTATCAAGCGCTGTCCTTTGCTGCTAGGTATTAATCTCTTAATCTTTCCATCTGATGACTGCCATTCCCTTTGGCTAGTGTGGTGAGCATTGATCCATGTTTCATCCAAGTACACAATATCATAACCTTGCTTGCGCACCTCTTTTACTTCACGTAAGTACTTGCTTCGCATGACTACTATATGTGGCTTCTCACAGATGATGTTTCGTCCATTGGAATACTTTCTGAATGTAAAGCCTGCAGCTCTCACATTCCTCCATAATGTAGACTTTGATACTTCAATACTGTTGTTCTTTTTCAGCGAAACTTTTAATTTTCTTATTGTAACAGTTGTAACATACCCAACATTTTGCGAATTTCACTTCTAATAAGTTCACTGTCGAAATTATCCAACATTTTTGCTCTTCCTTGTGATTTTGTATATTTTGAACATTGACGGTCACGTGCTTGAATCCAGCGATTAAATGACCGTTTAGATAAATCCCAAATGTGTCTTGTCCTATTCTCAGGGTTTTCTAAAGAATGAAATAATCTTCCTCGTTTAGCCTCTTTGCAAAAATAGTCATACATTTTTATTGCGATGTTTTGTAAACTGCAGAATTTAATTTCAAGACTCATGATAAATGTTATCGTTCCACGACTCCACCTATGAATGAACGGAAATGGAACACACAATTTCTCGTGTTTTTTACAAGTGTCTAATTGTGTCAAAAAACCACGGTAAAAGCGTGCAAACACGTAAATTTTACAGTGTATGGATTTTTACTCGCTATTTTTAACTTAAAATACTGTAAACATTAAGTTTTGACTACATCAATGGGTCGTTATAAATTTATATAAATCAAATAAGCAACAATAATAACCAAATGTTTTTTTTTAAATTAAATTAATTCCCTGTTGGGTTCTAATCATTATAGCTTTACATGCAAATTTTGAACAACTTACAACAAGCGGTTAAAAAGCTATCGATTTTAAAAGTTGGGCACGAGTTATGAAACAAGCTATAGAGTTATTTCCTTGTTGGATAATAGTGGTGATAGCTGTTCAATGATTTGACAAGCTTTGTTGCATCTTGAGTGTATTTCTTGAGTCTGTTTGTGAATTGTTGTTTGTTACTAGACTTCCTAGGTATTTAAATTCCTCCACTTGTTTAAGTTGTCAGCCGTCAATCATTATGTTGATGTTCCGTTCCATTTTTGTGATAATCATGACTTCTGTTTTGTTAATGTTGATTTTCGTGCTGTGTTGAGTGCCTGCATTGTCGTACTATCAACCCTTACGTATGCATGTGAGAGCTGGAAAACAACAAGAGACATAGAAACAAAGTTGAACGCATTCGAAAATAAATGTCTAAGGAAAATACTTGGTATAGCGTAGAACAAATTAAAAGCAAACGAGGAAATTAGAGAAATCACCAATCAACCACTAATATCTTCAGTAATAAAGAAAAGACGATGGTCATGTGTTTGACATGTGATGAGGAGAGATAATAACTCAATAGCAAAGCAAGCCCTAATGTGGGAAACAACAGGTAAGAGGAAAAGAGGAAGACCCAGATAGACACTGAGAAGAACATTGATGAGAGAGGCAAGAGCAGCAGGAATCGGCTCCCTCAATGAGATAGAGCTGCTTGCACAGAACAGAAACAAATGACGAGATTTTATATGTCTTTAAAGAATTGAAAACTGCTAGAATAACAATTTAGATAAGAAAAGGAGCATCTTGGTCTACGCCCTATGGGGCGGCTACGGCTCGAAAGGTCAATAGATATATTGAGTTATTGAGTTATTTGCGGGTCATCATCATTGCACTCCGAACATGTCCATAGGTGCTCAGATCCCCTCCTCAGCAATTCCCTCAGTGTCCAGCGACTGACGACTCCAGTTCTATGTTGGTTGATAAGTCTTTTTACACGGCCACAAAGTTTCTCATTTCTGGCTGTGCCCATCTTAACTCCCATTTCCATCATCCGAAGAAGTGACGTGGTTCTGTGTTTGTCGAAGTCCTGTGCTCTTCCCACATCTCGGAGGGCATTGATGATGTCCGCCCGATCCATTGGTTGCCCGTCCTCAACGACAGCGCAGCTAGCCAACCTGTCCGCTCTTTCATTTCCCCGTACTCCCGCATGTCCAGGGACATAGACAAAGGTGACCTTACGTATTTTGGATTTCTGCAACGACTCTACCCATTGCATGCGTACAGAGCCCGCCTCCACTATTTTTTTATCATGCTCATCGAATCACTCAGTATACATGCGTGGGTGTAGTCTTGTGACTCTAACCATTTGAATGCCTTGGTCACTGCCATCACCTCCATTATCATGCTACTCGTTGTCATGACGTATGCACCACTGTCTTCCTTGACTATTAGCCTTCCGAGCGTGCTGTAAATGCCCATGCACTTCTTTGGTGTCGTCTTACAGATCCGCCTTTATAGATGACTGCATCTTTCTCATGGGTGTTATCGCAGATGAGACCGTTGACCTCAGCATTAACCATGACCGGGTTCTGTTCCCTACTTTTCCTGTCGAGTGTGATAATACACGAGAAAGTCCCCTTGTATAACGTAGGCACCGGTATCCACTCCTTGCCAACGCTGATATTGGTAAGCCCACAGACCTGTTTGATGACTTCTTCTGCTCGGCCCACCCATGATTTGCCTCTTTTTAGCCTGGCACCTTTCTCTGTGTTGAGCACGTGGTGCAATGGATGCTCTTTATCTGTACTAATCTTCAGGTATGCTCGTGCTCTCCAGATCTTGATTCTTTCCGGTCCTTCAAACTCCCAACATGTGTCATCACCATTAACACTAATAAATTAATAGATAGATATATAGATGGATTGAGTGCCTGCGTTGTTAGGTCTATTTTCTTTGATGAACTAACATAACTATTGATGCCACATCCAAACAAATAAAAAGACAATTTCTCTTATTTCAAAACGTTACCAATAGTCTTCAAACATCGCTTTCCTTGTTTTCTTTCTTCTCAATTAATTTTGCAGACTACAGAAACAATTTAAGACCAAAACTATAATTGCGTTTCTCTTGGTCGAAAATCCGGCCACTTTCAGATCATAAAGCAACAAAATGAAGAAATAGGTCAAGGCATAGAAATGCATCAAAATGCAAAGCCAAAGTAAAGCTGATTATAAGGAGAAATGGTAAAAAAAAGTGGTGAAATGGTTATTTACGTAGAGCTGTAAGCATACCATTTTTAAATAAATATTTTTGTTCATTTCTCCAAGATATAAGAAATCATGGGCCACGCTAATTCAGCCAATCAAAATCATTTTAAAATTCTCGAAAAAAAGCCATTAATAATGTTACCATTTATCATGCAATGTCCGGTCCTTCAATCTCCCAACATGTGTCATCACCATTAACAAGTGCCATGCCTGTTGATGTAGGCGATCATGTTTCTCCACACATTTCTGTCTCCATTTTTGTTTATCATTTCAAAAGCTGTCTTCATGCCTTCCCATTATCGTAAACCGTCCAGCATCTTTATTTTTTTCCCCTATCTATTCGTCATCAGTTTTTGCAGTTGCCACAATATGTTCCAATTGTTTCCTTCTCATTACTTGGCAGCCAAAAATTCTGATGCCTGCTTCTTTCTGATTTTGGAAATATGATTTCTTTTTGTCGCGGCCTTTTATTATTTTTTTTTTAGAATATTCTCGTTACTCTTTTTTGTAGCTGCTTATCGTGTTATCAACATTGCTATATAAAAACACATTTCTGTGGCTTCCAGAGGTAGAAATGCAAACATACATATACAAAAATATACACACAAATATCATCAAGTGCAGTGCCTGCTGACTTAGGTGATCCAATCTCTGCCCAACTTTCTATCTGTACATTTCTTTATCACTTTTGTTTGTGACTTCCAACCATACCCGTAGCTTACATTGTCTGGTATCTTTATACTTGGAGATAGCACAATATAAACTATTTCATCATCATCATCATCAAGCACCTGGCCTGCTGGCGTAGGTGATCATGTCTCTCCACAACTTTCGATCGCGACAGTTATTTATAATTTCTGTTGTTGACTTTCTGCCAAGCCATTCTCTTAAGCTGTCTGGTATCTTTTCTCTTTGCTTCCCTCTTATCTCGTCGTCCCTCAATTTTCCTAGTTGTTACAATATATTCCAGTCTTTCTCTTCTCGTTACATGACCCAAAAATGATGATTGTTTCTTCGTAATATTGGAAATTCGAGAAAGGAGAATTGGGCATGGGACTGGCTATCCCATACTATAAAAAAATAAGCTGAAAAAACTTCACAAACATGAGTTGAAGACCTATGCTCCACAGGGAGCTGAAAGGTAGAAGAAGAAGAAGAATATTGGAAATTAGCTCTCTCTTTGCTTTGGCCTCTTTCAGGTTTTCATTACTCTTCTTAGTTGTCCATGGTATTCTCAACATTCTTCTGTAAAACCACATTTCTACAGATTCCAGTGATTTTACTATTTAATACTGAGCTCAATACCACACTATTTTAGAGCTGTGATTTCTGGCTTTGATTTGTGTGTTTAATTTCTATAATTGGGTTTACCCGATGAACGCTTTTGCCGAAACGTTGTAGTTTGTCTTGTCTTGCTGTTAGTTCAGCTGATCAATGCCATTTTATGTTTATTTGCTCTATTATATCTTTATTCTTGCTCTATCCTTCCTCAACCTGTCAGGAAGTTACAACATATTTCACATGTTCCTTCCATGAACAACACCTGATGCTTGTTTACTTATGTTAAAAGTAAGAGTTCGTTTTTTGTTTTTTTTTTACATTGACCTCGTTTTTTGTTTTTTTACATTGACCTCGTTTTTTGTTTTGTTACATTGACCTCGATTTTTGTCTTTTTTACACTGACCTCGTATTTTGTTTTTTACATTGACCTCGATTTTTTTTTTTTACACTGACCTCGTTTTTTGTTTTTTTTACATTGACCTCGTTTTTTGTTTTTTTTACATTGACCTCGTTTTTTGTTTTTTTTTTTACATTGACCTCGTTTTGAATGCTTCTGTTGCTTTGCCCAGCTGTACAGGTTCCTCTCAACTTTCTTTTGTAAAAGGAAAAAAGAAACACCTTTATGACTTCAATGATTTGCATTCTGTTGTCCAATTGTCTGGAACTTGTTTGTTTAAGACTGGTTCCACATAACACTGAAGGAACGTTTGTCTTATCTTCTTCATGTCAAATATGTTGAGTAGTAGCTATTTCTGTCTGTGTGTGTGGGAGACATTTTTTGCCTGGTTTTTACACTTTTGCTGTGCTTCTGTCTCCTGATCTTAAATCACTGCATTCATGGACCTGTTCTGTTCATGGAATTAGTTTCACTGCAATCTGAAATTTCTCATATTCTCTCCATGTCACTAGCATACTGCCAGCAAGTACTGGCAAATTCTGCCGACAAGGTCGACTTTCGTGGAGCCCTAATCAACGACACAGGCGACGATTCAAAACTACCTCCGTTGAAAAGAGAGTGCATAATCACTTCCTTACTCCAGTTTCCTCGAAACACACATTTAAAACAAACAAGGCAACCGATACGGTATAAGCGACTACGTTAGTCTCTGCAAGAACTGGGCAACAACACGGCTATGACGTTAGCAAGGTTGAACTCCAGTGCGAGCTGAGTCGACTGCATAGATGATAATTTCAGATGACATCACCGAAAAGTGAGTACCTATAATCGTTTCCACCGCCAATTCACTCGAATAAATCGAAAAAAGAACATTAGAACTGACAAAACAAAGAAAAACGGTATTAATGATGTCAATCTCGAGGTCCCGCGAACATAGACACCATTTCCTAGGAAGCTCAAACCATGGGCCTGTTTTAACAATTTCCCACTTATTCTTTGCCTGACCGTACTTTAATTTTGTTGTGCATCTGTCACGTGATATTAAAATGGTTCCCATATTATTGAATTCACCATCATCATGTGTCATACCGGAGAGCATCGATGCCATGTCCTGCCACAACTCTCTATCCACAGTGCATCGTATTAATTCTGATAATTGTTTTCCGTGAAGCGACACCAAGCTATGTAGTATCCTCTCTCTCTCTCTCTCTCTCTCTCTCTCTCTCTCTCTTTCTCTCTCTCTCTCTCGTCCGTGATCTCTCGTTCACTGTATTTTGCCACTTGTAATCAAGTCCAACTTTTCAATTGAGGTGTCTGAAAAATGTTCATTCTTTCTTTCCTATAATTTTTTTAGGAGCTCTCTTTTTTTGTTTTGAATTCACTAACCTGTTTAATACTGTGCCACTGATTTTCATGTGCATTTCAAGGAAACCAAACATTTGTTGCGATGTCTGCCTGTTCGCTGTTGGGGCTAGCGACTTTCTAACTTCCATCTTTATAATCTCAAACATTTTCTGTAACTCGTTTTCCTTCTTTACGGTTAAGGCTGTGTGGGAAATCCACTACTTTCTAGGTATAACATCCGCTACCTTCTATGTGGGACATCCATTACTTTCTATCTATCTGGGACATGCACTACTTTCTATGTCGAACATTCACCACTTTCTGTTTCGGACATGTACTTCTTTCTAGGAAAAACATGCACTACTTTCTAGTTGGGACATCGTCTACTTTCTATGTCGGACATCATTAATTTCTATGTGGGAGGATTCATCTCCATCTGGTCGGATGTTCTGAAATATTATAAACTAGAATTTCGCTCTTTCAAGAACTAGGAAGTTATGTGCCTGTTCATATTGAGTATCTTGACCTGCCTGTGGCGGTGGCGTGTTCTGTGTTGTGTTTAATTGTAATGACGTGTTTCAGTTTCAGTTTAGAAACACACCATTACAATAAAACATACAGATGACTCCATAAGAGAGTCTGGAGTCCTAGTCTGAATGAGCCATGATCGCAGAAGAAGAATTGTAATGACGCGTGTGAAATTACACATCAGTTAAGAAGATCATGGAAAGAATAAGCATCAGAAATAGACTCAAGATGCAACAAAACATGTCAAATCATTGTACAGCAATCACTACTATTGTCCAACAAGGAATTTACTCTGGAGGCAAAACGGGCACTCTACAATACAATCTTCATTCTAACGTTGTGCTACAAATGCCAGTCCTGGACCCTAGATGCAAGAACAGTAAGACAAATAACCACTACCGAGATGAAATGTGTTAGACGAATGATAGGAAATAGCCTGAGTGATAAGATCAGAAATGATGAACTAAGAAAAAAGTTAGGAATAATTCTCGCCGTAAACTACATAAAGAAACAACAGATAAAATGGTTTGGCCACGTGACAAGGCAGAAAGATCGAAGCACAACACAACGAGGCTTTAATAAACGTTGCGAGAACACACAACCCAAAGGCCGACCGCGAAAAAGATGGATTGACGGAATATTGAAAACACTAGAAAACATAACAGCTGGAGGGGCCAATAGAAGACCAAAAGACCGCAAATTATATCTCTCCTCGACGCTAAAAGGTAAATGAGAAAAGAAAGACGAAGAAGAAGAAGATGGAAAGAACTGCAAATCACAAAGGGAGGAACCAGATAAGAGCGTTATATAAGGAACCAGATAAGAGCGTTATATAAGGAACCAGATAAGAGCGTTATATAAGGAACCAGATAAGAGCGTTATATAAGGAACCAGATAAGAGCGTTATATAAGGAACCAGATAAGAGCGTTATATAAGGAACCAGATAAGAGCGTTATATAAGGATCCAGATAAAGGCGTTATATAAGGAACCAGATAAGAGCGTTATATAAGGAACCAGATAAGAGCGTTATATAAGGAATCAGATAAGAGCGTTATATAAGGAACCAGATAAGAGCGTTACATAAGCAACCAGATAAGAGCGTTATATAAGGAACCAAAGAAGACTAGTAAATCAACAAATAATCGCAGCTGTCAGTCGGAGCACACTCAGAGAGATACTGGAACTGATGACGTATAGATTTGTCCGACGTGCGCTAATAATAATTCTGATAACCAACTAGCGGCAGCCGCGATAGCTCAGTGGTTAGTGAACTGAACTACAAAGGACAAAAGGTAGAGTTCGATCTCAATCGACGGCTTCCAGGTTCACCCAGCTTTAATGGGTACCGGATTTTTTTTTCTTTCTGGGAAAGTAAAGCGGCACGTAAGAAATACCGACCACATTACCCCAAAAATCATGTGCCGAAGGTCTGTAAAATATATGCTCACTAACATCATATTCCCTACACACCACTTGGCGTGACGGGGGTACTTTACTTACTAACTAACTAGCATCACCATATCTAGTTGTTTATATCATGACCACCAACTGACACCTTCGGTATGTCCTGTATGAATCTTCTAATCGTTCTATACTCATTAATCATATCTGGTTATAGTACGCAACCATGTGTAACAACTTGTTAAACAATAATCCATATTTATTTCGTGCTCTCAAATCTGTTGCTCTTTCTTGCTATAATTATATTTTACAGAATTTATTATTCCTACATCTCTCTTATATGTTTGCTGTCAATATTTATATTTTCTAAGATGATTTGTTCTTGATGCTTTACGTTGTCAAATACCATGTCTGGTCTATGAAACATAAGTAGTGACCTGTTTCACTTCTTTGCTCTTTCTATTAATGTTCTTATAATGCGTATGACGTTTTTCGTACTTGTTTCTATCTGTACCGTCTACTATGCATACATATATTGAGAGAAAGATATGGAGAAAAGGAGAGAGAGACTGAGAGGCAGAGAAAGAATAGCTAAATTGTTGATTTCAAAGACTGGACAAAATAACTGAATAGCAATCGAGCAAATCGAGATACTGCACAATAAATATAAAATGGTATGAAGCGGCTAAAATAATAGACAGACAAGACAAGCCGCGATGTTTCGGCAAAAGTCGTCATCCGGTAAAACAAACAGACAATTTTAATGAAACAAATGAATCCAAGCGAGAAAACACAACACGATCTAAAAAATGGCGGAAAGAAATGGCAGAAAGAGACGGTGGCGAGGATTTATGTCAAGGTTGGTTAAAAGATAAATAGACAATATGGCATTTAAGATTTAATTGGATTAAAAAAAAAAAACCAATCAGTGAAAAATTAGAAAGGGAGTCTCACAAGGAAGGATGAAAGGAGGTGTCCAATAGAGAAGGATGGAATCGAGAAGAAAAGTAAAAAGAGAGATGAAACAGGCTATATAGTTCTTTTGTTTCATAGATTAGAAAAAGATATTTGACAATGTAAAGCATCAAGAACAAATCATCTTAGAAAATATAAATATTGACAGCAAACATATAAGAGAGATGTAGGAATAATAAATTCTGTAAAATATAATTATAGCAAGAAAGAGCAACAGATTTGAGAGCACGAAATAAATATGGATTATTGTTTAACAAGTTGTTACTTATGGTTGTGTACTATAACCAGATATGATTAATGAGTATAGAACGATTAGAAGATTCATACAGGATATACCGAAGGTGTCAATTGGTGGTCATTATATAAACAACTAGATATGGTGATACTAGTTCGTTATCAGAATCATTATAGGGGACTGGTTGATCTCGAGGCAAGACACCGGCGTCGAGACAGAGAGGTTGTGGGTTCAAATATCGGCTGCACTAGTTGTGATTTTTATTTATTTTTCTCTGCGGCAACCACCCCTGGTCTCAACGAAATTGAAACGTCAATCACTCATGGACGGAAAAAAATATGAGTACCTCTGAAGACGGAGTTATCTGTCTATGTGGCGAGGGACCCCTGTGCACACGGATGCGAGGGAAAAACGGATTAACACGCAAAATTAAGTTCCTAGTCTCCAGGGACTTCGTCAGAGGTC
Organism: Megaustenia siamemsis; assembly: GCA_032433765.1. Taxonomy (NCBI): domain Eukaryota; kingdom Metazoa; phylum Mollusca; class Gastropoda; order Stylommatophora; family Ariophantidae; genus Megaustenia; species Megaustenia siamemsis. The sequence goes on along the minus strand of JAVIAB010000051.1, from coordinate 156,115,917 downwards.
AAAGCTGGCGAACGCAGATACAAAAAGAAAAAAAAAACCCTACCACCTAAACGTCCATGTTTGTCTTGAGATAGCGATGGCAGGTGGTGTGATGATGAGATGATCAGATTCCAGGATATACACCCTAAGCCTTCCTGAATATATAAAGAAACATTTGGGAAGAAGACTTTGTGAGTCTGTGGTACGAAAGGGCACATACCACGGGATATGTTGCAGCAGGTCGCACCGAACAGGTTTTGGCAAGGGTTACGGAGGCGGTTGCTAAACAGTATGTCACGAAGCTTCCTATAGCGTTTATAAGCCACCAATGGTGGGTCGGAGAATAGAAGCCGAGTGGTAGGATCAGAGTGGAGGATAGGTATATGTCGTTTCAGAATCCGGAGTGGAGCCAGATTGTGAGGGTGATGGGTAAGAGAAAGAATAGTTCTGTTAGAAGGAGGGTGGGTGTAGGAACTAGGGTGCGGGTAATAGGGGGTAACTTCTTGGAGAGCAGATTCAGGGTACAGATGGGGAGGAAAGAATTCCAACATAAGGTCGGTCTGATGGAGAAAGTTGTCGTCATGGAAACAGAGACGTTTATGGCTCAGGAGTTGGGGAAAAGGTATAAATCACGTCAGGTGGGAGGAAAATAAAATGCTGACACACAAAATAGAAGAATGAAGAAGATGGAAAATAGTTGATGGTGCCACGCCTCCGAGGATCACGTGTGATTTAAGGAAGGAGACCTGCAAGTCTTGCATGTGTGTGTGTGTGTGTGTGCGCACAGACAATATATATCCGAACAAATCTCTACCTGTTTCACACTTGCAGACAATAAGCCAGTAACCTTAATCCTAGATTATATACTATCTGTGTTATTAACTCAATTTTGGAGAGAGAAATCTATATATCGTACAAAACAAATACTTTCTCCTAATTAAACATAAAATGCTTAGAAATGATATTCGCAAAATTTTCTTTTCTCACATTACATATTTAACGTCTGTGAGTTTGGTACTTTTGTTGTTGTTGAGAACAAAGTGCTGGTAACTTGATATTAATCTGTCGACAGGTCGGCAAAAGCTAACCCATGAGAACTTGTCTTCTTTAGCGCTGGAAGCTGGTACCAGAGCCTCTATCTATGGCCGGTATCTGGTGTAGATGGAATGATGATCGAGGGTAGAAGAGAAGAGAAACCATGCTCATTTGAACACAGTCGTTGTTGTGCAGTTTTGTGTTGAAGATATAGATACAAATCTTCATAAAACGCATGTAAACGAGTCTTCATTATCTCTCAATATTCTTCAGATATTTCGATACTTTTTTTTTTCTTGTTACCAGTCATTATTCGTCATCATCATCATGTACCCTGCCGGTTGGCGTAGGCGATCATGTCCCTCCACAATCTTCTATCTACAGTGCATCGTATCAGTTCTGTTGTTGACTGTTTTCCATGCCATGACACCAAGCTATCCAGTATTTTCTCTCTTTGTCGTCCGCGATCTCCGCGAGTCATTATTACTCTCCATAAATGTTCCCAGTAAGTCTTTGTTATAAATGTCTTTAGAACCATCTCTTTATCGGCAATTACTGTTTATAAGTTTCTCTATTTTGTCTGTGCTATAAACATCTTTATAATCATCTCTGTTATCGACAATCACTCTTTATAAGTTTCTCTAGTTTGTCTGTGCTATAAACATCTTTATAATCATCTCTGTTATCGACAATCACTCTTTATAAGTTTCTCTAGTTTGTCTGTTCTATAAACATCTTTATAATCATCTCTGTATCCGTAATTATTTTATTAGTGTCTGTAAAGCAGCCTGGGACATCAGTTATTATTTTGTTTCTTGTATTTTAAACAATGACATTCATTGGACAACCCTTAATGATCCAGTAGGGTCAAGGCTAAGAAATGCACATAAATTAAATGTTGTATGTTTGTTCCTGCTGAAGACCTATTGAACAGAAATGTCGTTATGGTTTATGTTGCCCACTTGTTACATGAAGCTTTAACCATACAGTGTTTTAAAATACTTTTTCCTCGCTCTCTTTTTTTTCATTTCTCTATATGATCCAGAACTGGTGTAACCCAAACTCTTGTTCTTATATCGTCCTTTCTTGGTGTTCTTTCTTACCACGTGTGTTATTCTTCTCATTTAGGCTTATCTCATTTCTTCTGCAACTTTTGTTTTGGCTATCATGTCTAAGTTTGATATAAGTAGCGATGTGTGCTCTCTGTGTATATAATGTGAACTGTTTATTTTCCTGCAATATAGCAATCGCTTGCCTAGCAATCTGCTTTTCTCAACACCAAGTATTCTGATACCATTTGATGTTCAAGAGAAAATGGGCAAGCTCTCCGACGTAGGACTGCCTTGTTCATTTTACAACCGGACCTGACATCCAAATATCGATCAGACCAGCCAGAAATTGTTCAACTAAACTGTGTCAGACAATTACTATGACGATCTACATTTACCTGTTTCCAACCGTCTATGAAGATCTACATTTACCTGTTTCCAACCGTCTATGAAAATCTACATTTACCTGTTTCCAACCGTCTATGAAAATCTACATTTACCTGTTTCCAACCGTCTATGAAGATCTATATTTACCTGTTTCCAACCGTCTATGAAGATCTACATTTACCTGTTTCCAACCGTCTATGAAAATCTACATTTACCTGTTTCCAACCGTCTATGAAGATCTACATTTACCTGTTTCCAACCGTCTATGAAGATCTACATTTACCTGTTTCCAACCGTCTATGAAGATCTACATTTACCTGTTTCCAACCGTCTATGAAGATCTATATTTACCTGTTTCCAACCGTCTATGAAGATCTATATTTATCTGTTTCTAACCGTCTATGAAGATCTACATTTACATGTTTCCAACCGTCTATGAAGATCTACATGTACCTATTTGCAACTGTCTATGAAGACATACAAGACCATATATATATATACTGCCGACTTCAGCATATATTTTGTCCAAAACATATTACAATATAGAGCCTCTGTGGCTGAGTGGTTAGTGTGCTGGCTTTCTGATAAGAAGGGTCCGATTTGATCCTCAGCAGCAGCAGATTTCTTTTTCAGACCGACAAGGGTCCGAAGTTCACCCAGCCTTTAAAAATTTGGCACCAGAGATTTTTTTCCCTGAAGTAGAGACGACCTGGCGTCATACCGACCATATCAGCACAAAAATGTGCCGTGTTAATAGAAAAATATGGTCACTAATACCATATTCTCCTGGGACCTCGGTAGATTAGATAGGAAAACGAGTCCACTTGCTACCGGTGTTCGGACAACACCTGTTAGATTCCCGATGAACAAGGAAGCAGTGTGAATTGCACTCGTGGTTGGAATAAAATATCCCACAGCCGACCCAGCCGCAGGCAGAAATTGGTACCAGAGTAGCACTCTGGGAAGCTGAGTAATGATGCCTCGCTCGTGAGTTACAATGCTCTAGGCGGCACTAGATAGAAGTTTCCGAACACATCTGGATAGGCGGCAGAGCACATATGAGTAAAAACCCGCAAGCTAAGACGCCAACTCAAGTCTCGCATCTTTATCGTTACCTTTACCATATACCCATATACCTAGCAAGGTGTGGAGGGAATCCTTACTTTACTATATTATAAAGTAAAAAAAGCAAAGCGCCCCGTCACGCCAAGAGGCGTATAGAAAGTATGGTATTTCTGACCATCATTTTTAGACACCTTCAGCACAAGATTTTTGTGTGATGGGGTCGGTATAATGCACGAGCCGCTTGACTTTCCAAGAAAAAATCCTGTACCCATTTAAGGCTGGGTGAACCCGGAAGCCGTCGATCAGGATCGAACCCGACCACACTTCCTTTGTAATCCATTTACTATATTATAATATATTCTAATTCTAAGTATAGACTTCATCATCATCATCAAGTACCGGTCCTACTGGCGTAGGTGATCATGTCTCTCCACAACTTTCGATCTCGGCAGCTATTTATCATTTCTGTAGTTGACCTTCTGCCAAGCCATTATCTTAAGCTGTCTGTTATTTTTTCTCTTTGCTTCCCTCTATCTCTTCGTCCTTCAATTTTTCCAGTTGTTACAATATATTCCAGGTGTTCTCTTCTCATTACGTGGCCAAAAAATGATGATTGTTTCTTCCTAATATTGGAAATTAGCTCTCTTTTTGCTTCGACCTCTCTCAGAAAATTTTCATTACTCTTCTTAGCTGTCCATGGTACTCTCAACATTCTTCTGTAAAACCACATTTTTACAGACTCCAGTGATTTTCTTGTCTGTTGTCCTATTATAAGTATAGACTTACTGTATAATAAATAGATACTGTCAATATATTACACAAGCCAAACTATTATCATTATAAACATATATTTTACATGTATTTTTTGTAGAGAAAATCATGAAGGTTTTATTAGCAAGTTCGATTCGTCTACTTGCGCGCTGCGTAACGCGACAGCACATGCCAATACTATGAATTAACGCCACAGCACATGCCAAAACTATGACTTAACGCGACAGCACATGCCAAAACTATTACTTAACGCCACATCACATGCCAATACTATGACTTAACGTGACAGCACATGTCAATACTATGACTTAATGCGATAACATATGCCAATACTATGACTTACCACTACAGCACATGCCAATTCTATGACTTAACGCGACAACACATGCCAAAACTATGACTTAACGCCACAGCACATGCCAATACTATGACTTAATGCGTCCCAAACTTGTCAACAGTTGTTCTCATATTATGTTTTATTTCTTTTAATTTTTTGTAAAGCGTTAGTTTGAACCATCACTGAGAAATTGTCCAGTCGTTAGATTTTCGAACGACATGACGTCACTGCAAGCGGAATATTCCCATACCTGTTGCATCACCGTCCCAACAACCAAGAAAACGTTTATCCAGATTGTTCATACTGTTCCATTGAACGTGTTGCGTTTTGAACAAAAGTACGTAGCTCACGATGAACAAACTTCCGGTTTGCCGTAACGTTCGTTGCCAGCGGCAAGATCTCCATTTTGTTGCATTACTTGCAATTCTAAACCTCTGTGTCTGTCTGTATAACATTTTCGTTTTTTTTTAAAAGTTACTATTACAAATGTCCTTTTATTTAGTAACTCAATGTTTCAAACTTGTTTCTTGTTCATTAAAAACTGCCTCAACTAAAGAGTAACTTATTTTGAGTGCAAGTAGCAGGGGGACCTGTGGTCAAGATGAAGGTCTCTGGGCAGGAAGGTCCCAGTTTCGATTCTCAATTATCACTTTCTCAAAAACCGAATCACTGGTTTCCCTGCGGCTTTACCCCAATCTCTGGGTATGATGTCAGCCCTCTCGAGTAAAGGCGAAAAAATCGGAGATCTCCTTCGTTCGTCGTGCACGTTAAAGAACTCTCGGTTGTGTGAAAGTTGAAAAGAGTAGGAGAACATGTGTTAAGTGAAATCTATATATGTTGAAGACGGATGTGTCGTAAAATTAGCGACACAACATTTTTACGCCAATTTAACGGATGAACGCTAAAAATAAAAGAAGAATGCGGTTAGCAAAACTTGTTTTTCTCACATTTTCTTTATTTCTGTGACATGCGAGTAGTCTTTGTGTTATGAAAGGTTTGTTTTAGAGCCACTGTCACGGCTAGTGCATGCACGATTCCAAACTAAGTTGTTACTGAGTTGCTGCTGGGGTGTTGCTCAGATGCTGCTGAGTTGGTGCTGAAATGTTGCTGAGGTGCTTTTGAGTTGCTTCTGAGCTGCTGCTGAGTTGCTGCTATATGTCCAACAGCATCCGAGCTGAAGGTCTTAGCCAGACGTAGCTAAATAGGTGTTTCAAGATCAGTGAACCAGAAATAATCAAGATCCCACTCCCACCTCGTGGTAGCTCCCCTGGACAAGTCAGCAACGATCGCAGGGGAGAAGCAACCGGTACTCAAACATGCCATGTTGAAGTCGGATGTACTGAGTCGAAATCTTTAAAAAACGCAGCTTGTAAACCAAAACATAATACGCACATGTAACCTCCTCTTAAGGGGTAGGGGGTAATACGGATAAGTAGGCATCGGGCAAATGCAGTAGAAGATGATGGAGTAGCTAAACAAAGTTTTAGTGTTTGTTTTAGCGAGGAATCCTGACATTTCGTGGTACAACTGTGTGCCCTGGCTACGTATGTTTTGTCTTATTGTTTGTTTAATTGATGCTATCTTGATATATTGAAAAACTGTTTGCCGCTTTGTCATATTTCTCATATTTCCATGTTTGCCAGATTTGCATATTTGTCATTTTTCTATATTTATCATGTTTCTATATTTGTCATGTTTCTATATTTGTCATGTTTTCATATTTGTCATTTCCCCCGTGGTTACATGGACCCACATGGTTAGGGGAGAACAGCCACTGTTACCTGCCACGTATGTCGTTAAACGAAACTAAGGAAGGATTGTAATCGTCGCCTGTGCTGTCGAGTAGGACATGCACGGAGCGACCTTGTCAACATAATTTGATGATGCATTTTGGGAAATATGACAAGTGGTGTGTTGGATATAGGGAATTCCTGACTACAGTGAAACTGATTCCATGGACAGAATAGAATAGAATAGAATAGAATAGAATAGAATAGAAAAGAATAGAATAGAATAGAACCATATTTGTCATGTTTCTATGTCTGCCATGTTTAATATTTGTCATGTTTCCACGTGTATCATGTTTCCATATCTGTCATGTGTCCACATTTGTCATGTTTCTATATTCGTCATGTTTCATCTGCCACGAAGTATCATCTTTTGTCAAATCATGACATGACATCTATGCCTCGTGCGATCTAAATATAGAACAGAAAAGGACGAGGGAATGCTATATATGTTCTTTAATTGAACACAGATATGCAACACAGATAGACAAACACAGACACACACATACATAAGAACTGAGTGAATAGCTCCAACATTCAGAGAAAGTATTTTTAGCTCAGTCTCAAATTTGAATCACAGAATTGTCATCGTTAAAACTCTGCCCCTCGGCAAATATCTGATCCATCTTTCTGCTTTTTCTGGTTTGTATTTCACAATTTTGTTTCGTAAACATGAGGACGGATATAACTAGGGCCTTCTTTTTTAATATATTTTCATTCTATTATTAGAAACAGTGTTCTCTAAGCTCGCCATTTTGTAACTTGTTTCCAAAAACGATAGTTGTAATCTAGTCACACGTTTCAGGAAATAATGACCGGGTTCACTTGACGCTGTTTGTGATTGAGAATAATACATATTACAAAAGCATTTATAAGAAATAATTTATTATAACACTGACCGATATTTCTGTTTTGTTATCGACACCAAAAACAAACAGCTCCGGTCTTTGAATACAATTATCATCATGTGTCATGTCGACTGGCGAGGCAAAGATATGCCTCCCCTTATCTCTATCACTTGTGATCCTCTTCACATCTCATGTTGATGTGTTTCCATGCCAGAATGTTTAACTGTCTAACATTTCTTTTACCTTTGTCTTCCTGTGCTTCTCTTTCCTTCTTCGTTTCCTGTTGTTACAATATTTCCACGGAGTGCTCTTCTCACGACGTGTTCAATGTAGACTAATATATCTTTTTTTCCAACGAGCTTTAAACGCTTTCAGTGTGACTGGTCACATTCAAGACACCTTCATCGTCTATTTAGCCGTCCATGGTATACTCAACATCCTCACGAAGAACCCGAAGAGGGCAAGAAAGATCCCAGAAACGCCAGGAGGTGGCGTATAGGAAATATGGTGTTAGTGGCTTGATTTTTTTTTTTTATAGACCCCTGCATGTTACTTTACGGGCAATATGACCGGCACAACATCAGTGCCGTCTTCCTTTCCCAGAAAAATCCGGTATCTATCGCAGTCAGAATGAACCTGGAGGCCGTCGATCAGGATCGAACTCGATCTTTTGCACTTAGTAGTCCAGCTCACTATTTACTGAACTACCGGCAACAATAACAACAAAAATGGAATAAGAGAACACACATTTGTTGATGGTGGAAACTCCATATTGTTGTTACTTTCCCCAGTGCTGTAATAGTACCTTTGTGCCTGTGTAACTGATATACTTCAGAATCGCAGTTCTCATGTCTTCACTAATCTTCTTTCTGCTGGTTGAATAATCGACCGTGGTTCATTTCCGATTGACAGAACCGGATAGCTGTAACATTAAAGAACTATATTTCTTACTTCAATTAGCGTAGATTTGTTGCACGTTTCACTTTTCGCTATGAAATATTTTAAGTCACAATTAGGGAGAGAGGTTTATGTAGACAATTGTGGATAGCTTGGGGGAATAATTGCAGTGCTGCGGTAAAACATGTCGTGTTCTGAGTGTATGTCCCTGTACATGTCGTGTTCTGAGTGTATGTCCCTGTACATGTCGTGTTCTGAGTGTATGTCCCAGTACATGCCATGTTCTCAGTCCTGTCCCACTACATGTTGTGTTCTTAGTGCCCGCCCCAGTACATGTCGTGTTTTAAGCACATGTCCCAATCCATGTTATGTTCTAAGTGCTGTTTTGTGTTTACCGTTATGTTATATTCTATTTTAAGACCTAGATTAGATTTTCTCTTGAACATATCCAGTTTTGTAACGACTTTCTGAAATTATGGAACTGATTTTGACTGACAACCAATTCCTCATTCTCTTGTTGCAGTACAATAGTGAAAATAATGTTCTACCTTGATTGATTGTAACTGCAATCTTACAAGCGCGGTATTGTGCTCTTAGGACAATGCTCTTCCATGAACAGCTTAATCGACCGGTTATCAAACATCTTTGTATCGTTTTTGAGATGGCGGCAGCGACATGCAGGGGGCATTCGCTTCTCGTGATAACACACCGAGGTTCGGAACATGTCTTCCTTTTTTTTTTTATCGAAAAAAAAAAATATTGAAACGATTCAAAAAACGTCATCAAAATAGAATGTAGTGGACCACACACACACAAGGAAAAAGATGTTCAAAGCGAAATGGAGACACACTAGTTTGGTCTCCAACAAGAAACGACAAATAAAAGTACATCAACGAAGGTTTCCTGTCAGCAAATCAAACACTGTAGATCAGTTCTTGTATCAAGGATATAGGAGAAACATGGACATCTTTGTGCTATTTCAACATTAGTTTATATCCTTTACTTCACCATAAATTTCTATCTTCTCACTATAACTGTCTACCAAACATCTCATTTTAACTATCCAGTTTTCGCATCATCATAACTATCTAGCTATCACCTCATCATAGAAACCTAGCTATCATCTCAGAATAACTATCTAGTTTTCTGTTCATCATCATAACCATCTAGTTATCCATTCATAACTATCTAGTTATCCCTTTATCATAACTATCTAGTTATCCCTTCATCATAACTATCTAGTTATCCCTTCATCATAACTATCTAATTATCCCTTCATCATAACTATCTAGTTATCCCTTCATCATAACTATCTACCAATTATCTCATCATAACTTATACAGTAAGCGCGGTATTTAATAATTGTTTTAGATATCCCTAATCTACTTTTACTCACACATTAACCCCGGTATGTAAATAAAGTATGTCACGAAGCAACATTTACATTAGTAAATCTTAGCCTTAAAGCTCATGGTAAACGGCATCCCATAGCATAATATATTGTCCTAGAAGAGAGAAGAATCAAACTTCACCTAACTCCGACACAACATTTGGAGGTGGCCAGTGGTCTTCCTCGTGCTTATTTATCTTTCCCAATTTGTTAAATCAGATACACGCCACATATACAATAAACTACACCACTGAATCTCTCGGCAATTGCTTTTGCTACAAATCAAACCCACTAGCCCGCACACCACGCGCTGACAGAATTGAGCATGCCACCTTCATTCCCCATACCCATAGAACGTCTCCCCATTCTCCACAGAACGTCTCCCCACTCTCCACAGAACGTCTTCCCACTCTCCACAGAACGTCTTCCCACTCTCCACAGAACGTTTCTATATTCTCCATAAAACGTTTCCCCACTCTCCATTGAACGTCTTCTTACTCTCCATAGAACGTCTCCCCATTCTCCACAGAACGTCGTCTCCTCATTCTCCATAGAACGTCTCCCCATTCTCCACAGAACGTCGTATCCCCATTCTCCATAGAACGTCTGCCCATTCTCCACAGAACGTCGTCTCTCCATTCTCCATAGAACGTCACCCCATTCTCCAATAAACAAGCTCACAGACACTCTTATCAGCCTCGCCAAATTCTAAAGTCAGTATCTCAACTCTAACGAGCTCTTCAGTTGCTGGGCATTAAGCGGAACCTACAGTATCATGGAACCTATAATGTGAGTATGCCTCGATTTTCAAAGGGTATATAAGTAAAAGGTAAAGTACCCCCGTCACGCCAAGTGGCGTATAGGGAATATGGTGTTTGTGCCCATAAATTTTACAGACCTGCGGCACATGATTTTCGGGGTAATGTGGTCGGTATTACGCCCGCGCCGCTTTACTTTCCCATAAAAATCAGGTACCCATTTAAGGCTGGGTGAACCCGGAAGCCGTCGGTTGAGATCGAACCTTGTCCTTTGTAGTCCAGTTCACTAACCACTGAGCTATCGCGGCTTCCAAAGGGTATATAGTCCGGGATATTTGGGTTGTTAACATTCTTCGATGTCATGATTGTTAATATACCTTGATGTCATGATTGTTAATATACCTTGATGTCATGATTGTTAATATACTTTGATGTCATGCTTGTTAATATACCTTGATGTCATGATTGTTAATATACCTTGATGTCATGATTGTTCAATTAGTTTGATGTCATGGTTATATATACTTCGATGTCATGGTTATTAATATACTTCGATGTCATGATTTACAGTATTAATCGCTAAGAGTGAAAATGAGTTACAAGAAATGTTGGACATTATAGTGAAAGAAAGCAAAAATAAAGGACTAAACCTTAATAGCAAAAAGACAGAAGTAATGGTAACAACAAAGAAAAAAGGCATCACCTCAGTGAAAAATAAAGCCAAGTGAAACAATATTAAAAAAGGTAAATAAATTTAAATATTTGGGAACTTTTTAACCTCAGACGGAAAATGTACAAAAGAGGTGAGATGCAGAATGGCTCAGGCAAAAGCAGCTTTCCAAAAAATGAGGAAGATACTATGCAATCCATTTTTGACAATAGAAACAAGAAAAAGAGTTCTTAAATGTTATGTAGAGTCAGTCTTAAAAGATGGATGTGAATCATGGACAGTAGGACAACAAACAAGAAAATCACTGGAGTCTATAGAAATGTGGTTTTACAGAATAATGTTGAGAATACCATGGACAGCTAAGAAGAGTAATGAAAATGTTCTGAAAGAAGTCAAAGCAAAAAGAGAGCTAATTTCCAATATTAGGAAGAAACAATCATCATTTTTTGGCCATGTAATGAGAAGAGAACAACTGGAATATATTCTAACAACTTGAAAAATTGAGGGACGAAGAGATAGAGCGAAGCAAAGAGAAAAAATACCAGACAGCTTAAGAGAATGGCTTGGCAGAAGGTCAACAACAGAAATGATAAATAACTGTCGAGATCGAAAGTTGTGGAGAGACATGATCACCTACGCCAGCAGGCCCGGTACTTGATGATAATGATGTCATGGTTGTTAATACACTTTGAAGTCATGGTTGTTAATATACTTTGAAGTCATGGTTGTTAATACACTTTGAAGTCATGGTTGTTAATACACTTTGAAGTCATGGTTGTTAATACACTTTGAAGTCATGGTTGTTAATACACTTTGAAGTCATGGTTGTTAATACACTTTGAAGTCATGGTTGTTAATACACTTTGAAGTCATGGTTGTTAATACACTTTAATGTCATGGTTGTTAATACACTTTGAAGTCGTGGTTGTTAATACACTTTGAAGTCATGGTTGTTAATACACTTTGAAGTCATGGTTGTTAATATACTTTAATGTCATGGTTGTTAATACACTTTGAAGTCATGGTTGTTAATATACTTTGAAGTCATGGTTGTTAATACACTTTGAAGTCATGGTTGTTAATATACTTTGAAGTCATGGTTGTTAATATACTTTGAAGTCATGGTTGTTAATACACTTTGAAGTCATGGTTGTTTATACACTTTGAAGTCATGGTTGTTAATATACTTTAATGTCATGGTTGTTAATACACTTTGAAGTCATGGTTGTTAATATACTTTGAAGTCATGGTTGTTAATACACTTTGAAGTCATGGTTGTTAATATACTTTAAAGTCATGGTTGTTAATACACTTTGAAGTCATGGTTGTTTATACACTTTGAAGTCATGGTTGTTAATATACTTTAAAGCCATGGTTGTTAATACACTTTAATGCCATGGTTGTTAATACACTTTGAAGTCATGGTTGTTTATACACTTTGAAGTCATGGTTGTTAATATACTTTAAAGCCATGGTTGTTAATACACTTTAATGCCATGGTTGTTAATATACTTTGAAGTCATGGTTGTTAATATACTTTAAAGCCATGGTTGTTAATACACTTTAATGCCATGGTTGTTAATATACTTTGAAGTCATGGTTGTTAATACACTTTAATGCCATGGTTGTTAATACACTTTGAAGTCATGGTTGTTTATACACTTTGAAGTCATGGTTGTTAATATACTTTGAAGTCATGGTTGTTAATATACTTTAATGCCATGGTTGTTAATACACTTTAAAGTCATGGTTGTTAATATACTTTAATGTCATGGTTGTTAATACACTTTGGAGTCATGGTTGTTAATACACTTTGAAGTCATGGTTGTTAATATACTTTAAAGTCATGGTTGTTAATACACTTTAAAGTCATGGTTGTTAATATACTTTAATGTCATGGTTGTTAATGCACTTTGAAGTCGTGGTTGTTAATACACTTTGAAGTTATGGTTGTTAATACACTTTGAAGTCATGGCTGTTAATACACTTTGAAGTCATGGTTGTTAATACACTTTGAAGTTATGGTTGTTAATATACTTTGATGTTATGTTTGCTAATATACTTTGGTATTATAGTTGCGAATATACTTTGAAGTCATGGTTGTTAATATACTTTGATGTCATGTTTGCTAATATACTTTGGTATTATAGTTGCTAATATACTTTGAAGTCATGGTTGTTAACAAACTTTGAAGTCTTGGTTGTTATTACACTTTGGTATTATAGTTGCTAATAAACTTTGAAGTCATGGTTGTTAATATACTTTGAAGTCATGGTTGTTAATATACTTTGAAGTCATGGTTGCTAATATACTTTGGTATTATAGTTGCTAATATACTTTGATGTCATGGTTGTTAACAAACTTTGAAGTCATGGTTGTTAATATACTTTGATGTCATGGTTGTTAACATACTTTGGTATTATAGTTGTTAACATACTTTGATGTCATGGTTGTTAACATACTTTGGTATTATAGTTCTTAACATACTTTGATGTCATGGTTGTTAACATACTTTGGTATTATAGTTGTTAATATACTTTGAAGTCATGGTTGTTAACATACTTTGGTATTATAGTTGTTAACATACTTTGATGTCATGGTTGTTAACATACTTTGGTATTATAGTTGTTAATATACTTTGAAGTCATGGTTGTTAATATACTTTGGTATTATAGTTGTTAATATACTTTGAAGTCATGGTTGTTAACATACTTTGGTATTATAGTTGTTAATATACTTTGAAGTCATGGTTGTTAATATACTTTAAAGTCATGGTTGTTAATACACTTTGAAGTCATGGTTGTTTATACACTTTGAAGTCATGGTTGTTAATATACTTTAAAGCCATGGTTGTTAATACACTTTAATGCCATGGTTGTTAATATACTTTGAAGTCATGGTTTTTAATATACTTTAAAGCCATGGTTGTTAATACACTTTAATGCCATGGTTGTTAATATACTTTGAAGTCATGGTTGTTAATACACTTTAATGCCATGGTTGTTAATACACTTTGAAGTCATGGTTGTTTATACACTTTGAAGTCATGGTTGTTAATATACTTTGAAGTCATGGTTGTTAATATACTTTAATGCCATGGTTGTTAATACACTTTAAAGTCATGGTTGTTAATATACTTTAATGTCATGGTTGTTAATACACTTTGGAGTCATGGTTGTTAATACACTTTGAAGTCATGGCTGTTAATACACTTTGAAGTCATGGTTGTTAATACACTTTGAAGTTATGGTTGTTAATATACTTTGGTATTATAGTTGCGAATATACTTTGAAGTCATGGTTGTTAATATACTTTGATGTCATGTTTGCTAATATACTTTGGTATTATAGTTGCTAATATACTTTGAAGTCATGGTTGTTAACAAACTTTGAAGTCTTGGTTGTTATTACACTTTGGTATTATAGTTGCTAATAAACTTTGAAGTCATGGTTGTTAATATACTTTGAAGTCATGGTTGTTAATATACTTTGAAGTCATGGTTGCTAATATACTTTGGTATTATAGTTGCTAATATACTTTGATGTCATGGTTGTTAACAAACTTTGAAGTCATGGTTGTTAATATACTTTGATGTCATGGTTGTTAACATACTTTGGTATTATAGTTGTTAACATACTTTGATGTCATGGTTGTTAACATACTTTGGTATTATAGTTCTTAACATACTTTGATGTCATGGTTGTTAACATACTTTGGTATTATAGTTGTTAATATACTTTGAAGTCATGGTTGTTAATATACTTTGGTATTATAGTTGTTAATATACTTTGAAGTCATGGTTGTTAACATACTTTGGTATTATAGTTGTTAATATACTTTGAAGTCATGGTTGTTAATATACTTTGATGTCATGTCTACAGTACATCGTATCATTAAATCGTTGACTCATTAAATGCCATGACACCAAGCTATTCAGTATCTTCTCTCTTTGTCGTCCGCGATCTCGCTTTCCCTGTGCTTTGCCAGTCGCAACTAAGTATTCCACCTTTCTTTATCTCATGATGTGCCCGAAAAGTGTCGATTTCTAATGTTTTTCAGGCGCTTCCTCTTTGAATTGGTCTCTTTGAGAATGTCGTCATTGGTCTTTTTAGATGTCCAGGGAACTTTCAATATTTTTCTGAGAAATTCCATCTCTGTGGCCTCTAAACGTCTTTTATTTCTTTGTCTACTGTCCATGATTCAGAATTAGAACTGATTCTATATAGCACTGAAGAACTCTATTTATCACTTCTAACGGCATAGACTTGTTTCATTAAACTTTTTTTCATTTTCTGAAAAGTTATTTTGGGCCTGAGCTATTCTGATTTTTATTTCTGTTGTACATCTTCTACCTGATATTATTGTCCCCAAGTTTTTGGGCAGACAAATGTGATGCAGGTCGCGAACTGTGTGTCCACAATAGCTCAGACATCTTTCATACCTTGCTCTTCGTCTTCTCCTAAGGAGAGTTATGTATATTGGGCTACAGTACAGAGCGATGTTTGTGCATGTGCTTTATAGTCGCATCGATTGACCCACTTTTGTAAACATAATTGATGACGATGTACATCATCACAGCTTGATCTTCTTGTACTTTATGTCATGCCATGGTCGATCGGGTGGATGGGGACACACCGTGGGTGTTTAAGGAAGTCGCGACCCACACGGATCCTAGTATACAGGCACTACCTTCTTTAAAAATGAACAAGATCGCGTGTAAAAGTTCATGAACAAGATGAGCACAAAAAACTTGTTATTTGATTGAACATATTGTCTAAACTACAAACCACAATCTATGTTCGCGTTGAGATTTATACTTTCACACCATCTCCTTTCATAAAGATCTGTTAGTTGTTTACGTTACGTGCTGACTCTGTGATTACCATTCTACATCATGTGCTGACTCTGTGCCAACAAAGCAGTCTCCTTAAGAAGCTAGGCCCCACGAGAATTTCAATCTCTCAGGACTCCTGGTCCCCGCAATCAAGAGCTTCCGTGCCAAGACCATATTAGTAAATCTGAGTGGTGTGACAGCAAGAACCAGTTGTAAATCTATCCGCCGACAATGCTAGTGAGACTAATTCTTTCTATCACGGTGAATTCTTAGATCTACTTGAATTTGTAATCTTTTTGTTGAATTATTAGTCTATTTGGAATCCAGTGGTCACTGACCAAACAACTTGATGATTTAGACTTGGCTGATGACATAGCTATCCTATCACACAGCCATCAACAGATGCAGGATAAAATGAGCATACTTGATGAGAGATCACAACAGCTAGGACTGAAGATTAATAGAGATAAGACCAACATTATGAGAATTAATACAGTTGGCAATAACCAAATAAAACTAGGAGAATTACCTCTATTAGATGTACACTATTACATATATCTGGGCAGTAATATAGATAAAGAGGGAGGAACAGAAAATGATACCAAAATAAGGATATCAAAAGCAAGAGGAGCTTTCATTGCACTGGGAAACATCTGGAAATCAAAAGAAATTAGGTTAAATACTAAAATAAAAATTTTCAACTGAAATGTTAAGGCGGTCCTATTATATGGCTGTGAAACATGGAGAACAAATTGACAATCACGAAGATACAGACTTTCATTAATGGATGCTTACGCAGGATAAAAGGATGGAAATGGCAGGACAAAATCATTAACATAGAATTATGGAAATGTACCAGTCAAACACCAGTGGATAAAGAGATACAGCGAAGACGATGGCGCTGGATAGGACACACACTACGGAAGCCAACTGAGAGTATTACACAACATGCCCTTTTGGAATCCCCAGGGGAAAAGAAAAAGAGGAAGACCAAGGAATTCTTGGAGAAGACAGATAGAAGCAGAGATGAAGATGATGGGTAAGACATGGATTGATCTTAAAAGAATGGCAAAAAACAGAACGACTTGGAAAGTGTTTGTTGAAGACCTATGCTCCACTAGGAGCTAAAAAGGTAGAAGAAGAAGATTAGTCTATTTGTGGGTAAATATTTGGAAGCTGCTTCGTCAGATTACCAGATGGCCTTAATGTTCCTCTCTAGCTGTAAGTATATACCGTAGAGTCAAGGTCAAGTACGAGACTTGAATCGGCGTCTTAGCACGCGAGTTTACACCCATATGTGCTCGGTCACCTATCTTAGCACGCGAGTTTACACCCATATGTGCTCGGTCACCTATCTTAGCACGCGAGTTTACACCCATATGTGCTCGGTCACCTATCTTAGCACGCGAGTTTACACCCATATGTGCTCGGTCACCTATCTTAGCACGCGAGTTTACACCCATATGTGCTCGGTCACCTATCTTAGCACGCGAGTTTACACCCATATGTGCTCGGTCACCTATCTTATCACGCGAGTTTACACCCATATGTGCTCGGTCACCTATCTTAGCACGCGAGTTTACACCCATATGTGCTCGGTCACCTATCTTAGCACGCGAGTTTACACCCATATGTGCTCGGTCACCTATCTTAGCACGCGAGTTTACACCCATATGTGCTCGGTCACCTATCTTAGCACGCGAGTTTACACCCATATGTGCTCGGTCACCTATCTTAGCACGCGAGTTTACACCCATATGTGCTCGGTCACCTATCTTAGCACGCGAGTTTACACCCATATGTGCTCGGTCACCTATCTTAGCACGCGAGTTTACACCCATATGTGCTCGGTCACCTATCTTAGCACGCGAGTTTACACCCATATGTGCTCGGTCACCTATCTTAGCACGCGAGTTTACACCCATATGTGCTCGGTCACCTATCTTAGCACGCGAGTTTACACCCATATGTGCTCGGTCACCTATCTTAGCACGCGAGTTTACACCCATATGTGCTCGGTCACCTATCTTAGCACGCGAGTTTACACCCATATGTGCTCGGTCACCTATCTTAGCACGCGAGTTTACACCCATATGTGCTCGGTCACCTATCTTAGCACGCGAGTTTACACCCATATGTGCTCGGTCACCTATCTTAGCACGCGAGTTTACACCCATATGTGCTCGGTCACCTATCTTAGCACGCGAGTTTACACCCATATGTCCTCGGTCACCTATCCAGAAATGTTCGGAGATTTCTGGGTAGTGTCGCTTCACGCTTCGAAACTCACGATGCGAGGCGACATTCCTCACCTTCCCAAGGTAATACCCTGGTACCCAATTCTGCCAATGGCTGGGTCGACCGTGGGATCCGTCATTACCAGATGGTCTCAATGTTCCTCTCTAGCTATAAATATAAACCGCAAAGTGATATTCGTTTAATTCATCCATTTTCCCTTCGTGTCGAAGACGGCACAGAGAGCTAAAGTCAAAGGTCTCCACGACTGACGATCTCCTGCTAGTTCTTGGTTGTTTCTTAGTCCCATGGTTGAGCCTTCCCTGGTAATTGTTCCGCGTAGCTATTCTCTTGGTCTGCCTTGTTTTCTTTTACCAAATGGTTTCCACATGAATGCCTGACGGGGAAGTCTTTCTTTATTCTCAGCACATGACCGATGTATTTCCAACGCCAACTTCTTATAAAGCTCGACACGCATTCTTGCTTTTATTCACCACTTATCTGTTCATTTAAAATGTGTTCTTTCCAGCTCATGTTTGAGATCCTACGATGGCATTTGTTTTCAAAGACATTTAATTTCTTATCTAAGATCTTGGTAGATTTCCAACTTTCACATCCATAATGTTGCACTGGTGTCACACAGGAGTTGGATAGTCCAAGTTTTGTTTGTTCACTCAGAACTTTGGATCTGCAGATGTTCTTCAGTTCGTTGAAAGCGTTTTATGCCTTCGTTTACTTACACATTTTAAAACATTAAATTAAATAAAAGTAAAGAGACGAATATTGGTAACGATCGCCTCAAATAACAAACAGACTGGTCTTCTGTGAATTTCGTAAATTCACAGATTGCAGGAAGCGGCGCTTTAAGCGAAAATGTGAATAGTTGCTCCTCTGAGGACTAACCGAGTCAACAGGCCGGCAAGGCAAGACACTCGCAGTGAGAACAGGCATGAAAAGATAACAAGTTGGCGTGGATTCAATTAACCAGACAAATATAACAAACTATCTGCAACAACAACAAAATGGTTGTTTTATCCCGAGTCCTGTCGATGATTCAACTGATCTATTTGGAAAAGAGAAATAAAATGTTTAAAATACCTTGTATAAGGACAAAGCGTAATCTATCTATCTATCTATTGACCTTTCGAGTCGTAGCCGGCCCATAGACGTAGACCAAGATACTCCCTCTCTTATCTGAATTTTTGTTCTAGCAGATTTCAATTCTTTTAAAGATATTTTATCAAATCTCGCCATTTGTCTCTGTTCTGTGCAAGCAACTCTATCTCATTGAGGGCGCCGATTCCTGCTGCTCTTGCCTCTCTCATCAATGTTCTTCTCAGTTTCTCTCTGGGTCGGCATCTTTTCCTCTTACCTGTTGTTTCCCACATGATGGCTTGCTTTGCTATTCGGTTATTATCTCTCATCATCACATGTCAAACACATGACCATCGTGTTTTCTTGATTACTGAAGATATTAGTGGTTGATTGGACATTTTTCTAATTTCCTCGTTTGTTTTGAATTCGTTCAACGCTATACCAAGTATTTTCCTTAGACATTTATTTTCGAATGCGTTCAACTTTGTTTCTATATCTCTTGTTTTCCAGCTCTCACATGCATACTTAAGGGTTGATAGTACATTTGATTTGAATAGTCTGTTTCGTGTTTGTGCTGATGAGTTTTGATTTCCACAACTTTTCAAGGCTTCTAAAAGACATTGCTGCTTTAGCTATTCTCCACGTTTCATTAACAAAATCGTTTTCTGGAAAACAATGATACATGAGAATGTTCCGTGGTCGCAATGTGGCCTGTGTTGTTGATGTTTTTTTTTACATTGCATATGGGTTTTTTTTCACTTTTGTGGCAACGGCTGCATTAATTATGTAATTGCGTGCCATATTTGTATCAAATAACAGGAGAGAGGTAGAAACAAAATGTAGCAATTAAAGTTGAAATAAGAGAACTAGACTCTGTGTGATGCAATTTAATGATGAAATAAGAGTTATACTCTGTGTATAGCAATTAATAATGAAATAAGAGTTATACTCTGTGTATAGCAATTAATGATGAAATAAGATAATTATATTCTGTGTATAGCAATTAATGCTGAAATAAGAGGATTATACTTCGTGTATAGCAATTGATAAGAGAGATATAATTTACGCCACTTATTACTTACTGCCAGTAAAATTAAATGATTTTGCTGCTTTATTATTATTTAGGTAAAGTTATTTAGATAAAATTATTTAGGTAAAAATAGAAATCATGTTGAGAAAGAATTTGACGAAGAACTGAAGAAGAAAAGAGAGGAAGGAGATGAAACTTCACTGTTCATTCTAGTGTGGACGCTACCACAGAAACACGAGAAGATGAGTGAAGATGCTCACCAACACAACGTCTCACAATACAACCATAGAGTAAAAATAACACCTGCTTCAATACGTCTGTAGGGACAAGAGAGTCAATAGGTCTACATGACAATAGTAGAAATAAGAGAGCCTTATACATGACTATATTAGAGATCCGAGAATCATATACATGACTATATTACAAATACGAGAGCCATATACATGACTATATTAGAGATAAGAGAGCCATATACATGACTATATTAGAGATCCGAGAATCATATACATGACTATATTACAAATACGAGAGCCATATACATGACTATATTAGAGATAAGAGAGCCATATACATGATTATATTAGAGATACGAGAGCCATATACATGACTATATTACAAATACGAGAGCAATATACATGACTATATTAGAGATCCGAGAATCATATACATGACTATATTACAAATACGAGAGCCATATATATGACTATATTACAGATAAGAGAGCCATATACATGACTATATTAGAGATACGAGAGCCATATACATGACAATATTAGAGATACGAGGGACATATACATGACAATATATGAGAAACGAGGGACATATACATGACAATATTAGAGAAACGAGGGACATATACATGACAATATTAGAGATACGAGGAACATATACATGACAATATTAGAGATACGATGGACATATACATGACAATATTAGAGATACTAGGGACATATACATGAAAATATTAGAAATACGAGGGACATATGCACGACAATATTAGAAATACGAGGGACATATGCACGGCAATATTAGAGAGAAGAGAGACATACATGACAATATTAGAGAGAAGAGAGAAGAGAGACATATACATGACAATATTAGAGATAGGAGGAACATATGCATGAAAATATTAGAAATACGAGGGACATATGCATGAAAATATTAGAAATACGAGGGACATATGCATGAAAATATTAGAAATACGAGGGACATATGAACGACAATATTAGAGATAGGAGGAACATATGCATGAAAATATTAGAAATACGAGGGACATATGCATGAAAATATTAAAAATACGAGGGACATATACATGAAAATATTAGAAATACGAGGGACATATGAACGACAATATTAGAGATACGAGGGACATATACATGAAAATATTAGAAATACAAGGGACATATGAACGAAAATATTAGAGATACGAGGGACATATGCACGACAATATTAGAGAGAAGAGAGACATATACATGAAAATATTCGAAAAACGAGGGACATATGCACGACAATATTAAGAGAGACATATGCATGAAAATATTAGAAATACGAGGGACATATGCACGACAATATTAGAGATACGAGGGACATATGCACGACAATATTAGAGATACGAGGAACATATACATGGCAATATTAGTGATACTAGGGACATATGCACGACAAAAATAGAGAGAAGAGAGACATATGCATGACAATATTAGAGATACTAGGGACATATGCACGACAATATTAGAGAGAAGAGAGACATATATATGACAATATTAGATATAATAGGGACATATGCACGACAATATTAGAGAGAAGAGAGACATATACATGACAATATTAGTGATACTAGGGACATATACATGACAATAGTAGTGATACTAGGGACATATACATGACAATATTAGTGATACTAGGGACATATACATGACAATATTAGTGATACTAGGGACATATACATGACAATATTAGTGATACTAGGGACATATACATGATAATATTAGTGATACTAGGGACATATACATGACAATATTAGTGATACTAGAGACAGATACATGACAATATTAGTGATACTAGGGACAAATACATGACAATATTAGAGATACTAGGGACATATACATGGCAATATTAGAGATTCTCATAAAGAAACCAGCAAACATGTGTTAAGATAGTTAAATGTGTTGGTTATTGGGTTGGCTCAACTGTTGATTGGTTAATGACCAATACGGCTCGTGACAACTGCACCCACAGAGATAAGGTCAATGTAATTCTTCTAGTGTCCAGCAAGCGGTTATCTTCCCTACATTTCTTGATTGCTTTCAGCTGGCCCCCCGATAATTGCTTTTATTTATATAACGTTATTTTTTGTATTTGTTATTTACTGGTTTTTTAGGCTATGTAAGAAAGAGTATTTCTTCTCGTGAAGTACTTGTATGTTTTTGTAAAATGCTTCTTTGTTGTCCGTGCTACTATCCCAAGATACATTGCGTTTATCGTGCTCGTGAGCTCTCTGTCGTGTGCTAGAAAATTAGAGAATTATTTCCCTCGTTCAGCCTCGTGATTGAAGCAAAGACTGGAGCAGTGTCATCTGGAGCGACCTCTCCTTTGTGATTTATGTTCTTGGCCTGCTATTTTTTTAAATGTAAAACCTGTGGATTATTTATGTTGATTAAACACGAAAAGAGTGAGGAATGGCCACATGAAAGAGCTATACAGTATGTGTTTATATTGAGAGTTAACTCACAAGAAAGAGAGATCTCGTTTAAGTGATCATTAAGTACTGTGCCTGCTGGGGTAGGTGATCATGTCTCTCCACAACTTTCGATCTCGACAGTTATTTATCATTTCTGTTTTTGACCTTCTACAAAGCCATTCTTTTAGGCTGTCTGGTATCTTTTCACTTTGCTTCCCTCTATCTTTTCATCCCTCAATTTTCCAAGTTGTTAAAATATATGTATTCCAGCTGTTCCCTTTTCATTACATGGCCACAAATTAATAATTTTTTCTTTCTAATATTGGATTTTAGCTCCCTTTTTGCTTTGGCCTCTTTCATAACGTTTTCATTACTCTTCTTAGCTGTCCATGGTATTCTCAACATTCTTCTGTAAAACCACATTTCTACAGCCTCCAGTGATTTTCTTCTCCGTTGTCCTATTGTCCATGATTCACATCCATTTGTTAAGACTGGCTCTACATAACATTTAAGAACTCCTTTTCTTGTTTCTATTGTTTAAAATGTTAGGTTTAAGTGATAGATAATTAACATTAATAAATCAAGGTTTCTTCCACGTCTCACGGCATGTGGAGAATTTGGTCATCGAGCCCACATTTCTTCAGCACTCAATAGCACATTTTGGATTATATGGTCCGAAGCACGCCAGACCGTCCTTACTTCCAGAAACATCTATGGTACCCATTTATAGTTGAGAGAGCGCCAATTAACGTTTTGATTAGTTCACTCACTTGCTGACAATAAGGTCCGAGGTTCAAATCCCAGTTTAGGACAAATATTGTTTCGACACAAAACGCTCTCAGTGTCCACTCAGCCTCTTGGGTACCAGAGATATCTGTTCTCTGGGAAGGCTGCAAGGACGAGAACTGGCCACCTCATGGAGCTTAAGCTAGGTACAATGACGTCACCTCATTACCCAACGGCAATCGATATTTGACTACCTTTACCTTATAACCATTGTTAGTGTCTGGATGAACCTCGAAGCTTCTGTGGCAGTGATGAACACATCCAGAACTACTTGTATACGCCAAAGACCAAAATAACAACCTTTCCTCAACAGTTCACTGGATGAAGACGCAATCTTGGTTGCGTCCTGTACGCAGATTACTAGTTACCCTTCACAAACTCATCCTGTGAGTGATCTTGCTCGCGTGTAGAAGCCTTTACATAGAAACACTTGTCATGACCGTCGATCTTTACACAACTCTGTATCTAAGTGGTTTCTTGTATAGTGTCTGAGTCAACTGCCGATGGTATGACATTGTGTATATTGTGTAAGAAAAGACGTGACTATCACATACGAGATAATCTAACATCTGTGGATGTTTTCTTCAGCAATATCACACAAGTGCATATACACAAACCAGTACATTATCGCGGAAACACTTTCGTGTGTTCTTGACTTAAACTCTTGAAGCGAATCTTTTCATGAACTCAGCATTACTCTCAGCCAAGTACAGTCTAACACATTACCGAAAACAGATTCTCAAATTAAGATTCAACATATCAAATTCATGATATAGAATAATCTCCTATAACAAAACTCTTTCTGTCTCTCTCTTCTCTCTCTCTCTTCTCTCTCTATCTCTCTCTCATATCTCTCTCTCTACTCTCTCTCTCTCTCTCTCCGCTATTAACTCCTCCTCATCATCATCAAGTACCGGGCCAGCTGTCATGTCTCTCTACAACTTTCGATCTCGACAGTTATTTATCATTTCTGTTGTTGACCTTCTGCTAAGCCATTCTCTTAAGTTGCCTGGTATTTTTTCTCTTTGCTTCCCTCTATCTCTTCGTCCCTCGATTTGTCCAGTTGTTACAATATATTCCAGTTGTTCTCTTCTCATTACATGGCCAAAAAATGATGATTGTTTCTTCCTAATATTGGAAATTAGTTCTCTTTTTGCTTTGACCTCTTTCATAACATTTTCACTACTCTTTTTAGCTGTCCATGGTATTCTCAACATTCTTCTGTAAAACCACATTTCCACAGACTCCAGTGATTTTCTTGTCTGTTGTCCTATTGTCCATGATTCACATCCATATGTTAAGACTGGCTCTACATAACATTTAAGAACTCCTTTTCTTGTTTCTATTGTTAAAAATGGTACCATAGTATCTTTCTCATTTTTTTGGAAAACTGCTTTTGCCTGAGCCATTCTTCATCTCACCTCTTTTAACTCATACTCGTCTAATTTTAAAGTCTCACCCATTCTTCTCTTTTCTGAGCTCATCATAACTTCCATAAATAGTTAATCCTGCCAAGTTTGGCCCAGTGCTTTATTAGCCATTCTCCATTGGTCATTTCCTGCAATAGTATCCTCCGAGCTGACATGTGCCAACCTATTTATGTAGCGTGACTCTCATGTCATCAATAGGAAAGCTTTGTTTGTTTGGTTGATAGGATCATCATCACTGCACACTGGACGAGTCCATAAGAGCTCAGATATCCCCCTCGAGAACATCGAGAACATCCTAGGAGAACCCTGGCCCACGTGCACGAACTCCGTAACACGGCCTGAGATCCTCGGGGTGGGTATGTTTTTTTGCTGAAAATTTTGCCTGGGCAGTGGCCATATGGCCAACTCTTTTTCGATTGTAACTGTCAAGGGTTCTTTAACGTGCGCAAGTGCACACAAGGTGCTCCTGTTTATTGTCGTTATCAGAGAGGGCTAGACACCGGATCTCACTACCCAAGAGATCAAGGGAGGATAAAGTCATAAATAAACCACGGATTACATTTTTTTCATATTTTTGAAAAACCGACCCCGTTTCTGATGGGCAGTGAACCCGGATCTTTCCTGCCTTGAGGCCGACCTCCTACCTATAGACTACCAATGGTCCTAGCAAAGGTCTGATATCTCAACATCACTTGTGTGCAATACGTGTCAAGTGGTGTGTAGGTAGGCTAAAACAATTGTGTCCATTAACCAACATTAGCCAGAGACTATGTTTGATCTCAGACTGGCTCAGGCAAAAGCAATTTTCCAAAACATGAGGAAGATACTATGCAATCCATTTGTGACAATAGAAACAAGAAAAAGAACTCTTAAATGTTATGTAGAATCAGTCTTAACATATGGATGTGAATCATGGACAATAGGACAACAGACATGAAAATCACTGGAGTCTGTAGAAATGTGGTTTTACAGAAGAATGTTGAGAGTACCATGGAGAGCTAAGAAGAGTAATGAGAACGTTATGAAAGAGGCCAAAGCAAAAAGAGAGCTAATTTCTAATATTAGGAAGAAACAATGATCATTTTTCGGAGAGGTAATGAGAAGAGAAAGACTGGAATATATTGTGACAACTGGGAAAACTGAGAGACGAAGAGATAGAGGGAAGCAAAGTGAAAAGATACCGGACAGCCTAAGAGAATGGCTTGGCAGAAGGTCAACAACAGAAAGGATAAATAGCTGTCGAGATGGAAAATTGTAGGAGAGACATGATCACATACGCCAGCAGGCTTGGTACTTGATGATGATCATGATGATGTTTGATCTAGTAGTCAACGTTTAACACATATCTGTTATGATTTACCCTATAAGTAACTGCATCATGACTGATGAACCATCACTAGCACAACGTGCCCATCACAACAAACAATTCGCCAACTGTGAGAAGCGAAGCCGAACCCTACTGCTCGGTAACAAGAAATGAACGGATTTAGAAAATGGTGTAGAGAGAATGGTGTAGAGAGAATGGTGTAGAGAGAATGTTGTAGAGAGAATGGTGTAGAGAGAATGGTGTAGAGAGAATGTTGTAGAGAGAATGGTGTAGAGAGAATGTTGTAGAGAGAATGGTGTAGAGAGAATGGTGTAGAGAGAATGTTGTAGAGAGAATGGTGTAGAGAGAATGGTGTAGAGAGAATGTTGTAGAGAGAATGGTGTAGAGAGAATGGTGTAGAGAGAATGGTGTAGAGAGAATGGTGTAGAGAGAATGTTGTAGAGAGAATGGTGTAGAGAGAATGGTGTAGAGAGAATGGTGTAGAGAGAATGTTGTAGAGAGAATGGTGTAGAGAGAATGTTGTAGAGAGAATGGTGTAGAGAGAATGTTGTAGAGAGAATGTTGTAGAGAGAATGGTGTAGAGAGAATGTTGTAGAGAGAATGGTGTAGAGAGAATGTTGTAGAGAGAATGGTGTAGAGAGAATGGTGTAGAGAGAATGTTGTAGAGAGAATGGTGTAGAGAGAATGGTGTAGAGAGAATGGTCTAGAGAGAATGGTGTAGAGAGAATGGTGTAGAGAGAATGTTGTAGAGAGAATGGTGTAGAGAGAATGGTGTAGAGAGAATGGTGTAGAGAGAAAGGTGTAGGGAGAATGTTGTAGAGAGAATGGTGTAGAGAGAATGGTGTAGGGAGAATGTTGTAGAGAGAATGTTGTAGAGAGAATGGGGTAAACAGAATAGTGTAGAGAATATGATGTAAAAAAATGGTGTAGAGAGAATGGGGTAGAGAGTGGGGTAGAGAGAATGGTGTAGAGAGAATGGTGTAAAGAATATGGGGTAGAGATATATAGTGTAAGTAGAATGGTGTAGAGGGAATGGTGTAGAGAGAATGCTGTAGAGAGAATGGGGTAGAGAGAATAGTGTAGAGAGAATGGGGTAGAGAGAATGGGGTAGAGAGAATGGGGTAGAGAGAATGGGGCAGAGAGAATAGTGTAGGGAGAATGGGTTAGAGAGAATGGGGTAGAGAGTATGGGGTAGAGAGAATGGTGTAGAGAATATGGGGTAGAGAGAATGGGGTAGAGAGAATGTTGTAGAGAGAAAGGGGTAGAGAGAATGGTGTAGAGAGAATGGGGTAGAAAGAATGGTGTAGAGAATATGGGGTAGAGAGTATGGTGTAGAGAATATGGGGTAGAGAGAATGGGGTAGAGAATATGGGGTAGAGAGAATGGTGTAGAGAGAAAGGGGTAGAGAGAATAGGGTAGAGAGAATGGGGTAGAGAATATGGGGTAGAGAGAATGGTGTAGAGAATATGGAGTAGAGAGAATGAGGTAGAGAGAATGTTGTAGAGAGAATGGTGTAGAGAGAATGTTGTAGAGAGAATGGAGTAGAGAGAATGTGAGAGGGAGAATGGGGTAGAGAGAATATTGTAGAGTAAATGGGAGAGAGTGAGAATGGGGTAGAGAGAATGGGGGAGAGAGAATGGGGTAGAGAGAGTGGTGTAGAGAGAATGGTATTTATATATAGAATGATCAAATGAACATGATAAATAATGTGAGTTTATGTTGTGAAGTATTTCACGTGAAGAAAGCTACCATACAAGTGGCATACATTATTAGTTTGTGTTGTGAAGTACAAGAAAGAAAAATCACGTGAAAGTGGAAAATAGTACGAGTTTGCACTGTGATACATCAACTGGAGTCATGAATAGCGAAACAAGAGTTTCTGCTGTGAAAAGTTTCCACAGAAAGTAATCACATATGTGTTTATTCAAGGTCAAAACCAAGTGCCGTCTTCGCATCATTGCCAGGATGCAATGAATCAATAATCTTTGTTGGTTCTTGCATATTCTGACCAGTTGTTATTTGTCCATCTCTTGAAGTTCTTCGACCATCGACAGCGCTGTCAATCATGTGTCCTCTCACCATCACACTGTCTCTCTAGAACGATCTTCAGAAGAGCTTTGTATTTGTTCTGTGTGTTTGATAATTGCTTATAATTTTATGATCGTATCTTTTTATGTGTTTATCACGTTCTTCGTAATTATTCCAGCAATTTTATCATATATTTTCCTTTTACTTTCAATTTTATCCATATGTACATGCAGACATTGGAGCCGTGATAGCTCAGTGGTTAGTGAACTGGACTACACAGGACAAGGGTTCGGGTACGATCCTGATCGACGGCTTCCAGGTTCACCCAGCCTTAAATGGGTACGGTATGTTTTCTGGGAAAGTAAAGCGGCACGGGCGTAATACCGACCACATTACCCCAAAAAATTGTGTGCCGAAGGTCTGTAAGAATTATGGTTACAAACACCATATTCCCTACACGCCACTTGGCGTGACGGAGCTCTTGACATTTTTTAAAATTCAGGCACGCATGGCTTCTATAGCTCATTTCAAATCATGTGCCCAACTTCAAAACGCTATTACGCTCTAACCGTTTGTTAAAAACTGTTGACATTTTCCAAATGTTATTAGAATGCAAAAGACCCTTTAAATGTATATTTAACAAATATCTTGCAGCTGCAGTTTTCTTAAAGCGGCGATATTTCTTTGATGTTTGTCAAAATTGTAAATTGTGAAGCCCTAAAGAATAGAAATTACCGTAGTTGCTGGTCTATTATTAATTTTCACTAGGTAAAGGCGTGGCCGTAATGGGGAAATAACCTAATAAGACAAAACACCAGGAGAATTATTGTCTGCTCAGTTCGAGGACGGCGTCGCCGCTGAATGAACGGAAATGGAACACACAATGCCTCGTGTTTTCTACAAGTGTCTAATTGTGTCAGAAAGCCCACGTGGAATGCGTGCAAAAACGTCAATTGTACCGTGTATGGATTTTTAATCGCTATTTTTAACTTAAAATACTGTAAACATTAAGTTTTGACTACATCAATGGGTCGTTATAAATTTATATAAATCAAATAAGCAACAATAATAACCAAATGTTTTTTTTATGAAATTAATTCCCTGTTGGGTTCTAATCATTATAACTTTACATGCAAATTTTGAAAAAATTACAAAAAGAGATTAAAAAGATATCGATTTTAAAAGTTGGGCACATGATTTGAAACGAGCTATAGTATACATTTCAAATACGCGTTGCTTTTCCCTGTTGCTGCACCATTGTGTGGATTTCTGATGTTGGCGTTCTGCGGTGAACATGTCCAGAGAGACTTTGTACTTTGTTACGTGTTGTTGCTTTTTCCTTTCTGCCGTCATGTCTTGACCACGGCGCAGTGACACAGCTGTCCTCTTTGTCATTTGCAGTAGGTGTAATGAAATAAAAATGACAAGCAAAAAATATGGATTATATAAGAATATCAAACAGACTAAAATTATAATCATAAAGAGAATACTCAAAACTTACAAGTGAGTATCAAAGTTGAAGGAATAGACCTGGAGACAGTTCAGAGCTACAACTAACTTCAACCTACTATAACCAGTAATGAAAAATGTAGAACTTAAATAAATAAAAGAATAGGAATGGTAAAAGTAATTTTAATGTCATGAAAAATATACTAACATCAAAACAAATAACACAGGGCTAAAACTAAGAATAGCAAAATGTTATATCTTATCAACACTATCTTATGATGCAGAAACATGGACACTAGACATGAAAACAGAATAGACAGTTGAAGCCTTTGAAATGTTGCTCCATAGAAGAATAGGAAGAATTTGATGAAAAGAAAAGAAAACAAGCGATGAAGTTTTAAAACAATTAAAAATTAAAAGAGAAACTACTAAACATAATTCATTCACGACAAATGATATTTTTGGGCCATGTTTTAAAGGTCACAGCAGCCTACTAAAAACAATCTTGGAAGGGAAAATACAAGGCAAAAGAGGCAGACACAGACCAAGACTAACTTGGACAAACAGCATAAAAAGATGGACAGGTCAGCTTGTGACAACCTGCCCATCAAAGGGAGAGACATAACGGAATGGCGCTCCATGGTAGCTAAGCTTCGATGCGGAGACGGCACTCGATGATGATGAGCAGGTGTTCCCACTACAACGAGCTACTAGTAGATCTAATGAAAAGACGAGGTCAGTACGCTCTGGTGCCAGCTATAGACTTGAAGCTGATAAACGCCCGATAATGATCTGATGTCAGGTTTTTCTCCGAAAGCTTTCCTCGTGTCTACGGCTGCGGCACAGTGGATCTTTGAGTTCTAACTTTCCTCGTGTGTTGGGTACAGCTGCGGTATAGTGGAAGCTTGCGATATAACTCATCTCGTGTGTTGGGTACAGCTGCGGTATAGTGGATGCTTGCGATATAACTCATCTCGTGTGTTGGATAAGAGCTGCGGTATAGTGGAAGCTTGCGATATAACTCATCTCGTGTGTTGGATAAGAGCTGCGGTATAGTGGATGCTTGCGATATAACTCATCTCGTGTGTTGGATAAGAGCTGCGGTATAGTGGAAGCTTGCGATATAACTCATCTCGTGTGTTGGGTACAGCTGCGGTATAGTGGATGCTTGCGATATAACTCATCTCGTGTGTTGGATAAGAGCTGCGGTATAGTGGAAGCTTGCGATATAACTCATCTCGTGTGTTGGGTACAGCTGCTGTATAGTGGATGCTTGCGATATAACTCATCTCGTGTGTTGGATAAGAGCTGCGGTATAGTGGAAGCTTGCGATATAACTCATCTCGTGTGTTGGGTACAGCTGCGGTATAGTGGATGCTTGCGATATAACTCATCTCGTGTGTTGGATAAGAGCTGCGGTATAGTGGAAGCTTGCGATATAACTCATCTCGTGTGTTGGGTACAGCTGCTGTATAGTGGATGCTTGCGATATAACTCATCTCGTGTGTTGGATAAGAGCTGCGGTATAGTGGAAGCTTGCGATATAACTCATCTCGTGTGCTGGGTACAGCTGCGGTATAGTGGAAGCTTGCGATATAACTCATCTCGTGTGTTGGATAAGAGCTGCGGTATAGTGGATGCTTGCGATATAACTCATCTCGTGTGTTGGATAAGAGCTGCGGTATAGTGGAAGCTTGCGATATAACTCATCTCGTGTGTTGGATAAGAGCTGCGGTATAGTGGAAGCTTGCGATATAACTCATCTCGTGTGTTGGGTACAGCTGCGGTATAGTGGATGCTTGCGATATAACTCATCTCGTGTCTTGGATAAGAGCTGCGGTATAGTGGAAGCTTGCGATATAACTCATCTCGTGTTTTGGGTACAGCTGCTGCACAGTGGAAGCTTGCGATATAACTCATCTCGTGTTTGGGTACAGCTGCGGTATAGTGGAAGCTTGCGATATAACTCATCTCGTGTGTTGGGTACAGCTGCGGTATAGTGGAAGCTTGCGATATAACTCATCTCGTGTGTTGGATAAGAGCTGCGGTATAGTGGATGCTTGCGATATAACTCATCTCGTGTGTTGGATAAGAGCTGCGGTATAGTGGAAGCTTGCGATATAACTCATCTCGTGTGTTGGATAAGAGCTGCGGTATAGTGGAAGCTTGCGATATAACTCATCTCGTGTGTTGGGTACAGCTGCGGTATAGTGGATGCTTGCGATATAACTCATCTCGTGTCTTGGATAAGAGCTGCGGTATAGTGGAAGCTTGCGATATAACTCATCTCGTGTTTTGGGTACAGCTGCTGCACAGTGGAAGCTTGCGATATAACTCATCTCGTGTTTTGGGTACAGCTGCGGTATAGTGGATGCTTGCGATATAACTCATCTCGTGTGTTGGGTAACAGCTGTAACACACTAGATCTTTGAGATATTAATGTTCTTCTTCTCCAAAGAGAACTTGTCTTTCAAGTCTAAGGGAAATTACTCCGCCAGACTACGACATAAATGATTTATTTCATGATGTTTACCTGGCCAATGACATGATATTACATTTGAATTAACAAATAAACAAAACAAAAATGTACTCCATAATTAGTCGTTTTTGAGGATCACGCATAAACAAAACACCATTATTTATAAGAATGGTTTCCAGACTATTTGGCAACTTAGCTTTCGTTGTACAAGCATAGACTTTCATGTGACGCTATATTAGGTTATTACAAGTTTACTGCAAACGCTTACTAGATGTGACAGCATGTGAGGGTCTGAGAGGTGTTTCTAATATAACCTAGAAGACTTAGTCTTAGGTTGAACGGATCGCGCCGCGTTAAGACCAGATCAGAAACAACAATATTCTTACACGGACATTTTTCATTCGACCTAACTTTTAAAATGGATACATGATTCACAAAACAACAAAGATTTGTTTAATATGTATAGTGAGATTATTTTAAGATCCATAAGGGGCATGCCTGGAATAACAATCGGAGGTCATAATATAAATAATCTAAGGGATGCTGATGATACAGTCTTAATCGCTAAGAGATAAAATGAGTTACAAGAAATGTTAGACATTATAGTGAAAGAAAGCACAAATAAAGGACTCAATTTTAATAGCAAAAAGACAGAAGTAATGGTAGCAAAAAAGAAAAAGACATAACCCCAGTGCAAAATAAAGACAATTGGAACAATATTAAAACAGGTAAATGAATTTAAATATTTGGGAACTTTGTTAACCTCAGACGGAAGATGTACAAAAGAGGTGAGATGCAGAATGGCTCAGGCAAAAGCAGATTTCCAAAAAATGAGGAAGATACTAAGCAACCATTTTTGACAACAGAAACAAGAAACATAGTTCTTAATTGTTATTAAATTGAAGGACGAAGAAATAGAGGGAAGCAAAGAGAAAATATACCAGACAACTTAAGAGAATGGCTTGGCAGAAGGTCAACAACAGAAATGATAAACAATGTCGAGATCGAAAGTTGTGGAGAGACATGATCGCCAACGCCAGCAGTCTTGGTACTTGATGACATGATTCACAAAGTTTTTACAATGTCAGTTAATACCAGTGACAAATATCAGCGACAATTGTCAGCGACAAATATTATCATCAACAAATATCAGTGACAATTGTCAGCGACAAATACTATCAGCAACAAATATCAGCGACAAAAATCAGCAACAAATATCAGCATCAAATGTCAGTCAGTGACAAATATCAGTGACAAATATCAGTGACAAATATCAGCGACAAATATCAGCAACAAATATCAGTGACAAATATCAGTGACAAATATCAGCAACAAATATCAGTGACAAATATCAGTGACAAATATCAGCGACAAATATCAGTGATAAATATCAGCGACAAATATCAGTGACAAATATCAGTGACAAATATCAGTGACAAATATCAGCAACAAATATCAGTGACAAATATCAGTGACAAATGTCAGTGACAAATATCAGTGACAAATATCAGTGACAAATATCAGCGACAATTATTATCAGCAACAAATATCGGCGAAAAATATCAGTGACAAATATCAGCGACAAATATCAGAGACAAATATCAGCGACAAATATTATCAGCAACAAATATCAGCGACAAATATCATAAACAAATATCATAAACTAAAATCAGCGACAAATATCATACACAAGTATGATAAACAAATATCATAAACAAATATCAGCGACAAATATCATAACCAAATATCAGGAACAAATATGAGCGACAAATTTCAGCAGCAATACCAGTGACAAATGCCAGCGACAAATATCAGCAAGAAAATATTAGCGACAAATATCAGTGACACTGGCAAACAGTTGTTGCATGTTAGAACATGAAATTAAACCACTAGACGTCAGCCCAATATATGTTCTGAGACAATATTTATTAAAATGGCCCTAAGAATAGGCTATGAGATTAAACGGTGACAGTCAATTGCAAAAATAAACACTGACAACAAATGCTGACAGTAGAATTGTATTAATGTGTGACAGCAACGGTGTTCAATAAACAGTGACAAAAGTAAGTGATAATTGACACTCTTACTAACCAGTAGCAGTAAACATGAGAATATAAAGGAAAAGAATAGATACTGACACTAACCAGTGACAGTAAATATGAGCGTATAAAGGGCAAGAATAGACACCGACACTAACCAGTGACAGTAAATATGAGAATATAAAAGGGAAGAATAGACACTGACACTAACCAGTGACAGTAAATATGAGAATATAAAAGGGAAGAATAGACACTGACACTAACCAGTGACAGTAAATATGAGAATATAAAAGGGAAGAATAGACACTGACACTAACCAGTGACAGTAAATATGAGAATATAAAAGGGAAGAATAGACCCTGACACTAACCATTGATAATAAATATAAGAGTGTAAAGGGCAAGAATAGACACTGACACTAACCAGTGACAATAAATATAAGATTATAAAGGGCAAGAATAGACACTGACACTAAGCAGTGACAGTAAATATGAGAATATCATCATCATCATCAAGTATCGGGCCTGCTGACGTTGGTGATCATGTCTCTCCACAACTTTCGATCTCGGCAACTATTTATCATTTTTGTTGTTGACCTTCTGCCAAGCCATTCTCTTAAGCTGTCTGGTATTTTTCTCTTTGTTTCCCTCTATCTCTTCGTTCCTCAATTTTTCCAGTTGTTACAATATATTCCAGTTGTTCTCCTCTCATTACATGGCCAAAAAAAGATGGTTGTTTCTTCCAAATATTGGAAATTAGCTCTCTTTTTGCTTTGACCTCTCTCAGAATATCTTCACTACACGTCTTAGCTGTCCATGGTACTCTCAACATTCTTCTATAAAACCACATTTCTACAGACTCCAGTGATTTTCTTGCCTAATGTCCTATTGTCCATGATTCGCATCCATATGTTAAGACTAGCTCTACGTAACATTTAAGAACTCTATTGTTGTGGCGATTCATGAATATACAAAGAAGTTACGACGGTAGTTTCACTAACCAGTGACAGTAAATATGAGAGTATAAAGGGCAAGAATAGACACTGGCACTAACCAGTGACAGTAAATATGGGAGTATAAAGGGCAAGAATAGACACTGACACTAACCAGTGACAGTAAATATGAGAGTATAAAGGGCAAGAATAGACACTGGCACTAACCAGTGACAGTAAATATGAGAGTATAAAGGGCAAGAATAGACACTGGCACTAACCAGTGACAGTAAATATGAGAGTATAAATGGCAAGAATAGACACTGACAACAACCAGTGACAGTAAATATGAGCGTATAAAGGGCAAGAATAGACACTGACACTAACCAGTGACAGTAAATATGAGCGTATAAATGGCAAGAATAGACACTGGCACTAACCAGTGACAGTAAATATGAGAGTATAAAGGGCAAGAATAGACACTGGCACTAACCAGTGACAGTAAATATGAGAGTATAAAGGACAAGAATAGACACTGGCACTAACCAGTGACAGTAAATATGAGAGTATAAAGGGCAAGAATAGACACTGGCACTAACCAGTGACAGTAAATATGAGAGTATAAAGGGCAAGAATAGACACTGGCACTAACCAGTGACAGTAAATATGAGAGTATAAAGGGCAAGAATAGACACTGGCACTAACCAGTGACAGTAAATATGAGAGTATAAAGGACAAGAATAGACACTGACACTAACCAGTGACAGTAAATATGAGAGTATAAAGGGCAAGAATAGACACTGGCACTAACCAGTGACAGTAAATATGAGAGTATAAAGGGCAAGAATAGACACTGGCACTAACCAGTGACAGTAAATATGAGAGTATAAAGGACTAGAATAGACACTGGCACTAACCAGTGACAGTAAATATGAGAGTATAAAGGGCAAGAATAGACACTGGCACTAACCAGTGACAGTAAATATGAGAGTATAAAGGACAAGAATAGACACTGGCACTAACCAGTGACAGTAAATATGAGAGTATAAAGGGCAAGAATAGACACTGGCACTAACCAGTGACAGTAAATATGAGAGTATAAAGGACAAGAATAGACACTGGCACTAACCAGTGACAGTAAATATGAGAGTATAAAGGGCAAGAATAGACACTAACACTAACCAGTGACAGTAAATATGAGAGTATAAAGGACAAGAATAGACACTGACACTAACCAGTGACAGTAAATATGAGAGTATAAAGGGCAAGAATAGACACTGGCACTAACCAGTGACAGTAAATATGAGAATATAAAGGACAAGAATAGACACTAACACTAACTAGTGACAGTAAATATGAGAGTATAAAGGGCAAGAATAGACACTAACACTAACCAGTGACAGTAAATATGAGAGTATAAAGGACAAGAATAGACACTGACACTAACCAGTGACAGTAAATATGAGCGTATAAATGGCAGGAATAAACACTGACACTAACCAGTGACAGTAAACATGAGCGTATAAAAGGCAAGAATAGACACTGACACTAACGAGTGACAATAAATATGAGAATATAAAAGGCAAGAATAGACACTGACACTAACGAGTGACAATAAATATGAGAATATAAAAGGCAAGAATAGACACTGACACTAACCAGTGACAGTAAATATGAGAATATAAAAGGCAAGAATAGACACTGACACTAACCAGTGACAGTAAATATGAGAATATAAAAGGCAAGAATAGACACTGACACTAACCAGTGACAGTAAATATGAGAATATAAAAGGCAAGAATAGACACTGACACTAACCAGTGACAGTAAATATGAGAATAAAAAAGGCAAGAATAGACACTGACACTAACCAGTGACAGTAAATATGAGAATATAAAAGGCAAGAATAGACACTGACACTAACCAGTGACAGTAAATATGAGAATATAAAAGGCAAGAATAGACACTGACACTAACCAGTGACAGTAAATATGAGAATAAATGACAACAATACAGAGTGGCATAACACGTGGCAATAGTCAGGGCAGTAAAAGTGATAGTTTGTAACGACAATAACAATAAACAGTAACTAAACGGTAGCAAACTCTATGAGAACACCAGATCCAAGGGCTGACCACGTAAAAAAGATGTATTGGTGGAACATTAGAAACACTAGGAAGCATAACAGCAGAAGAGACCAACGGAAGAACGAAAGACTGCAAACTAGCAATACTAAAAAATAAGAAAAAAGTGATATGGTGACAGCTTTACGTGGTAATGGACGAAACAAAAGTCGACGTTTCGACCAAGTAGGCCTTCATCTGGACGAACAACAAACACACAAAAAAATATATATAAGGATATATTAACAAATCTAACTACATGGCGATAATATGCTAGATACTCAAGAGAGGAAAATAAAAAGGGTCACTTCCCTGTGTTCCTGAGCGTAACTGCAAACTATATTTCCCCTCGACGCTGAAAGGCAGATGGAGAAAGTAAGAAGAAGGAAAATGAAGAAAAAAAAAATTAAAACGAAGAATGATTAGCGCGGTGAATGAATAACTTGCTGAAATGTTACCATTTAACAGCGTATACAACGAGATGGAATCTTAGACCCTGATGCACTCTCCGTGAGTCTTATTCAAATGTCTTCCGGTAATCTGATGTTTCTGAGAAAATGCTCCGCTGGCTAAATCACGAAAGTATCCTGTATCAAGCTACCATGTCATCAATGATACTTCACACTTCTCACAGATAAATGAATCAATTACTGACATGGTCCCTCGCTTCTAGACAAGTATATTAGATCTCGCCCGGGGCTCGCTATCTTGTGTCGTGCCCAAATAACGAGTTCAGCATCTTCCACTTAGCGGTGCTGGGAGGTGGGGCAAAGAGGGAGGGATATCGTTGGGTAATTGATGAAGAAAAGATCAGCTTTAGAACGGATACGTTGATGATTCATAGCTGAAACTTTGTTCTTGAATATCTTTGCTAATGTTCTAAACTGTGGTTCTATTTTAGGATTCTTTTCCATCATCCGTGGTAACATGACTACATAATAAAACATGTCATATGTGATCCTGTTTGCTGACAAAGTTGTACTTTAGCAGTTTATGTCTTTTAGGTGGCAAGGGCTTTAATTTCACAGTCCATGAATTCACATTTGTTGTTAGAATCAACATCACAACACACTGGACAAACCCATAGGTGCACCGATATCTCACCTCCAGAAAATCCGAGTGGAAGCCTCACCCATGTGCTAGAATTCTCCAGAACGTTCTGGGATCTGTTTAGAACACAATATGTGCTTCTAGCCAGATATCTTCTGGCTTTCAGACAATACCCTACAAGCCAACATCTTATAACATCACATTACTGACCAACACCTTATATCATCACTTTACTGACCAAAACCTTA
The DNA here is from genome assembly GCA_032433765.1 of Megaustenia siamemsis. NCBI lineage: Eukaryota > Metazoa > Mollusca > Gastropoda > Stylommatophora > Ariophantidae > Megaustenia > Megaustenia siamemsis. Next base: position 156,077,180 of record JAVIAB010000051.1, on the reverse strand, counting down.
CTGACCAACACCTTATATCATCACTTTACTGAACAACACCTTACTGACCAACACATTATATATTCACCTTACTGACCAACACCTTATTGACCAACACCTTATATCATCACTTTACTGACCAACACTTTACTGACCAACACCTTATATCATCACTTTACTGACCAACACCTGATATCATCACCTTACTGACCAACACCTTACTTACCAACACCTTATATTATCACCTTACTGACCAACACCTTATATCATCACATTACTGACCAACACCTTATATCATCACCTTACTGACCAACACCTTATATCATCACTTTACTGGCCAACACCTTACTGACCAACACCTTATATCATCACTTTACTGGCCAACACCTTATATCATCACTTTACTGACCAACACCTTATATCATCACTTTACTGGCCAACACCTTACTGACCAACACCTTATATCATCACTTTACTGGCCAACACCTTATATCATCACTTTACTGACCAACACCTTATATCATCACTTTACTGACCAACACCTTACTGACCGACACCTTATATCATCACTTTACTGACCAACACCTTACTGACCAACACCTTATATCATCACTTTACTGACCAACACCTTACTGACCAACACCTTATATCATCACCTTACTGACCAACACCTTATTGACCAACACCTTACTGACCAACACTTTATATCATCACCTTACTGACCAACATCTTATTGACCAACACCTTACTGACCAACACTTTATATCATCACTTTACTGGCCAACACCTTACTGACCAACACTTTATATCATCACCTTTACTGACCAACACCTTATTGACCAACACCTTACTGACCAACACTTTATATCATCACCTTACTGACCAACATCTTATTGACCAACACCTTACTGACCAACACTTTATATCATCACTTTACTGGCCAACACCTTACTGACCAACACTTTATATCATCACCTTTACTGACCAACACCTTATTGACCAACACCTTACTGACCAACACTTTATATCATCACCTTACTGACCAACACCTTATTGACCAACACCTTACTGACCAACACTTTATATCATCACCTTTACTGACCAACACTTTACTGACCAACACCTTATTGACCAACACCTTACTGACCAATACCTTATATCATCACCTTACTGACCAACACCTTACTCATCAACACCTTACTGACCAACACCTTACTTACCAACACCTCATGTCATCACCTTATCGACCAACACAATACCTGAACACCATCGTGACCACCATCATGAACAACGTGGCACATTGAATGAAGACCTACTGACATTGTTAGTCAGATATCATATGTTGTAGTCGGCCACATTATCCCAACGTTAGAGAGCCACCGACTTGCCATAGAGAGAAGCAGGCAGTGACATCTTTGTTTGGTCTACCGCTGTCGTGGAGCGACCTGGGAGGTTCAGTTTCCGTGAATGAATTTAGTAATTTTTAGTGGGTAGATAGATTTGTATAGTTCTTGTTTTATTGGTTAGATAGATTTGTATAGTTCTTGTTTTATTGGTTAGATAGATTTGTATAGTTCTTGTTTTATGGTTAGATAGATTTATATAGTTCTTGTTTTAATGGTCAGATAGATTTATATAGTTCTTGTTTTATTGGTCAGATAGATTTGTATAGTTCTTGTTTTATTGGTTAGATAGATTTGTATAGTTCTTGTTTTATTGGTTAGATAGATTTGTATAGTTCTTGTTATATTGGTTAGATAGATGTGTATATTTCTTGTTTTATTGGTTAGATATATGTGTATATTCTTGTTTTATTGGTTAGATAGATTTGTATAGTTCTTGTTTTATTGGTTAGATAGATTTGTATAGTTCTTGTTTTATTGGTTAGATAGATTTGTATAGTTCATGTTTTATTGGCTAGAGTAATCTGGTCTATCTTGTGTTGTTTATCCACATACCCATCCTGTCGTTCCTCGCCAAATTCCTCAACACGTCATATCATGCTATTGTGCTTACGTCACAGTTGCCCCATTCTTTTATGATTAGCAAATCAATTTTATTTCTGACCCACTCCCTTCTCCTCTCTCTCTCTCTCTCTCTCTCTCTCTCTCTCTCTCTATCCACTCTCTCTCTTTCCATCTATCTCTATCTATCTATCTATCTATCTATCTATCTATCTATCTATCTATCTATCTATCTATCTATCTATCTATCTATCTATCTATCTATCTATCTATCTATCTATCTATCTATCTATCTATCTATCTATCTATCTATCTATCTATCTATCTATCTATCTATCTATCTATCTATCTATCTATCTATCTATCTATCTATCTATCTATCTATCTATCTATCTATCTATCTATCTATCTATCTATCTATCTATCTATCTATCTATCTATCTATCTATCTATCTATCTATCTATCTATCTATCTATCTATCTATCTATCTATCTATCTATCTATCTATCTATCTATCTATCTATCTATCTATCTATCTATCTATCTATCTATCTATCTATCTATCTATCTATCTATCTATCTATCTATCTATCTATCTATCTATCTATCTATCTATCTATCTATCTATCTATCTATCTATCTATCTATCTATCTATCTATCTATCTATCTATCTATCTATCTATCTATCTATCTATCTATCTATCTATCTATCTATCTATCTATCTATCTATCTATCTATCTATCTATCTATCTATCTATCTATCTATCTATCTATCTATCTATCTATATATATATATATATATATATATATATATAAATATATATATATTCATATATATATATATATATATATATATATATATATATATATATATATCTCATTTCATACACAAGTATGTATATATATATATATATATCTCATTTCATACACAAGTATATATATATACATATATATATATATATGTATATATATATATATATATACAATTGCATACACAAGAATATATATATATATATATATATATATATGTACGTATATATTCAAGATGTATATATATAACAAAATTCAATACTTTGACAACTATTTTATAGCAACTATTTTGATAGTGTGTTTATATCATTTATATCATTTATAGCATCTCATACCACTGCTATTGATACATTTACTGTCTTCAAACCAAGATTACATACAATAGTCCAGATAGAAATCGCCCTACAGTTATGTAGATAGAAATATTTTCCCCTTAATGTTACTACTTATGGAAGCACATAACGATTGTTTGGCCCCGAAATTATTTCCAGAAGATACTAAACTGAACGATCACTGGGGTGTAGTAGAAAAAGGAAGCTGAAAAGTTAAACATAGGACACTAGCATACATTCAATATTTGTATATATATATTTATTTTATATATATATGAAAAGTATTCCATAGGGTGTTTCTATCTATGGACTTTTCCAGCAGTAACCCGCCCATAGGGCATATATAATATTTCATTGTTTCGAAAATTATCACAGGGTGTTTACAGAGATTTAATAGAATATATGTTTATATACATAATTCCCCCTTTTATATGTGTGTGTGTGTGAGAGAGTGTGTGTGTGGAATAAACGTAGTCGATCTCCCAAATAGAAAGCATTATTCATATAGTTGTACTTGAGTCAGTGGTCTACTTCATGCTGGCCGGAAACTCCGCCATATTTCCTGTTTTTCAAAACCAATATACTTCCACAAATAAGAAATATGTGAACATAAGAACGTGATAATATATGAGCTTGTTATCTCAGATAAGCCGCTTTTATCTATCGACTCTTATGTTGACTTCCTATTCCGTGAAGTCTCTCCTTTCAGCTTCTACATTAGTCGATTAATTTCAGTTACTACCGCAGAGATTTGGGAAAAGACGACAATTTCGTAGAGTGTGATGTGATAAACGAAGTGTGAATATGTCATTTTTGTGACAATTTACGTCCGTAAAGTGGGAGTGTATGTGCCGTAGTTGAGAAGAACACAACCGTAAAATACCAGCTCCGTTTTTGATTTCGAGGATCTGGCACCGTCAATTCTGTACGTTGACTATATCGATTCAGTAAACTCGATAGCTGACAACATATTTGGGTAATCTGAGGTCTGTCCTTTTCTTTTAGCGCAGAGAAAGACAAATCTCCTGCCCCAGTCTGCCAGACTTTTTCCGCATAATAAGCCGTACTGTCAAATTAAGACTATTTCATTACAGGGAAAAGTGCTTATCCAATAATGTCGCTCGCAAAATGGCTTAGCCGAGTTTTTCTGGCTGTTATTCTTTCATCAAGTCATTTCTACTTTTATTTTTTTTCTGTAAAAAAAAATTACAGGCAAGGGAAATTTTGCTATTGATTTAGAATGCTAACTAGCAACATTAACCCCGTCTGTTTGCCGATGTTACTGCCTATCCTTTCTATGCACAGAACTGTTTAATTTAGAAGATTTCTCGCCACAGGAGAGTACAGATGAAAGGATTTAGATAAAATGAAGCACTAAATTAAAGGGTGAATTGAAATTTTATTTTTCTTAGGAATAAAGAGAAGAACACGGCAAGCATGCGCAGTAGGTAGGTTCTGAGAGCGGAGAGAACGCCATATTTGATATGTAGAAGAGATACAAGATGACTGTCTGAGGAAATGAAAGCAGCAGCAACAATAACTCCGTGGAGAACAGCAAAAACAATGGGAGAAATGAGTTATAAGAATTTATGATCTTAAGCGCATCCTCATTGAGCTATTGTCGCGTGCTGAGTGCGGGATTTCCTAAGCACAATGATAGCATGGGGAAAATGCCGACGGAAAAAAAAAACAAGGAAGAGAGAGATAGAGAGAAATAAATGAGAGAGATTATACGAAGCATTACGATGATTAAAATGTTTTCGTTCAAGAACAATCGTCTGCAATCATGACAGATTGTTTTGATCGATCATAGACTGAAGGGTGTCGGAATGATTTAGACCAATATTCTTGATAGCATGTGTTTATCTGCCAAATATGTAGACAGATCCGCCTTCAATATGTGGACATATTTATCTCCAATATGTGGACAAATCTATCTCCAATATGGGGACAAATCTATCTCCAATATGTGGACAATCTACCTCCAATATGTGGACAAATCTATACGGAAAAATATATCTCCAATAGGTGGACAAATCTATCTCCAATAGGTGGACAAATCTAACCTTCAATATGTGGACAAATCTATTTCCAATATGTGGACAAATCTATCTCCAATATGTGGACAAATCTATCTCCAATATGTGGACAAATCTATTTCCAATATGTGGACAAATCTATCTCCAGTATGTGAACAATACTATCTCCAATATGTGGACAAATCTATCTCCAGTATGTGAACAATACTATCTCCAATCTTCTCTTGCCCTATTCCAGCTCCGCTGCTTCGATCTCATCACATTTCTCTTGTTCCACTCTAACAACAAGTTGCTGCATTTCTCTTGTCTCACTCCAACAAATATTTGTTGCATTTCTCTTGTACCACTCCCACAAATATTTGTTGCATTTCTCTTGCACCACTCCAACCAACATTTGCTACATTTCTCTTGTCTCACTCCAACAAATACTTGCTACATTTCTCTTGTCCCACTCCAATAAATATTTGTTACATTTCTCTTGTCTCACTCCAACAAATATTTTCTACATTTCTCTGGTCCCACTGCAACAAATATTTGCTACATTTCTCTTGTCCCACTCCAACAAATCTTTGCTACACTTCTCTTGTCCCACTCCAACAAATATTTGCTACATTTCTCTTGTCTCACTCCAATACATATTAGCTACATTTCTCCTGTCCCACTCCAACAAATATTTGCTACATTTCTCTTGTCCCACTCCAATAAATATTTGCTACATTTCTCTTGTCTCACTCCAACAAATATTTGCTAGATTTCTCTTATCTCACTCCAACAAATATTTGATACATTTCTTTTGTCTCACTCAAACAAATATTTGATACATTTCTCTTGTCTCACTCCAACAAATATTTGATACATTTCTCTTGTCTCACTCCAACAAATATTTGCTAGATTTCTCTTATCTCACTCCAACAAATATTTATTACATTTGACTTGTCCCACTCTAACTACAATTCTCTTGTCCCACTATAACTACATTTCTCTTGTCCCACTACAACAACGATTTGTTACATTTCTCTAGTCCCACATCCACAAACTATGTGTTACATTTTCTTTTTTTCCACATATGTGCAACATTTCTCTTGTCCACTACAACAACGGTTTGTTACATTTTTCTTGTCCTACCTTTACTACATTTCTTTGTCCTACTTCTACTACATTTCTCTTGTCCTACTTCTACTACATTTTTCTTGTCCTACTTCTATTCGATTTCGCTTGTCCTACTTCTACTACATTTTTATTGTCCTACTTCTACTACATTTCTCTTGTCCTACGTCTACTACATTTCTCTTCTCCTACTTCTACTACATTTCTCTAGTCCTACTTCTACTACATTTTATTGTCCTACTTCTACTACATTTCTCTTGTCCTACATCTACTACATTATTATTGTCCTACATCTACTACATTTTTATTGTCCTACCTCTACTACATTTTTATTGTCCTACATCTACTACATTTTTCTTGTCCTACATCTACTACATTTCTCTTGTCCTACATCTACTACATTTGTATTGTCCTACATCTACTACATTGTTATTGTCCTACCTCTACTACATTTTTATTGTCCTACATCTACTACATTTTTATTGTCCTACCTCTACTACATTTATCTTGTCCTACATCTACTACATTTTTATTGTCCTACTTCTACTACATTTTTTTTGTCCAACATCTACTACATTTCTCTCGTCCTACTTCTACTACATTTCTCTTGTCCTACCTCTACTACATTTCTCTTGTCCTACATCTACTACATTTTTCTTGTCCTACTTCTACTACATTTCTCTTGTCCTACCTCTACTACATTTCTCTTGTCCTACATCTACTACATTTCTCTTGTCCTACATCTACTACATTTCTCTTGTCCTACCTCTACTACATTTCTCTTGTCCTACATCTACTACATTTTTATTGTCCTACATCTACTACATTTCTCTTGTCCTACCTCTACTACATTTCTCTTGTCCTACTTCTACTACATTTCTCTTGTCCTACTTCTACTACATTTCTCTTGTCCTACTTCTACTACATTTCTCTTGTCCTACATCTACTACATTTTTATTGTCCTACTTCTACTACATTTTTATTGTCTTACATTTCTCTTGTCCTACCTCTACTACATTTCTCCTGTCCTACATCTACTACATTTCTCTTGTCCTACCTCTACTACATTTCTCTTGTCCTACATCTACTACATTTCTCTTGTCCTACCTCTACTACATTTCTCTTGTCCTACATCTACTACATTTTTATTGTCCTACATCTACTACATTTCTCTTGTCCTACCTCTACTACATTTCTCTTGTCCTACTTCTACTACATTTCTCTTGTCCTACCTCTACTACATTTCTCTTGTCCTACTTCTACTACATTTCTCTTGTGCTACATCTACTACATTTATCTTGTCCTAAATCTACTACATTTTTATTGTCCTACTTCTACTACATTTTTATTGTCCTACCTCTACTACATTTCTCTTGTCCTACTTCTGCAACATTTTTATTGTTTTACTTCTACTATATTTTTCTTCTTCTACTCTACTACATTTCTCTTGTCCTACTTCTACTACATTTATCTTGTCCTAAATCTACTACATTTTTATTGTCCTACTTCTACTACATTTTTATTGTCCTACTTCTACTACATTTTTATTGTCCTACTTCTACTACATTTCTCTTGTGCTACCTCTACTACATTTCACTTGTCCAACTCTAAATACGGTTTGATACATTTCTCTTGTTCCGGTTAACTACATTTCTCTTGTTCCGCTTCGACTACCTTTCTCTTGTCCAACTCTAACCACGGTTTGTTTGTTACATTTCTCTTGTTCCATTTCAACTTTACACAGATAGTCGTGTCCACCTTTCTACTTTGACTATTCTGAAATACGTGTTCAGATATAAAGCATAAAACACAATAGAAAGGTGATTGGTGAGATGAAGTAACTTCACCACAGACAGTTGCAGTGTTTAGTTGAGTGGTGGTTAGTGCAGAACGAACGTGTAGATGAGTAGCCTGTGAAACAACAGCACTTTTGTGTACAGTTATTGCATTTATCAACAGCAGTTCTGTTTACAATTATTGCATTTATCAACAGCAGTTCTGTGTACAGTTATTGCATTTATCAACAGCAGTTCTGTGTACAGTTATTGCATTTATCAACAGCAGTTGTGTGTACATTTATTGCATTTATCAACGTCTCGACTTGTCCTGTTCGTCATGGGCTACTGGCATGAAAATGGTGTCTATAGAGACCTCTGTAGCTTACCCCCTATTCTCCTCTCTAACTATATCACAACAAATCTAACATTATTACATATTTACTTTTCATCACTTATTTATTCTGTCACGTGATGAAATCGTGATGTTTTTTTTCTTTCGCCTCTTTTCACCTCTGGCAAAGTCTCGAGAGACTAAGAACTGAATTTTTCGTCTGAAACCACTTTTCTCTGGCAGCCGTGTGTACAGGGGTCTCTCGCCGCACAGGCAGATAACTCCGTTTTCGGAGAACATCATGAGGTTAAACGAAAGAAAGAAGACTTCTGTGTACAAGCAGACTTGGCCCTAGAGTACTTTTCACCAATCGATTTTTATTTTACCTACCCCTCTCGCTACTTGTTCGCATTATTGTGCTGGCTGTCGTTTCGTTGTGCACTCCTCTTTTCCATCACAACCTCCTTCTCCCCTCTCCCTCCCCCCAAAGCCCCAGGTACTCGACAGCCTATAACAAAGTGCACAGATTCAGTTATCTTGAACTGGGAATTTCCGATTGCCAAACTATATTTAGTGTCGGCCGCGTGAGAGCGTATCTTACCATCTTCATTCGATGCATCAACACAATCCGACAAAAGAGAAGGAACAAAACTGTTGACGAGTCAATGCCTTTCTTTGCTAGAAACCAATCCATGCTGTCATCTAAACTCGCTTGTCCAGACTTCTCAGAAGCCTTAGGCCAACGAATAATGGAATTTAGATTGCATCTCTGGAATCCGCCGGAAATGATTTGCCTGGTGGCTATTTCATTTGGAATTGTTTCCTGACGAGGGAACTCTCTTGTACTGTAATTATTCAATGCGAACAGAATAGGAATTCCTGGTCTCGCGCTGACGAACGATGCACTTTTCACACTGATTCACATTCATCCTTCTTCCTCAATAGAAGAAGGAAATGTTTAAAGAAAATCCTCTCGCTATTTCCATCCTCGAGAAACTGAAGAACACTCACCGAACATACAGAAAAGGGAAGAACATCACTCTGGCAGGATCCTGACAAGGACTACTTGAAATTGTGCACCGCAGTGCAGGGCCTGGGGCGAGAGATTTCCTTGAGTAAACGATACGATTCTCTTGTCAGGCTAAGAGCTGGCACTGAAGTTGGAGCCTCATCCGAGCTCGGTTTTTGGGTTCCACTCGACTTGCCAATTCTGCTTCCTCTTGCTCCTCTGGTCAACAACGAGAGACAAACGTAGTCACATAGTTTGGTTATAAGCCATTTACACGTAAGCCTATCATGCTGTTTATTACACCGATACATTGTCAACGTTTCATTACTCTGTCAGTTTATATCCATTTTATGTCTGTGACACGCTTTCTATCCCATATAGAAAGAATGTCATAGGTTTAATCACTTCTTACATACACAATCACACATATAACACGCATAATAGATATACACGGTTACACCGTTTTTGAAGCCGCAAAAGTTATTCCCATAGTTTAGCATTTGTGCGTCATGGATTCACTCACAAATTACAATTAGTCATGGGAGACACATACAACGTGCGTTCACACGCAGCTTGCTACTATTCACGGCGTTCACACACAACGTGCATTCACACACAACTTGTCACGGCATTCACACACAACTTGCGACTAGTCGCGGGGTCACACAAAAACTTGAACTGGTCACTGCATTTATACACAACTTGAAACTGGTCACTGCGTTTACACGCAACTTGTAACTAGTCACGGCGCTCACACACAACTTGCAACTAGTCACGGCGCTCACACACAACTTGCAACTAGTCACGGCGTTCACACACAACTTGCAACTAGTCACGGCGTTCACACACAACTTGCAACTAGTCAAGGCGTTCACACAAAACGTGCGTTCATACACAGCTTACAACTATTCACTGCGTTCACACACAACTTGCAACTAGTCACGGCGTTCACACCAAAGTGCAACTAGTCGCGGGGTTCACACAAAACTTGAACTGGTCACTGCGTTCACACACAACTTGCAACTAGTCACGGCGTTCACACACAACTTCAACTAGTCACAGACGTGTTCTTAGCTCGCCATATTTATACACGTTAAGAAAGGAAGAGAGAGATAGAAGGGGAAAAAAAAATAGATAGGAAGATGTGTGATAGCTAGAAGAAATGGAGAGACAAAGAGGGAAGGACAGGGGGAGAAACGACAGAGAAAGAGAGAGGAGAAAAAGATAAATTTAATAGGAAGATTATAACAGCAAGAGAAAATGGAATAGATTGACTGTGAGAGAGGAAGAGATGAATGCAAAGAAAAAAAAATAGAGAAGTGGATTATATAGAAAACGGTGATTTCGTCCGTTTCTTGAGTACAGATTTGAAATTTTTTACGTCATGAAAAGAGTTGACGTCAGTGATAATTATAGGAAAAACTGTAGACAGACAAACATAGATAGATCGATAGATCGATAGATCGATAGATAGATAGATAGATAGATAGATAGATAGATAGATAGATAGATAGATAGATAGATAGATAGATAGATAGATGGATGGATCGATAGATAGATAGATAGATAGATAGATAGATAGATAGATAGATAGATAGATAGATAGATAGATAGATAGATAGATAGATAGATAGATAGATAGATCAGATAGATAGGATAGATAAGATAGATAGATAGATAGATAGATAGATAGATAGATAGATAGATAGACAAAGTAATAGGCAGACGGATGTAACTTTTGTACATTTCACAGACACGGGTAAATAGTTAGACGACACAGACACAGAAGAATAGACAGATTGATAAAGTAGATAAATAGAAAATAAAACACGTTACTGATGATGAATAGCTGATCACTGTGTAGTGTTTTCCGATGCAAAACATGGATAATAATATAATGAACGTTATCCAAAAGAAAGAATGGTCTACTCATTATAGTTAAAAACAGAATAATGTTAGCGGCCCCTAGACTGGTGGTTCCCAAAC
>JAVIAB010000051.1:155898610-156065742 GCA_032433765.1 Megaustenia siamemsis | reverse complement strand
GTGCTTCCATGTGAGGGTAGACTATTTATATAAGGATTAGGTGCTTCTGGAAGCACATTTGGGGTCCCTAATTGACATTGTATACTACTCATATACACTATAGACACAGGAGCAAATGGTAACGTACACACTATAGAGACAAGAGCAAATGTAACGTACACACTATAGCGACATAAGCAAATGATAACGTACACACTATTGAGACAGAAGCAAATGATAACGTACACCTATAGAGACAAGAGCAAACGATAACGCACACACTATAGCTACATAAGCAAATGATAACGTACACACTAGAGTGACATAAGCAAATGATAACGTACACACTATAGCGACATAAGCAAATGATCGTACACACTATAGAGACATAAGCAAATAATAACGTACACACTATAGCGACATAAGCATGATAACGTACACACATAGCGACATAAGCAAATGATAACGTACACACTATAGCGACATAAGCAATGATAACGTACACACTATAGAGACAAGAGCCAATGATAACGTACACACTATAGAGACAGTCCAACAGGCATGTACACAACATCTATCTGTCACTGTCATAGCTGGGAAGGTCGGTCATCTTTGTAATAGCCATCTTCGATGTACGAGTAGCATGTGGTCTGATTTTAATGTATGTCTGTTCACAACTATATTTATTATTATTATTATTATTATATTATTATTATTATTATTATATGTAAATATGAAATAATTAAATGATATTTTGTGGTTTGAAAGTAACTGAAGAATTGCAGATTAAATTAAATACAATACAGTCTTTATATTAAGTCAAAGGCAGTATCCATCTGTAGTTGATGTTAGAAATAAAAGCAGCAGCAGGAGAAATAAGAGTTAAATGGCTGCACAGAATATTCAATGCAGCATGGCAACAACAGAAGCTCCAGGAGACTGGCAACATGTAGTCATCGTTCCAGTATAGACAAAGAAAGGTAGCAAGAGAGACTGCAATCATTATTGAGGTATCTCTCTTCTCAGTCATGTGCGAAAGTTATACACTAAAGTTATGTATTTAAAAAAAAGGAACAGTCCAATTATAGAACTACAGATAAAGCGATTCTCACGTGCAGTTCCGAAAAAAAAAATAGAGGATGTACTGACGTGTTCATCAGCCTAAAATCAGCCTAAAACAGCTAGCTGATAAACACAATCACAATTTGTACACAGCTTTCATTGACCAGAAAAAGCATTCGACGAGTAAACAGAGAACAGCTATGGGAGATACTAACAACATACGGAGTAAGCCAACATCTAAACAAACAACAATAGGAAATATGTAGAAGAGATAGATGGATTTGAAATGATCACTAGCAGTAAGTTTGATGGTTAGGTGGTGAGAGAGTTGATAATTAGATGGTTAGGTTGTGGGAGAGTTGGATAGTTGGGTGATGAAAGAGTTGTAATTAGATGGTTAGATTGTGAGAGAGTTGGTAATTAGATGGTTAGGTAGTGAGAGAGTTGATAATTAGATGGTTAGGTGGTGAAAGAGTTGATAATTAGATGGTTAGAATGTGAGAGAGTTGGTAATTAGATGGTAGGTAGTGAGAGATTTGATAATTAGATGGTTAGGTTGAGAGAGTTGGTAATTAGACGTTAGGTGGTGAGAGAGTTGATAATTAGATGGTTAGTGGTGAGAGAGAGATGATAATTAGATGATTAGGTTGTGGGAGAGCTGGATAGTTAGGTGATGAAAGAGTTGGTAATTAGATGGTTAGATTGTGAGAGAGTTGGTAATTAGATGGTTAGGTGGAGAGAGAGAGAGAGTACGTAGTTAGATGGTTAGGTGGTGTGAAGTTGGTAAGTAGATGGTTAGGTGTATGAGAGTTGGTGATTATATGGTTAGTGGTGGGAAAGATAGATGGTTTGTGGTGAAAGTTGGTAATTAGATTAGGTAGTGAGAGAGTTGATAATTAGATGGTTAGGTGGTGAAAGAGTTGATAATTAGATGGTTAGGTTGTGAGAGAGTTGGTAATTAGATGGTAGGTAGTGAGAGAGTTGATAATTAGATGGTTAGGTGGTGAGAGAGTTGGTAATTAGATGGTTAGGTGGTGAGAGAGTTGATAATTAATGTTATGTGTGAGAGAGTTGATAATTAGATGGTTAGGTTGTGGGAGAGTTGGATAGTTAGGATGAAAGAGTTGGTAATTAGATGGTTAGATTGTGAGAGAGTTGGTAAGTAGATGGTTAGGTGGAGAGAGAGACGTAGTTAGATGGTTAGGTGGTGTGAGAGGTGTAATTAGATGGTTAGGTGGTATGAGAGTGGGTGATTATATGGTTAGTGGTGGGAGAGATAGATAGTTTTGTGGTGAGAGTTGGTATTAGATGGTTCGGTGGTAGGAAGTTGGATGATTAGGTAGTGAGAAAGTTGATGATTGGTGGTGAGAAGTTGGATGATTATGGGTGAGAAAGTTGATAGATGGTTAGGTGATGAGAGAGATTGTAGTTAGATGATTAAGGTGGTGAGAGGGTTAATAGAAGAATGGTTATGTTTGCAGCGACAATTTGAAGAATTTCAATAAAAGAGAAACAGAGAGCTGTTGTAAGGTGATGAGAAAGATTTATAGATAGATAGATAGATAGATGGATAGATAGATAGATAGATAGATAGATAGATAGATAGATAGATAGATAGATAATAATAGATAGATAGATAGATAGATAGATAGATAGATAGATAGATAGATAGATAGATAGATAGATAATAGATTTGATAGATAGATAATAGATAGATAGATAGATAGATAGATAGATAGTAGATAGATAATATAGATAGATAGATAGATGATAGATAGATAGATAGATAGATAGATAGATAGATAGATAGATAGATAGATGATAGATAGATAGATAGATAGATAGATAGATAGATAGATAGATAGATAGATAGATAGATAGATAGATAGATATATAGACAGACAGACAGACAGACAGATAGATAGATAGATAGATAGATTATATATGATAGATAGATAGATAGATAGATAGATAGATAGATAGATAGATAGATAGATAGATAGATAGATAGATAGATAGATAGATAGATAGATAGATAGATAGATAGATAGATAGATAGATAGATAGATAGATAGATAGATAGATAGATATATAGATAGAGATAGATAGATAGATAGATAGATAGATAGATAGATAGATAGATAGATAGATAGATAGATAGATAGATAGATAGATAGATAGATAGATAGATAGATAGATAGATAGATAGATAGATATTAGATAGATAGATAGATAGATAGATAGACAGAGACAGAGATAGATAGATAGATAGATAGATAGATAGATAGATAGATAGATAGATAGATAGATATATAGATAGATAGATAGATAGATAGATAGATAGATAGATAGATAGATAGATAGATAGAGAGATAGAGCAGTTCAACCTACAATATTCTAGAACGACTTCGAAGTGAATCTTGAAGTTGAGAGTTTCACCGACATACTTTTAATTGCAGTGTTTTGAATGCGAGTTGTTAAAGTAGAAAAATGCAGCCAGTCAGTTAGTGTAAAATGTTGCATTCACAATATGAGTAGAGTCCTGTGCAGGTACAGAATCACAGCGAGCAGTTCAGAAAGAAATAGAAACTAACGAACACCTATTAGTCAAGCAGATCGTTGTAGAGAGTTCATCATCATCATCGAGTGCCGTCTCCTCATCGAAGGTTGGCTACCATGGAGCGGCATTCCGCTCGGTCTCTTGCACTGATGGTGCAGGATGTTACCCGTCCATGTTAGTCTTGGTTGCCTCTACCTCTTTTACTTTGTAATTTCCCCTCCAAGATTACTTTTAGTTGGCTGCTGTGTTTTTTATCATGCCCAAATAATCTCATTTGTCTTGCTTGAATTGCGTTTGGTAGTTCTCTTTTCATTTTTAGTTGTTTTAAGACTTCATCGTTTGTTTTCTTTTCTCTCCATCCAATTCTACTTATTCTTCTATAAATCCACATTTGAAAGGCTTCTAATTTCTGTTCTGTTTCTTTGTCAATCTCCATGTTTCTGCACCATACCGAATGTTGAGAAGATAAATATTTTGCTATTCCTAGTTTTAGCCCTGATGTTATTTGTTTTGATGTTAGTATATTTTTCATGATTCATGATCACCTACGCCAGCAGGCCTGGTACTTTGATGATGATGATATTTTCATGACATTAAAATTACTTTTTACCATTCCTATTCTTTTGTTTATTACAGTTTTACATTTCCCATCACTGGTTATAGTACGTTCAAGGTAGTTGTATTCTGACTGTCTCCAGGTACTTTGATATCCACTTGTTGGTTTTGAGTATTATCTTTGTTTATATCATAGTTTAAGCCTTTTTGATGTTCATATCTAATCCATATTTTTGCTTCTCATGTTTATTTAATTAAGTAATTGTTGTAGATATTAAGACTGTCTGCTAATAATACAACTATCCACAGCGTATCTTAGGTTATTGATTATTTTTCCATTGATTATCTTGTCATTGATTATCTTTCCTTTGAATATTATTCCATTGATTATCTTTCCGTTGATTATTTTTCCATTGATTTTTTTCCATTGATTATTTTTCCAGTGATTATCTTTCCATTGATTATCTTTCCATTGATTGCCTTTCCATTGATTACCTTTCCATTGATTATTTTTCCATTGATTATCTTTTCATTGATTATCATTCCATTTGCGAGTTACTTTCCAATAAGAGACTGAAGTGTAACTTTCGTAAATAGTTAGCTGGTTTAACTTAGCCAGCCTGAGAGCAAACTCCAAAAGAACCAAGGTCGAAGTCAAGGGGCTTCTATTCGCTGGTGATGATGCACTGCTTGCTCATGAAGAAGCTGTTTCTGTAGTCAATGATTGACAGTCTACCCTAGGTATAGTCAGTGATTGACAGTCTACCCTAGGGTATAGTCAGTGATTGACAGTGTACCCTAGGGTATAGTCAGTGATTGAAGTCTACCCTACCTACAGTCAATGATTGATAATCCAACTCCATGTAGTCAATGATTGACAATCTAGCTATATAGAATCAATGAGTGACAATCTATCGACTCGTAGTCAATGATCGACAGTCCCTAACCTGTAGTCAATGATTGACAGTCTAGCTACCTGTAGTCAATGATTGACAGTCTAGCTACCTGTAATTAATGATTGACAGTCCACCTAACTGTAGTTAATGATTGACAGTCTAGCTACCTGTAATTAATTAATGATTGACAGTCCACCTACCTGTAGGTTAATGATTGACAGTCTACCTACCTGTAGTCAATGATTGACAGTCTAACTAAACCTATTCTCCTTGTCTATAAATGTCCAGAAGGTGGTGGTGCTCCAACAAGGTGTATCCAGACCTGTAGCTGTGACACTGCATCACACGATTCTCTCCGTAAGTCAACTCACCTCGGCTCTACAGTCACAACCACCACCTCACTTTGAAGATGAGCGATAAATACCCGAAAGACAACTTCATCATTTGGTAAACTTGAACTAAGAGGATGACCCAAAACGAAACTAAACACTCGGGGCAGCAATTCTTATTTATCAACGTTGTTTGCTTAGCACATTTCAATATGGGTCAGCAACTTGTACTACCTATGCAGGGCAGAGGCGAAGGTTAAACAGCTTTCTTATGCGTTGACTTACCAAGATAATGAGCATCATTATAGGACAATGTGTCCAAATCAAATTTCTTGCAACGAACCAAACTCTCATGCACCATCGCAAAACTTAAGAATCAGAGGCTAAGATGGTTGACTCATGTGAACAAAATTGACAGCAATTGTACTCACTTATAATTATTGTATGGAGAACTTAGGGACGTAAAGAGACATAAGGGTAGACCAGTACTGGATATAAGGATGTTTGCTTGGCTTCCCTGTGATAAATTGTGACATGAAAAATGGATTTTGAGAATCTGGTGACAGCTCGTAGCACATGCTTAACAAATGTAAGTAACGGCAAGGACAATTCGAGGAAGAGATGATATTATTCTTATTCTGCGATAGGTTCAATCAGACTAGGACTCCGGACTCTCGTATGAAGGCAGCTGTCTGTTTAAGTGATTCGGTTGCCCCGTATAGTTTCTCTTCCAGGGAGGTGCGTGTGGACCACATTGTCCTTCTCAGGTCTGTGTACTGGGGGCAATCCTGTAGAACATTTTTAGTTGTTATGTTATCCAGGGTATAGTATCATTTGCTGGTAGTCCTATTTTGAGTTTGGTGATATGTGGTCTCTCATTCTGTTGTAGAGGGAGCTGCGATAGCTCAGTGGTTAGTGAACTGGACTACAAGGACAAGAGGTAGGGTTCGATCCCAACTGACGGCTTCCGGTTCACCCAGCCTTTAATGGGTACCAGATTTTTTCGGGTAAAGTAAAGTGGCACGGGCGTAATACCGACCACATTACACCAAAACTTATGTGCCGAAGGTCTGTAAAATTGATGGTCACTAACACCATATTCCCTATACGCCACTTGGCGTGACGGGGGCACTTTACTTTTTAAACTCTGTTGTGGTTACATGCGCAGGCGAAGTATGATGACTTGATCCCTCCTTGATAGTTGGAGGTATCCATACCGAAGAGATATTCAAAGCAGAAGACACAAAAATTCAGGAGAAAGGAGATAGGGCCAGACAATACAACATGCATCATATTCATTCTGCTGTCACAACTGTCGATCCAATATTGGCAGATTCAGGAATGAGAGAAGTTGTTCAGTAAAACAGCTTCCAGCATAATAACATAATATATATGACCAAACTACTGAAAACTTTAATTGTTTACTATCAACCGTCTGTCAGGATGCCAAAGGCTGTATTGCTGTCACGACTATAAGAAGACAGATAGTTGTTATCAATGATAAGTGTCCTCGGAAACTAAATAAAGATCGGCTCTATTACCTTTTTGGTAATGCGCTCAGAGTTATCTCAACCACTGTATCATGACCTTGTCATTATTTAAAACAGCCAACAAAGAAAAGTCTTGGAATATGTTCTTCTGGAACACGTCATTTCATGGTCACCCACAACTAACGCACTCGTTTTATTTCATTCCTCATTTACCTTTCAGCGTAGAAAGGAGATATAATTTGCGGTCTTGTGCTCTTCTGTTGGCTTCTGCTACTGTTATGTTTTCAAGTGATTCTAATATTCCATTGATCCATCTTTTTCGTGGTCGGATCTTTAGTCCCGGGCTCTCGCATCGTCTATCAAGGCTAGTTGTGTTTTGTTTTGGTATTTCTGTCTTATCACGTGACAATTGTATCTGTTGTTTCTTTATATATTCTATGGGGTGGGGGTTATTCCTAGCTTTTTCTCAGTTCATTATTTGTGATCCTAACTCTCAGACGGTTTCCTGTCATTCATTTAACGCATTTCATCTCAGTATTTTTCTTATTGTTTTTGCATCTAGGGTCCAGAACTGGCACTGGTAGCACAACGTTGGGAAGAAGATTGTATTTTAGAGTGATCGTTTTGCCTCTAGAGTTATTTCCTTGTTGGATAATAGTAGTGATAGCTGCCCAATGATTTAACAAGCTTTGTTGCAGCTTTAGACAATTTCTACTATTTATGAATTGTCGTTTGTCACTAGACTTCCTGGTATTTGAATTCCTCTACTTGTTTTAGTTGCCTGCCGTCTATTGTTATGTTGATGTTCTGTTTCTCTTCTGCAATATTCATGACTTCTGTTTTGTTGATGTTGATTTTCATGTTAATTTTAACTAACATATTAAACTAACCAAAGATAGAGTCGGCCATGATTGAATATCACAAGAAGCTATCAATAAACATGCATTCATTTTTTTTTTCGTTCGTCAGCTTTTACTCTGACGAAGTCCCTAGAGACTAGGAACTGAATTTTGCGTGTTAATCCATTTTTCCCTGGCAGCAATATGCACAGGGGTCCCTCGCCACACAGGCAGATAACTCCGACTTCGGAGGTACTCATCTTTTTTCCGTCGATGAGTAATTGACGTTTCAAGCCGTGCCTCGCTGCCAGGGGTGGTTACCACAGTGAGAAATCATACATAAAAATCCCAACCGGTGCAGCCGGGATTTGAACCCACAACCTCTCTGTCTCGAGGCCGGCGTTTTGCCTCGAGACCAACCAGTCCCCTATGCATTCACATAATTTGATTGATCGCCTCTCAATCTTGAAGAAGAGGGAAAGAGTCCCGCCATGCCACGTGACTATAGAGCACATTATTTTTGTTATACTATGGTCGGTATTACCTCAGTGCTGTCATTCTTAGAAATCTAGGGTAAACATTTACGGCTGAGTGAAAATGAAATCGTCGATCAGGATCGAACGAAGCACTTGCCCTTGGTTGTCCAGTTCACTAACCACTGAGCTACTGTGGCTCTAATCAATGCCCGCTTGTAGAGAAGTAGAGAAAAGACAGATATCTACGATTGGTTATGGGCAGTAGAATCGATGAGAAGTTTCGTTCAGAGTTGATGCTGAATATTGTATCTCTCAGGTACAGAAGTAACAGGCGGTTGGCATCTGGGAGTCCTGTCCCAGGCGGGTCCGCCTCTAGTGTGTTAAAAAGTGAAATGGCAAAATACCGGTTTGAAGGAGAAAAACTTCTGACGATCAGACTTCCTCTTGTAGCAAAGCTCTGTATAAATGGTTTCCTACTATTAATAAATAAATAAAATTGATACAAATTATTGTTTTACATTGTTGTTTGACATTGTTGTTTAAAGCCGTGAACTATTTTTTTTCCTGGTTTAAAACAATTCAATAAAGGTTGGCAGACGACAGAATACAAATGGAGACATTAAACAAATGAATGCGACAGTCTGGATGAATGCACGAGAGCACAAGGCAAATCACGAAATGAATTGTTGAATTCTCTTGACCAGACTTTTCCGCCGAACCATTAACTACATTCTAAGTAAATTGATGTCACTATCAGTAATGAAATTGTAGGAAGGAAGTAACAAGATTCATGTGTAGGACATTTACGACTGCCGAAAGTTGAAGCTTTCATAAAGCCATTCAGGCAATATAGAAATTTGAGCGGGAAAAAATGGTTATTTCTTGTAATTTAATGACAGGAAGAATTCGCTCATTGAGATATCTTAAGATTGAGATGCTAAAAGTCATTTTTATCCTCTTTGCTAACTTTATGAGCTCCTTTGACAGAATTTGGCGTGAATATTTTGTTTTTTAAATTAAATTTATTAGACCACAGCGGAAATGACGTATCAAATCGAATTATAAAGAAGCAGTGGGAACAAATGAATGCAGCAAGAATGGTCAATGAGAAGATTGGTTGGCTAATTGATATAGAAGAGTGGGTCGATACGGTGGGCCGGTCACGACAAATGGGAAGTGGGCCAATAGATGCAACCGTTTTATGGGTCAATTGATAAAACAGGACCGTGGGCAAATAGATGCAACCGTTTACTGGGTCAATTGATAAAGCAGGACGGTGGGCCAATAGATGTTACCGTTTACTGGGTCAATTGATAAAGCAGGACGGTGGGCCAATAGATGCAACCGTTTACTGGGTCAATTGATAAAGCAGGACGGTGAGCCAATAGATGCAACCGTTTACTGGGTCAATTGATAAAGCAGGACGGTGAGCCAATAGATGCAACCGTTTACTGGGTCAATTGATAAAGCAGGACGGTGAGCCAATAGATGCAACCGTTTACTGGGTCAATTGATAAAGCAGGACGGTGAACCAAATGATACATTAAGACGGTATCCAATTGATACAACAGGACGGTGAGCCAATTGATACAACAGGATGGTGGGCCAATTGATACAACAGGACGGTGAGCCAATTGATACAACAGGATGGTGAGCCAATTGATACAACAGGACGGTGAGCCAATTGATACAACAGGACGGTGTACCAATTCATACAACTGGATGGTGGGTCAATTGATAAAACATTATGGTGGACCAATTGATACAGTACAACAGTGGACCAATTGATACAACAGGACGGTGAGCAATTGATATAAAACGATGGTGAGCCAATCGATACAACAGGACGGTGAGCCAATTGATACAACAGGATGATGGGCCAATTGATACAACAGGACGGTGAGCCAATTGATACAACAGGATGGTTGGCCAATTGATACAACAGGACGGTGAGCCAATTGATACAACAGGATGATGGGCCAATTGATACAACAGGACGGTGAGCCAATTGATACAAAAGGATGGTGGGCCAATTGATACAACAGGACGGTGAGCCAATTGATACAACAGGATGGTGAGCTAATTGATACAACAGGATGGTGGGCCAATTGATACAACAGGACGGTGAGCCAATTGATACAACAGGATGATGAGCCAATTGATACAACAGGATGGTGATCCAATTGATACAACAGGATGATGAGCCAATTGATACAACAGGACGGTGAGCCAATTGATACAACAGGATGATGGGCCAATTGATACAACAGGATGGTGAGTCAATTGATACAACAGGATGGTGAGCCAATTGATACAACAGGACGGTGAGCCAATTGATACAACAGGATGATGGGCCAATTGATACAACGGGACGGTGAGCCAATTGATACAACAGGATGGTGGGCCAATTGATACAACAGGACGGTGAGCCAATTGATACAACAGGATGATGGGCCAATCGATAAAACAGGATGGTGGGCCAATTGATACAACAGGACGGTGGGTCAATTGATACAATAGGAAGGTTGGTTCAATTGGTACAACTTGATGGTGAGCCAATTGATACAACAGGACGGTGGGCCAATTGATACAGCAGGATGGTGGACCAATTGATACAACAGGACGGTGGACTAATTGATACAACATGATGGTGGGCCAATTGATACAACTGGATGGTGGGACAATTTATACAACAGGTCGGTGGACTAATTGATACAACAGGATGGTGGGCCAATTGATACAACAGGATGGTGGGCCAATTGATACAACAGGATGGTGGGCCAATTAATACAACAGGACGGTGGACTAATTGATACAACAGGATGGTGAGCTAATTGATACAACAGGATGGTGAGCCAATTGATACAACATGATGGTGGGCCAATTGATACAACAGGATGGTGGGCCAATTGATACAACAGGATGGTGGGCCAATTGATACAACAGGATGGTGGGCCAATTGATACAACAGGATGATGGGCCCATTGATACAACAGGACGATGGGTCAATTGATACAACAGGACGGTGGGTCAATTGATACAACAGGACGGTGGTTCAATTGGTACAACTTGATGGTGAGCCAATTGATACAACAGGACGGTGGGCCAATTGATACAGCAGGATGGTGGGCCAATTGATACAACAGGACGGTGGACTAATTGATACAACAGGATGGTGGGCCCATTTATACAACAGGGCGGTGGACTAATTGATACAACAGGATGGTGGGCCAATTGATACAACAGGATGGTGGGCCAATTGATATAACAGGACTGTGAGCCAATTGATACAACAGGACGCTGGGGCAATTGATGCAACAGGACGGTGGACTAATTAATACAACAGGATGGTGGCCAATTGATACAACAGTTTGGTGGGCCGATTAATACAACAGGACGGTAGACTAATTGATACAACAGGATGATGAGCTAATTGATAAAACAGGATTGTGGGCCAATTGATACAACAGGATGGTGGGCCATTGATACAACAGGACGGTGAGCCAATTGATACAACAGGATGATGAGCCAATTGATACAACAGGATGGTGATCCAATTGATACAACAGGATGATGGGCCAATTGATACAACAGGACGGTGAGCCAATTGATACAACAGGATGATGGGCCAATTGATACAACAGGATGGTGAGTCAATTGATATAACAGGATGGTGAGCCAATTGATACAACAGGACGGTGAGCCAATTGATACAACAGGATGATGGGCCAATTGATACAACGGGACGGTGAGCCAATTGATACAACAGGATGGTGGCCAATTGATACAACATGACGGTGAGCCAATTGATACAACAGGATGATGGGCCAATTGATACAACAGTGTGGTGGGCCAATTGATACAAAAGGACGGTGGGTCAATTGATACAATAGGAAGGTTGGTTCAATTGGTACAACTTGATGGTGAGCCAATTGATACAACAGGATGGTGGGCCAATTGATACAACAGGATGGTGAGTCAATTGATACAGCAGGATGGTGGACCAATTGATACAACAGGACGGTGGACTATTTGATACAACATGATGGTGGGCCAATTGATACAACTGGATGGTGGGACAATTTATACAACAGGTCGGTGGACTAATTGATACAACAGGATGGTGGGCCAATTGATACAACAGGATGGTGGGCCAATTGATACAACAGGATGGTGGGCCAATTAATACAACAGGACGGTGGACTAATTGATACAACAGGAGGGTGAGCTAATTGATACAACAGGATGGTGAGCCAATTGATACAACATGATGGTGGGCCAATTGATACAACAGGATGATGGGCCCATTGATACAACAGGACGATGGGTCAATTGATACAACAAGACGGTCGGTCAATTGATACAACAGGACGGTGTGTCAATTGATACAACAGGACGGTGGGTCAATTGATACAACAGGACGGTGGTTCAATTGATACAACAGGACGGTGGGTCAATTGATACAACAGGACGGTGGTTCAATTGGTACAACTTGATGGTGAGCCAATTGATACAACAGGACGGTGGGCCAATTGATACAGCAGGATGGTGGACCAATTGATACAACAGGACGTTGGACTAATTGATACAACATGATGGTGGGCCAATTGATACAACTGGATGGTGGGACAATTTATACAACAGGTCGGTGGACTAATTGATACAACAGGATGGTGGACCAATTGATACAACAGGATGGTGGGCCAATTGATACAACAGGATGGTGGGCCAATTAATACAACAGGACGGTGGACTAATTGATACAACAGGATGGTGAGCTAATTAATACAACAGGATGGTGAGCCAATTGATACAACATGATGGTGGGCCAATTGATACAACAGGATGGTGGGCCAATTGATACAACAGGATGGTGGGCCAATTGATACAACAGGATGGTGGGCCAATTGATACAACAGGATGATGGGCCCATTGATACAACAGGACGATGGGTCAATTGATACAACAGGACGGTGGGTCAATTGATACAACAGGACGGTGGTTCAATTGGTACAACTTGATGGTGAGCCAATTGATACAACAGGACGGTGGGCCAATTGATACAGCAGGATGGTGGGCCAATTGATACAACAGGACGGTGGACTAATTGATACAACAGGATGGTGGCCCATTTATACAACAGGGCGGTGGACTAATTGATACAACAGGATGGTGGGCCAATTGATACAACAGGATGGTGGGCCAATTGATATAACAGGACTGTGAGCCAATTGATACAACAGGACGCTGGGGCAATTGATGCAACAGGACGGTGGACTAATTAATACAACAGGATGGTGGGCCAATTGATACAACAGTTTGGGGCCGATTAATACAACAGGACGGTGGACTAATTGATACAACAGGATGGTGAGCTAATTGATAAAACAGGATGGTGGGCCAATTGATACAACAGGATGGTGGGCCAATTGATACAACAGGACGGTGAGCCAATTGATACAACAGGATGATGAACCAATTGATACAACAGGATGGTGATCCAATTGATACAACAGGATGATGGGCCAATTGATACAACAGGACGGTGAGCCAATTGATACAACAGGATGATGGGCCAATTGATACAACAGGATGGTGAGTCAATTGATATAACAGGATGGTGAGCCAATTGATACAACAGGACGGTGAGCCAATTGATACAACAGGATGATGGGCCAATTGATACAACGGGACGGTGAGCCAATTGATACAACAGGATGGTGGGCCAATTGATACAACATGACGGTGAGCCAATTGATACAACAGGATGATGGGCCAATTGATACAACAGGGTGGTGGGCCAATTGATACAAAAGGACGGTGGGTCAATTGATACAATAGGAATGTTGGTTCAATTGGTACAACTTGATGGTGAGCCAATTGATACAACAGGATGGTGGGCCAATTGATACAACAGGATGGTGAGTCAATTGATACAGCAGGATGGTGGACCAATTGATACAACAGGACGGTGGACTAATTGATACAACATGATGGTGGGGCAATTGATACAACTGGATGGTGGGACAATTTATACAACAGGTCGGTGGACTAATTGATACAACAGGATGGTGGGCCAATTGATACAACAGGATGGTGGGCCAATTGATACAACAGGATGGTGGGCCAATTAATACAACAGGACGGTGGACTAATTGATACAACAGGAGGGTGAGCTAATTGATACAACAGGATGGTGAGCCAATTGATACAACATGATGGTGGGCCAATTGATACAACAGGATGGTGGGCCAATTGATACAACAGGATGGTGGGCCAATTGATACAACAGGATGATGGGCCCATTGATACAACAGGACGATGGGTCAATTGATACAACAAGACGGTGGGTCAATTGATACAACAGGACGGTGTGTCAATTGATACAACAGGACGGTGGGTCAATTGATACAACAGGACGGTGGTTCAATTGATACAACAGGACGGTGGGTCAATTGATACAACAGGACGGTGGTTCAATTGGTACAACTTGATGGTGAGCCAATTGATACAACAGGACGGTGGGCCAATTGATACAGCAGGATGGTGGGCCAATTGATACAACAGGACGGTGGACTAATTGATACAACAGGATGGTGGGCCCATTTATACAACAGGACGGTGGACTAATTGATACAACAGGATGGTGGGCCAATTAATACAACAGGATGGTGGGCCAATTGATATAACAGGACTGTGAGCCAATTGATACAACAGGACGCTGGGTCAATTGATAAAACATTATGGTGGACCAATTGATACAGTACAACAGTGGACCAATTGATACAACAGGACGGTGGGCCAATTGATACAACATTACGGTGGACCAATTGATACAATACGACAGTTGTCCAATTGATACAACAGGACTGTGGGCCAATTGATACAACAGGATGGTGGACCAATTCGCACAAGTACAAATCATCCATTTATTTCTTGAATCTTTCCTCACTTGTAGTATGAACTCTTTTGATGTTTGCTGCATTGATTCTTGTAGGATGATTCTCTCTCCCCCCCCCCCCCCCCCCTGTTCATAAATGCTTTGTATCTTCTCTATTGCAATGTAGACAAATAATAATAACTGACTATTATTATATAAGGAAACTTCCGAGGTGATAATACAGCGAATCAATTCAGAGGAAGAGGCATGTTTACAGCACTCGGAAAAAAATGACAAATAATCAACAGAAAAACAAACAAAGAACAATATATGGTCAGAAGCAGGATCGAACCCGTACACCTTGGCACAGCGCCTTGCATCGAGAAGCCAAACGCTAGGGAACACTGCCAATTCAGCTAACTAAAAAATTAGCTATCATTGGCGATGTCTTTCACGTATGTGTTCTCATGACTATAGCATAGGGTTAGGATCACAGCTCGGGAATAAATTGTGTATCTGTATTTTCCTATTAAGACAAGTATCTCCTAGTAGGGCTGAATACTCGTGTTGCAGACAAACATTTACAGGACGAAAGAGCACGAATAGTAGTTTCCAGTGATTTATACTGGAGACAAATAATAATAAATGAATATTATTATAGAGGGAAACTTCCGAGGCGATAATTCAGGAATCATAGGAGGAAGAGGTCAATTTACAGCACTCGGAAAAAATGACAAATAATCAACAACGGAAAAAAAAACGAACAATATATGGTCCGAAGCAAAATAAATCACTGGAAACTACTATCGTGCTGTTTCGTCACTGCATTCATCTGCACCATTCCTTTTAGGCAATGCAATAAAAGTTGATGTCTTAGTTCATTTGGTATGTATCATGTATGGTATAGGTCGTTGTATATGTCTGTGATCACTTCAAAGCCAAAATCTTCTAGTGCCTATATCATCTCTATCTATACGTTGTCAGGTCCTGCAGCTTTTCCCTTTTTCATTGTTTGTATAGCTTTTTCCACTTCAGATTTGTATAAGTTTGTTCTGACGATTTCTGCGATTTCGGTTGTGAAGTTATCACATTCTGTAGCAGCATTAGAATCTGTGGAATTTCATGTTTAACTATGTATGTTATGAACTCATGTTTAACCGTGTATGATCTCATGTTTAATTGTCTATGTTCTGATCTCATGTTTAACTTTGTATGCTATGATCTCATGTTTAACTGTCTATGCTATGAGCTCATGTTTCATCATCATCATCATCGAGTGTCGTCTCCGCAATGAAGGTTGGCCACCATGGATCGCCATTCCACTCTATTTCTTGCTTTGATGATGCAGGTTGTCATAGATTGACTTGTCCATCTTTTGATGTTACTCGTCCATGTTAGTTTTCGTCTGCCTCTGCCTCTTTTACCTTGTATTTTCCCTTCCAATATTACTTTTAGTAGGCTGTTGTGTCTTTAAGGTGTCCCAAAAATGTAATTTGTCTTGTCTTACTTGTATTTAGTAGTTTTCTTTTTATTTTTAGTTGTTTTAAAAATTCACCGTTTGTTTTCTTTTCGTTCCATCCAATTCTACCTATTCTGCTATAAATCCACATTTCAAAGGCTTCAATTTTCTGTTCTGTTTTCTTGTCTAATGTCCATGAGCTCATGTTTAAATGTGTATGCTATGATCTCATGTTTAACTGTCTATGCTATGATCTCATGTTTAACTGTGTATGCTATGATCTCATGTTTAACTGTCTATGCTATGATCTCATGTTTAACTGTCTATACTATGATCTCATGTTTAACTGTGTATGCTTTCGATCTCATGTTTAACCGTGTATATTATGATCTTATGTTTAACTATCTATGTTCTGATCTCATGTTTAAATGTGTATGCTACGATCTCATGTTTAACTGTCTATACTATGATCTCATGTTTAACTGTTTATACTATGATCTCATGTTTAACTGTTTAGTTTAAGCCCACTACCAACAACACTAATTTAAACTGAACGAACACGGGGACACAGCAAACGGAACAATTCACAATAAGTTACACAAACAAACAATTGTTGTATTTGATTTTTTCCCCAGTGTTATCATAATAGCACGCGCCCCTGTGTTGTTTATTTACGTTTTGACTGGGAGTTTCTCCTAATAAAACAACAACAACAAATGCTCATTTATTTGTGCTTGTGTCGATTTTCTTGTATTGATCTTGTTTCTTGTTGAAAGTCTTCTACCATTCAGACTCGCTGTTACCCGCCCTTCCCTTATTACCGAACAAGTTGCCATGACACAAATAACATCCTGTTATCACATCTTAAAACCATTCTTTAACAAATAAGCATATTGACACCTTGTCTTTGTTGTCATGTACCGTTGCTAGAAGACTTCTATATTGTGAGTGATCTCTTGAAAATTATCTTGTTTTCTAGACAGCCCTCAGGCACTATCTAGACCTCTCCCTCTGTATATTTTTCTCTGAGTACAGCAAATAATGGCCCACAAGCTTAGTTCATATTTCAGCCATCTTGAACTGATTGATTCCACCAAAGTAAGAAGTTGTCTCTTTCTTTCTTTATGAACATCGCAACAACAGCAGCAGCAGTTTCTTTGAGATTGGCTTCATTTAGACACTATAACGATGTGTCGCCTGAAAATGGCGCCTTTCGACCTGTCACGTATTCTTGCTTCCTAAAGATATAATAAGCTTAGTTTGCATCTCTGTCTTTATCTGTCAGCTACTATCCATTTTCTTCTCTTATTTATGTTTTTTTAAAGTTGAAAATAACAATAGTCCTTATGCTTTCTCTGTTTATTGTTTTATTTTTAAAGAGAAACCGAAGCCTGTAAAATATTCAGTGATTGTGTAGAACAAAAACATAGAATTTGGTGTTTTGTTCATGAAATGAATGTTTATCAGGAACAGAGGAAATGAGAGCTGATACGTTGAACATCGAAAAAGATGTAAAGGGCGAAGAAACAAATTTACAAGAGACAACCAAAGTTAGAAATAAATGATTAACAGTATACGCGAAAGAATGGTTTGTAAATGAAGGAGTAACATTATACGTGAAATAGTGATTTGTAAATGAAGGAGTAACATTATACGTGAAATAGTGATTTGTAAATGAAGGAGTAACATTATACGTGAAATAGTGATTTGTAAATGAAGGAGTAACATTATACGTGAAATTGGGATTTGTAAATAAGGAGTAATATTATACGTAAAATAGTGTTTCGTAAATGAAGGAGTAACATTATACGTGAAATGGTGATTTGTAAATAAGGAGTAATATTATACGTGAAATAGTGATTTGTAAATGAAGGAGTAACATTATACGTGAAATAGTGATTTGTAAATAAGGAGTAACATTATACGTGAAATTGTGATTTGTAAATAAAGGAGAAACATTATACGTGAAATAGTGATTTGTAAATAAGGAGTAACATTATACGTGAAATTGTGATTTGTAAATGAAGGAGTAACATTATACTTGAAATTGTGATATATAAATGAAGGAGTAACATTATACGTGAAATAGTGATTTGTAAATGAAGGAGTAACATTATACGTGAAATAGTGATTTGTAAATGAAGGAGTAACATTATACGTGAAATAGTGATTTGTAAATGAAGGAGTAACATTATACGTGAAATAGTGATTTGTAAATGAAGGAGTAACATTATACGTGAAATAGTGATTTGTAAATGAAGGAGTAACATTATACGTGAAATTGGGATTTGTAAATAAGGAGTAATATTATACGTAAAATAGTGTTTCGTAAATGAAGGAGTAACATTATACGTGAAATGGTGATTTGTAAATAAGGAGTAATATTATACGTGAAATAGTGATTTGTAAATGAAGGAGTAACATTATACGTGAAATAGTGATTTGTAAATAAGGAGTAACATTATACGTGAAATTGTGATTTGTAAATAAAGGAGAAACATTATACGTGAAATAGTGATTTGTAAATAAGGAGTAACATTATACGTGAAATTGTGATTTGTAAATGAAGGAGTAACATTATACTTGAAATTGTGATATATAAATGAAGGAGTAACATTATACGTGAAATAGTGATTTGTAAATGAAGGAGTAACATTATACGTGAAATAGTGATTTGTAAATGAAGGAGTAACATTATACGTGAAATAGTGATTTGTAAATGAAGGAGTAACATTATACGTGAAATAGTGATTTGTAAATGAAGGAGTAACATTATACGTGAAATAGTGATTTGTAA
Source organism: Megaustenia siamemsis (assembly GCA_032433765.1). NCBI lineage: Eukaryota > Metazoa > Mollusca > Gastropoda > Stylommatophora > Ariophantidae > Megaustenia > Megaustenia siamemsis. The sequence goes on along the minus strand of JAVIAB010000051.1, from coordinate 156,046,420 downwards.
ATAAGGAGTAACATTATACGTGAAATTGTGATTTGTAAATAAAGGAGTAACATTATTCGTGAAATAGTGATTTGTAAATAAGGAGTAACATTATACGTGAAATTGTGATTTGTAAATGAAGGAGTAACATTATACTTGAAATTGTGATATATAAATGAAGGAGTAACATTATACGTGAAATTGTGATTTGTAAATGAAGGAGTAACATTACATACTAGAGACTAAAATTGTTATAAATGATATCGTAGTTTATACATAAAGAACAATGCAATAAATGAAAGGTTACAACATTAATGAAAGGTAAAAAATGCAATGAATGAAAGGTTAAAATATTAGTGAAAGGCAAAAAAATGCAATAAATGAAAGGTTAAAATATTAGTGAAAGGTAAAAAAAATGCAATAAATGAAAGGTTACATCATTAGTGAAAGGTAAAAAATTGCAGTAAATGAAATGTTACAATATTAGTGAAAGGTAAGAAATGCAATAAATGAAAGGTTAGTATTTAACAATAAGCAAATGTTAACATCTGAAAATGTGTCCTTTATTTTAGAGCTTTCAACAAACGGCACACTCTTATCTTTCTCTACTGTAGTGGTGTCGAGGAGGTAGTTGAGCATACTAGTCCGAGGCAAGAATTATTTACTTCAGTGGGGAACAGATATAGTTGAAACGTTTGTTATTGAGCCTTGTTTTATACCTGTCAAGCTGTAACATATAACATATATGTAACTATTCTTTTTTCTTGAGCTTAAGGACGAAGAAAGTGTTTGGGGTTTGTTTAGTTTCTGAACAAAGTCTCCCGTTTGTTTGTTTGCTGCTGATACTTCCCAGTCCCAGATTGCAATGCTCCAGGATGAACCACTCTCCGACACTTCAGGAATGGCCCACAAGTTCTCTAGGACCATCTTCTGTGAATTTTGTACATCTGTGACTATCTTTACGACACATATAACCATTGCTAATGTACGTTGCACATCTGTGACTATCTTTACGACACATATCACCATTACTAATGTACGTTGATCATCTATGATCACAGTAGAACACTATTTTCGGTGATCGCTGGGTGTATCATGGCTATTCAACCGTTTTTTCTCATTCTAGTTCAAAATTATTGGTTTTTTTTTTTTTTTTTTTTTTTTGGGGGGGGGGGGGAGGAGTGTTTAAATACATATGTGTGTGTGTGTGTGTGTGTGTGTGTGTGTGTGTGTGTGTGTGTGTTGTATGGTGTTGAGTGTTGTTCCTGCTGAAGGCCTATTGAGCCGAAACGTTGCTCTAATTTGTGTCGTCCACTAGTTACGTAAACTTTAAGCATACAGATTTTTTTCTATTTTGTTTTCTGTATATTTTTTTTTCATTTCTCTTATTCAACCGTAAGGTAAGAGAGCTGAGGCAGACCAAGACTGACATGGACGAGTAACATCAAAAGATGAACAAGTCAGCCAACGACAACCTGCACCATCAAAGCAAGAGACAGAGCGGAACGGGACTCCATGGTAGCCAACCTTCCACGCGGAGACGGCACTCAATTATGATGATGATTCATCTGTCGCGGTGTCTTGGAATATCACAGTGTTTGTAGTTGACCTTTAGTTATGCCTGTGTTTAATAAAATGTCATGATGTGTTCTTCATGAAGTCAGTTTCATTGCAGTGGAGGCATTCCCATACCCGCTTCACCGACCGTCCCAGTATTTCTCCAAGCGTACACAGACTGGTTGTTCTTATAAGGTGCTGGTCATAACTACATCTGATTTGGGACTTCCGTTGTAAAGATGGTGGATCTAGGTCACGTTCATTTGATCGATGCAGATAGTGCATTCGGGATCTGATTAATTTTGGTTCTCAATTACACTTTTCTACGTTAAAGTAAAAATGATGATCTACTTCCTATATCTGCGCCGCTATAGCGAAGTCGTACGCCGGCAACAGTCCCTTTTTGACAAATCAAGTGTTGTGAATGAGACCTTACACCGTCTAGACTTGATCTGCGCTTTACGTCACATTGGTGCTGTTCATGACCGTTATTGGAATTCCTTGGCGCAAATTATTTCCATGTTACTCATTAATGTAAACTACTTCGTCAGCCACAGTTTTATCTCTTTAGGGAATTTACACCGTGTTTTGTTCGTCGTAGGCTGCCTTCACTAGAATAATCAGAAATCTAAAGGGAGCGAAATTGTGTGTATGACATTGGTGTGTGCTACGTCATCGTAATGGTTCATCGTAAATCCCTAGAACGGCCGTACGCTAATCTTACGGTCTGTTGTTTGAAGTGCGACAAGGATAATCTGACGACTAACTGTCTGTCTGTATGTTCGGAATTGGAGTCAATAACGATGGCCTAACACCATCAAGCGCTGTACATTTTTAAAAAATACGACGATCATTTTCAAGAGGACGTGAACTTCCGGTATATGGTGGATAGGCGGCGGGAACAATTGAAGGCTATGCATGAAAAGTGTTCATTGTTGCAGTTTCCTCATATTCCAAGTCCGGCTTGTTGCAGGAGCTACTGAGTTAAGTACTCTGTGCACACTGTGAGCTGTGTGTCTCATCCGTTTTGATCATGTTTCGATATTCCAATTGTTTACGATGAACGATGATATCGTATGACAGGAACAGTTGGCTGTGTTCACTTTCTGCACGGTTTCGCCTTATGTCTTTTGGCGTGTGCTGAGACTGCTACGATGGGGACTACAGTTACCTTTCTTTGTTTGGGAGATGAGATTTGGATGATTATGCTGACACGGGCGGTTGAGCAATTATGGATTTTAATTCATTTGCAGTAATACCGGGGCCTTCCATAACCAAATAACATCTACTTTTCTCACTAAGCTCTCCGGATCGACCTGATCCCTTTTCTACCTTTAAGCTCTTCAGTCTCTCAATATACATGTTTCACCCATTCTCTTCCTCTTCTCTTAAGAAATGAAGAATAAACTTGTCGCTCTCCTCGTTGTTCAGAGTAAGACCACACTCAGTGGCCTATCGGCTGCATCTACCAGCACGTCCTGAACAGTACATCCTGGTTAATGCACTCACTGTAGAGTCATCCAAGAGCTGCATCCACTCCTGGCCGCAGACACTTTCTGTCAATCTTTTGTAGCATACTTTGCGAGTCAGTCACTAAGACTGCGTGAACCACTTTCTGTGTAACTAGCCATGTTATCGCCGTCGCTGCTTCTACTGTGTGATGTGTTCTTGTTTTTTTCAATAAAGGTCCATTATCAATTGTACCCAGGTGTTGTAGATTTGCAATCAAATATCTTGTCTGATAATGCAGAAATATCAATGTACAGAGCACGAACTCCACGGCACCCGTCTAGGTCCCTGCTGCAGTTTCCACAACAATCTACCACCAATACAATTGATTGTTGAGGATCATGTATAAATCAAGATTATTTTTAAAAAAGTAAAGTGCCCAGTCACGCTGAGTGGCGTATAGAGAATATGGTGTTAGTGACCATAATATTTTACAGACCTTCGGCACATGATTTTTGGGGTAATGTGGTCGGTATTACTCCTGCGCTTCTTTACTTTCCCAGAAAAAAATCCGGTACCCATTTAAGGCTGGGTGAACCTGGAAATCCAAAGAAATTAGGTTAAATACACAAATAAAAATTTTCAACTCAAATGTTAAGGCGGTCCTATTATATGGCTGTGAAACACGGAGAACAACAAAATTGACAATCACGAAGATACAGACTTTCATTAATGGATGCTTACGCAGAATAAAAGGATGGAAATGGCAGGACAAAATTATTATCATAGAATTATGGAAATGTACCAGTCAAACACCATTGGATAAAGAGATACAGCGAAGACGATGGCGTTGGATAGGACACACACTACGGAAGTCAACTGAGAGTATTACACAACAGGCCCTTTTTTGGAATCCCCAGGGGAAAAGACAAAGAGGAAGACCAAGGAATTATTGGAGAAGACTGATAGAAGCAGAGACGAAGATGATGGGAAAGACATGGAATGATCTTAAAAGAATGGCAAAAAAAACGAACGACTTGGAAAGTGTTTGTTGAAGACCTATGCTCCACTGGGAGCTAAAAAGGTAGAAGAAGCAGATGAAGAACCTGGAAGCCGTCGATAAGGATCGAACCCGACCTCTTGTCCTTGGTTGTCTAGTGGTAGTTCAGTGCACTATCCACTGAGCTATTGCTGCTCCCAAATCAAGATTATACTTGATCAAAATTACATCAACGTCTCTCACCCTTATTCAACATTACATCAATATATTTCACAGTTATTCAACATTACATCAATATATTTCACAGTTATTCAACATTACATCAATATATTTCACAGTTATTCAACATTATATCAATATATTTCACAGTTATTCAACATTACATCAATATATTTCACAGTTATTCAACATTATATCAATATATTTCACAGTTATTCAACATTATATCAATATATTTCACAGTTATTCAACATTACAGCAATATATTTCACAGTTTTTCAACATTACATCAATAGAGTTCACAGTTATTCAATATTACATCAATATATTTCACTGTTATTCAACATTACATCAACATATTTCACAGTTATTCAACATTACATCAATATATTTAACAGTTTTTCAACATTACATCAATATAGTTCACAGTTATTCAATATTACATCAATATATTTCACTGTTATTCAACATTACATCAATATATTTCACTGTTATTCAACATTATATCAATATATTTCACAGTTATTCAACATTATATCAATATATTTCACAGTTATTCAACATTACAGCAATATATTTCACAGTTTTTCAACATTACATCAATAGAGTTCACAGTTATTCAATATTACATCAATATATTTCACTGTTATTCAACATTACATCAACATATTTCACAGTTATTCAACATTACATCAATATATTTAACAGTTTTTCAACATTACATCAATATAGTTCACAGTTATTCAATATTACATCAATATATTTCACTGTTATTCAACATTACATCAATATATTTCACTGTTATTCAACATTATATCAATATATTTCACTGTTATTCAACATTACATCAATATATTTCATTGTTATTCAACATTACATCAATATATTTCACAGTTATTCAACATTACATCAATATATTTCACAGTTATTCAACATTATATCAATATAGTTCACAGTTATTCAACATTACATCAATATATTTCACAGTTATTCAACATTATATCAATATAGTTCACAGTTATTCAACATTATATCAATATCTATCGCTGGTCTGTTGTCGGCGTGCAGTTGGCAATTATTTAACATTATTTTGTTTTTGTTGAGCGGCTTGACCTAAGCGATGTCCTCAGTACTTCAGTTTCTTTTGCCCAACTGCTTGTTTCATGAAGCGCTGCAGGTCTTCCACCCATCCCTAGCTGTGTATTTTCAGTTGTCATGTAGAGTTTATTTAGTAATTTGCTGATTTGCTTTATCCATTTTTTTCAGACTATTACATTTGTCTTGCAGTCCGATGATTTCGTATTGCGCGATGTTAGTGCTACATGTTGATTGCTCTTCATACTGATCATATGCCCAAGCCATACTCTCTGTAAACGTTTACGTAATTTCCCGTGTCATTTTCACGTCGTGATGTAGTAAAATATTTCACTGTGCTAGACCACAGCTTCTGTTGGTGATGGGGCCAGTGCTCGGCCTCGCTGTCATTAACTCAGTGAATCAGGTACCTATTTCTAAGCAGCTGGGACGACTTCAATGCGTCAAGGTGCGGGTTGAGCCCTCGTTCACTGAATCGCCAAGCCAGTAAGTTACACTACACCACCGACACACCCTGACATAAAAATTTATGGACACTATCTCTACGGTTTTACTCAATTTCGCTTGTTGCTCAATCTCTTCATGTTTTGTTTACATATCCCATGCATCTCGTTTTGCATATATAAGATAAAACATACAATGGCAGATGAAAGTAGCTGAACATGAGGAGAGACGAGACAAACTTCGACAAAAGCCATCATCGGGTACAAAACAACAAATATAATACAAACACACACACAAAAGGCAAGTACTTATCTATCTCAAAAGGGGCATGGAAACCGTTTGACATATGGTAAGTTTGAATGACAGGAAAAAGTGACCAGGACCAAAGTGCCTGTTGGTCAATAGGCCAGATAGGATCTCAATATACTAAACCATTCTCTAGCTTTTCTCTTCACTCCTATACCATTCTCTCGCATGATATTTAGTGTAATGTATATAATATATATGTATGTATCTGTATATTTTGTGCCTATCTTCGTTTTTCATAACGTTTTACTCGTGTTTCTTTCAAGACCTGTCGGTGCTTGACTTTGGTAAAATATTCTAGATACAAACTCAGTATATTACAATTTTCGCACGAACCTTATTTATCTTTATACATCTCCTTCTTCCTCCATTTTACTCTCTATTTATCTTTCTCTCTTCCTCCTAACACTTCCACTAAAATCAATTTCCCAAGTTTATTATTCAGTGCCAGAAACGACCTATCATTAGTTGGGTAGTGGCGGAAATATGAGGGAGACAAGTCCAAGCTGCCGTGATAAGTGGCCGTTGTAGTGGAGAACCCAAGCCAAACAGATCGATAGTCTTAGCAAAGCTAGCGCTCAAGCTAATGTGAAATTTAGCGGGAGAAAAAATAAATTCACTTCACGGAACGTGGGGACATCTCGAGCACGACCTAACAAAACAATACGTTAGCGGTGATCTTTTTTTTTTTTTTTTGAAAACAAATGCAGATGTGTTTTTATTCAGTTGTGCTGGTCGGCAGGAGCGAAAGGAGAAATATGAAGAGTCATCAGAAAGAAAAACATTTAGAAAATGTTCATGAGAATGAAACAAAATGAAGTACACAATTATGCAGAAAGAAAATGACACAGAAAGTAAATTCATTCAAATAAAGTGTCAGTGAAAGCATACTATATCAAATATTTTCACACATAAAGTAAACAACAGTAGGTAAAATGGCACAGGTATTATCATCAGGTCGTATGTCCTTTGCAGAGCGTTGCATTAACTACAGTCCGTCTGTATGAATCTCTGTCTCTAACCAGATCTTCCACAGAACGTTATGGTTATGGTCATGGAAGGCCTCGGTATTACTGCAAAAGAATTAAAATCCATAACTGCTCAACCGTTCGTGCCAGTGGAATCATCCAAATTACTTATCTCATCTCCCTAACAAAGAAAGATAGCTGCAGTCCCCATCATAGCAGTCGCAGTACACGCCAAAAAACATAAGGCGAAACCGCACAGAAAGTGAACACAGCCATCTGTTCCAACAGAATATTGCATTCACCGAAGTCTGTCTGAAAGAATCTCTGTCTCTAGCCAGATCTCCCACAGAACGTTTCATTCACCAAAGTCTGTCTGAAAGAATCTCTGTCTCTAGCCAGATCTCTCACAGAACGTTGCATTCACCACAGCCTGCCTGAAAGAATTCCTGTCTCTAGCCAGATCTCCCACAGAACGCTGCATTCACCACAGCCCGTCTGAAAGAATCTCTGTCTCTAGCCAGATCTCCCACAGAACGTTGCATTCACCAAAGCCTTTCTGAAAGAATCTCTGTCTCTAGCCAGATCTCCCACAGAACGTTGCATTCACCAAAGCCTGTCTGAAAGAATCCCTGTCTCTAGCCAGATCTCCCACAGAACGTTGCATTCACCAAAGCCTGTCTGAAAGAATCCCTGTCTCTAGCCAGATCTCCCACAGAACGTTGCATTCACCAAAGCCTGTCTGAAAGAATCCCTGTCTCTAGCAGATCTCCCACAGAACGTTGCATTCACCAAAGCCTGTCTGAAAGAATCCCTGTCTCTAGCCAGATCTCCCACAGAACGTTGCATTCACCAAAGCCTGTCTGAAAGAATCCCTGTCTCTAGCCAGATCTCCCACAGAACGTTGCATTCACCAAAGCCTGTCTGAAAGAATCCCTGTCTCTAGCCAGATCTCCCACAGAACGTTGCATTCACCAAAGCCTGTCTGAAAGAATCCCTGTCTCTAGCCAGATCTCCCATTTCTTTTGTCGTCATGTTCAAGGTCTCCTTACTGTCTTGAAACCACCTTGTTCTTGACCTGCCCCTGACGCGTGGCCCAGGAACCATGCCTTCCGTTATTGTTTTTTCCAGTCCGCTGTGCACGGGCATCAGGGACAGGAAATAAAGGGGCACAACCAATTTTATAAAAGAACATCAAGTGATTTGTTTCGTGCTCACCAGCTTTGACGATATCCATAGCGTCTAGAAACTGAATTTTGCGTGTTAATTCGTTTTTCCATGGTAGCTGAGTGCACATGGGTTCCTCGCCGCACAGGCAGGTAACTCCGATTTCGGAGGTACTCATATTTTTTTCCGTCGATGAGTAATTGACGTTCCAAGCCGGGCCTCGCTGCTGAGACCAGGGGTGGTTACGGCAGAGAGAAATTATAAATAAAAACTCCATTTGATGCAGCCGGGATCGAACTCACAACCTCTCTGCCTTGAGACCGGCGTCTTGCCTCGAGACCAACCAGTCTCCCATAAAGTGATATAAATAAATGTATAAAGTATTACACAAATCAAACGTGCAATAGTCGCAACAGAAACGAAGAGATAATAGAAGTAAAGATAATACAGCAAATACTAACTTAAATGTCAACAACACAGTAGTGAGTAGAGTGACAGACTCTATGTGTCCAGTGATCGCAATAAGACACAATATATTGGTATCTAGTGAACAGATAGCGATACTATCTATCTATCTATCTATCTATCTATCTATCTATCTATCTATCTATCTATCTATCTATCTATCTATCTATCTATCTATCTATCTATCTATCTATCTATCTATCTATCTATCTATCTATCTATCTATCTATCTATCTATCTATCTATCTATCTATCTATCTATCTATCTATCTGCCAACCTGACTGCTTGCCTATTTGACTGTCTGCATATTTGACTACCTGCCTACTTTATTGCCTGCTTACTTGACTGCCTGTATACTTGACTGCCTGTATACTTGACTGCCTGCCTTTTTGACTGCTTGCATATTTGACTGCCTGTCTATTTGACTGTCTACTTAACTGGCTTTCTGCCTGCTTGACTGCCTATCGAGTTGACTGTCTGCCTAATTAACTGCATGCCTACTTGACTGCCTGCCTACTTGACTGTCTGCCTACTTGACTGTCTGCCTATTTCACTGCATGCCTATTTGACTGCCTGCCTACTTGACTGTCTGCCTACTTGACTGGTTGTCTACTAGACTGTCTGCCTATTTAACTGCATGCCTATTTGACTGTCTGCCTATTTAACTGCATGCCTATTTGACTGCCTGCCTACTTGAGTGCCTGCCTACTTGAGTGTCTGCCTACTTGACTGGTTGTCTACTAGACTGTCTGCCTATTTAACTGCATGCCTATTTGACTGTCTGCCTACTTGACTGGTTGTCTACTAGACTGTCTGCCTATTTAACTGCATGCCTATTTGACTGTCTGCCTATTTGACTGCCTGCCTACTTGAGTGCCTGCCTACTTGAGTGCCTGCCTACTTGAGTGCCTGCCTACTTGAGTGCCTGCCTACTAGATTGCCCGCATATTACTGTCTGCTTACTTTGATTGCCTGCGTTCTGTCGGTCTACCTACTTATCAGGTACCGTACGGCAGATTTTCTAGTGTTGAGATAATGTCCTACATAAAGTGTTGAGATAATGTCCTACATAAAGTGTTGAGATAATGTCCTATATAAAGTGTTGAGATACTGTCCTACATAAAGTGTTGAGATAAAGTCCTACATAAAGTGTTGAGATAATGTCCTACATAAAGTGTTGAGATAATGTCCTACATAAAGTGTTGAGATAATGTCCTATATAAAGTGTTGAGATACTGTCCTATATAAAGTGGTGAGATAATGTCCTACATAAAGTGTTGAGATAAAGTCCTACATAAAGTGTTGAGATAATGTCCTACATAAAGTGTTGAGATAATGTCCTATATAAAGTGTTGAGATAATGTCCTATATAAAGTGTTGAGATAATGTCCTATATAAAGTGTTGAGATAATGTCCTATATAAAGTGTTGAGATAATATCCTATATAAAGTGTTGAGATAATGTCCTATATAAAGTGCTCAGATAATGTCCTACATAAAGTGTTGAGATAATATCCTATATAAAGTGTTGAGATAATGTCCTATATAAAGTGTTGAGATAATGTCCTATATAAAGTGTTGAGATAATGTCCTATATAAAGTGTTGAGATAATGTCCTATATAAAGTGTTGAGATAATGTCCTACATAAAGTGTTGAGATAATATCCTATATAAAGTTTTGAGATAATGTCCTATATAAAGTGTTGAGATAATGTCCTATATAAAGTGTTGAGATAATATCCTATATAAAGTGTTGAGATAATATCCTATATAAAGTGTTGAGATAATGTCCTATATAAAGTGCTGAGATAATGTCCTATATAAAGTGTTGAGATAATGTCCTATATAAAGTGTTAAGATAATGTCCTATATAATGTGTTGGGGTAATGTCCTATATAGAAAAATTGCTAATAGATGTATGAGATGGGGGTAGGTTTCTTCCATCAGACCAGGCCGTTGTATGACATACTTCACTGCTTCTAAATGATCTGGACGGTTTTTGCCCTGAAGTGTATGGTTACAGTTTGATTCTACTTACTCCGTCCATATGACAAGTAATGTCGACAATGGATGACAGAGTTGGACCCTTTCACAATAAATTTCAACATAATTCAACAGATATGCTGATGACACAGTCCTACTCTCAAACAGCGCAGAAGGATTAACATAGGCAAATGAGTGAAAAAAGACACAGTGAAGAGCAAAACCTCTTATCTAAATAAACAGAAAACTAAAATAATGTCCATTGACAAACTAAAAAAAAAACCAACCCAAAATCACCATTAACCGTAAAGAACTTGAAATTTTAGCAAACTATGAATATCTGGTAAAGGTAAAGTACGAGACTTGAATCGGCGTCTTAGCACGAGAGTTTTCTCCAATATGTGCTCAACCGCCTATCCAGAAGTGTTCGAAGACTTCTGGATAGTGTCGCTTCAAGCATCGAAACTCACGATGCGAGGCATTCCTCATCTTCCCAGAGTACTATCCTGGTATCCATTTCTGCGAGCAGCTGGCTCGACCGCGGCGGTATTTGTTTTTCCAACTACGAGTAGAATTCACACTGCTTCCAAGGGGAATCGAACACGGGTTGTCCGAACCTCGGTAGCCTATTCGGGTGGTTTTCACAACTAGGCTACCGAGGCAGCCACATAAATATCTGGGATCTGTAGTAACTAACAATGGACACTGCCAGAAATAGATCAAAAGAATATTAGCAATAGCAACAAACATATAAACGCCAAGAGGAACATGTGTCATAACACCAGCAAGACAGTAACATTAAAGCTACTGAGGACATGTATCTTCCCGATAGCAACATCACGGCTGTGGATGATAAACAATACCGTAAACAGCTAACAAGAAAATCAACTCATTCGAAACAAAATGGTGCAGAACAATTCCTTAATATACATTGGTTAATAAAAAATGAGAATGAAGACATATTGTGAGATAGTGTCATGTATAATCATTCTACAAGAGGAGATCATCATCATGTGCAACACCGTTTGGCGTAGGCCATCATGTCCTTTCACAATCTTCTATCTACAGTGCATCGTATCAGTTCTGTTGTTGACTGCTTTCCATGCCATGACACCAAGCTATCCAGTATTTTCTCTCTCTGTCGTCCGCGATCGCTCTTTCCTTTTATTTTGCCGGTTATAACCAAGTATTCCAACATTCCTCTTCTCATTATGGGCCCGAAAAATGTTGATTGTTTCTTTCTGATGTTTTTAGGAGCTGCCTTTTGTGTTGGCCTCTTTGAGAACTTCCTCATTGGTTCTATTTAACTGTCTAGGGAACTTTCAACATTCTTCTGAGAAATCCCATCTCTGTGGCCTCTAATCGTCTATTCACTTGTTTGTCTACTGACCATGATTCGCTTCCATAGGTCAGGATTGGTTCTATATAGCACCGATGAACTCTCTTTCTCATTTCTATTGACATAGATATGTTGCACAAGATATACAACAGGAGATAGTGTCACTTATAAACATTGTACAGCAAGAGATAGTGTCACTTATAACAATTGTACTACAAGAAACAGTGTTACGTTTAATCATTCTACTGAACTAACAACCTCATTGGCTTGTCTCCACATTGAAGCTACAAGCCACTAAATATGTTCCAGGAGGACAACAAGTTTTACCATAAACTTTACTTTTTACGTTTATTAATCTTTCTACCATGGAAATTATTTTGATAATCTTATTCGCATTTTAAATAAGATTTATTCAGAAATTATACGGTTTGTTACCGCTTCATTCAATCCATAATCGATTTGTTTCTCCTTAGAACCTGGCATGCTTAGCGTACAAAGTTAATGTGAAAATTATTTGATGTAATTAATTGAATGAAACAATCACAAAACTGGAGAGAGAGAGAGAGAGAGAGAGTAATCTATTGAATCAATGAGAGGGCGTGTTCACGTCTTTGCTATGGTTTACCTGTATCTCATTTACCTGGATTTTTTTCCCAGTTGGCATGACATATTCCACCCCCACCCCTTCCCCCACAACATACACACACACACATATATACACTATCTCATTACACAGTAGAAATATGTTTGTTCCATCAGATATTGGTGCAAAGCTTCCTTCACTTTCTTGTACCAACTCCAGATCGAAAGTTAGCTACCATGAAGCGCCATTTCACCCTGTCTCTTACCTCGATTGTAATGCGTACTGCCATGTGTTTTACTATCCGCCTATTTGTGTACTTTTGTTCACATATAACACCATTATCTCGGTATATCCGCTACGTAAAGTGGCAGGGAAAGAAGACATTTATTATTTATAACGATCTGCTGTAGATCATTGTAAAGTAATCAACTCATATATTCGCATATTTGAAAGAAACAATCATCATTTTGTGGTCATGTAATGAGAAGGGAACAACTGGAATATATTGTGAAAACTGGAAAAATTGAGGGACGAAGAGATAGAGGGAAGCAAAGAGAAAAGATACCAGACGGATTAAGAGAATGGCTTGGCAGAAGGTCAACAACAGAAATGATAAATAACTGTCGAGATCGAGAATTGTGGAGAGACATGATCACCTACGCCAGCAGGCATGGTACTTGATGATGATGAACCAACTCTAGTGTCTTGCAACGAGCTAAACTCCCATCCATCATGACAACACTTAGGGGTCGGAGACTCAAGTGTCTGAGTCACATAAGAGGATTGGATAACAATCGTATTCCCAAACAATTATTGTAGGCGACGTAAAGAGACCAAAGGGCAGACCAGTGCTGAGATAAAAGGATGTCTGCAGGACTTCTTTGGGCGAATTTTCTATCAGTGAAAGAAACTGGGAAAATCTAACTATACTAAAAAAAAAAAAAAAGAAAAGTGGTATGGTGACAGCTTTACGTGGTAATGGACAAATCAAAAGACGTTTCGGCCAAGTAGGCATTCAGCTGGGACAACAAACAACACAATATATATATATATATATATATATATATATATATATATATATATATATATATGGATATGTAAACAAATCTAACTACATGGCGATAATATGCTAGATACTCAAGAATAAAATCTAACTGCAGATCGTAGCATGTGGACAAAGAAAAAGGAACAGCAACATTCGAGGAAGGGACGATGTCATATTCAGGAGATAACAGCCATGGAAGAAAGGAGACGGAGAGAAGGCACCACAAAATCATTGTCTTCATTCTGTACTCGTATCGGTCTATCCAATATTGACAGATTTAGCCACCATAGAAGCTGTTCAGTATAGCAGCGTCCAAAAGACACCAATATTTGACCAAACTGCTGACTTATCATGGTTGCTGGTTATCGTGACAGACCGACCGTATGTCAAGGTCTCGCTAAAGACATCTGTAGTTTATAACCAACTCAGTGTCATACTTAGAATATATCGTTATGTTCATCATTAATTGAAATATGGAGAGAAAAAAATGGAATGTTAATTTGAAATTGTTTGGCGCTATAATCCATGCTGGATAAAGAATACCGCTCCTGACGTTGACAAGAGGCTACGGAGCTTTGACAGACAACGAAAATAGAACTAGTTTGTTGTCTACAGATTACAGCTGGAAGAAAGCAACTTCACTTGATCACATGCATTACTCGTGCCACGACTGAGAAAATTATAACTTTACATCTTATTGGAACATTTAAATTGTCTAAACTATGTAGGAAAACGTCACAAAATGGAAGCCAGGCAGCGGGGGGGGGGGGGGGGGGGGGGGGGGGAGAGAGAGAGAGAAAGAGAGAGAGATGCTACAAACATAAATTTAATATAAGCGGAAGATTAAAAATAAACCCTGGACACATTTCACTCCCTTTATGGAACAAAATTGCGCGTTTATTCGTGTTGAAATGTTCAAGTGATTAAAAAAATCAAGGTACATGTGTACAACGGCAATGATAACCTAACTAATGTAAACTCTTACCTAGTTAAATAATGTAAACTTTTACCTAGTCAACTAGTGTAAACTTTTACCTACTTAAACTATGTAAACCATTACCTAGTTTATTCTATTTTAATTTACCTTTCTTTGTGACTGCTGATTTTCAACATTGAAGGAAACTGGAAAGTTCGGCTCAATGTTCTGTAGCATGTCTTCCGCAGGAAGCTCATCGTCATGCCTTCATCATGGTGCTCATCTCCCTAACCGTTATTTCCTGTCTAGTAACTAACCAGTGTCTCTAACCGTAAGTTCCCCAGTCTAGCAACTAACCCAGTCTCCCTAACCGTAAATTCCCTAGTCTAGCAACTAACCCAGTTTCCCTAACCGTAAATTCCCGTCTAACAACTAACCAGAGTCCCTAACCGTAAATTCCCGTCTAGCAACTAACCCAGTCTCCCTAACCGTAAATTCCCCAGTTTAACAACTAACCCAGTCTCCCTAACCGTAAATTCCGCAGTCTAGCAACTAACCCAGTCTCCCTAACCGTAAATTCCCGTCTAACAACTAACCCAGTCTCCCTAACCGTAAATTCCCGTCTAACAACTAACCCAGAGTCCCTAACCGTAAATTCCCGTTCTAGCAACTAACCCAGTCTCCCTAACCGTAAATTCCCCAGTTTAACAACTAACCCAGTCTCCCTAACCGTAAATTCCCCAGTTTAACAACTAACCCAGTCTCCCTAACCAAGAAAACGTACCATAACAACAAAGTAGTCAAATCGAAGACAAAAAATATATAAACAGCGTAGAGACTTCCAGCATTAACAAAACGACCAATCCGATTGTTTCAGTTTGAGTCGAACATTGCAATGAACTGCTTGCGTGTAAACTCTTACTTCAGCCTCTAGATGACAGAAGAATCAAACACATGATCTAAGTGGCAAAGATGGCATTGTTCGTGAAAAACTAAAAAAAATATTTCGTTTACATTTAAGGAAGCAGTTTTTATTTTTAACAAATATAATTTGTTAAAATAACTGGCTGAGTGGGCGTGATAATAATGGGCGGAGCAAGATGAGTGACGCTAAAATTTCAGAAAAGACTTTGTTTGTTACAGAAAATAAAAAGAATAAGAGATTCCTAGAAGAGAAGTCTGTAGACCAACAAAGACATCGACGATAGGAAACGGTTAATTTGAGTTGACAAGACAGTTCGACAAAGGTGCTATGTCGGGATCCGCCCAATATTGTTGACAATGTGAATTAACGACTGTCTCAGAAAACAGATCAGTTCCCAAATAATGTCATGATGGAAGCCAGACTTGGGTAGCCAACGTCTGCTTACATTTGGGATCATCTGAAAAGATATTCTGAAATATTCAGTGGCGGAGTATGTGAACAGGACAGAGTTTGTTTCTCATCTTATATCAGGATTATTTTGTCCGTTCTGTCAGGAATGAGCGATTTAGTTATTTAGATACCGCTATACGTCCCCCATACTTACAAGTCGATCGTGATTCATGCATTCCGTGTGGCGAGAAATGCAAATATTCATTTGGGCCTTTCTTTATGAGTCATCACTTGGCACTGAGTCGTTATCGGCGTAGAAGTTAAGTAAGCTAGTTTAATTAGTTAGTTTGTTAGCTACACTGATAGCTAACTGCTATTTAGTTAATTAGTTTGTTAAGTAGCTAGCTATGTAGTTAATTATTAAGTTTTATAGCTAGCTGGTTTTTTAGAATGCTTAGTTTTTACTTGGTTGGTTGATTTGTTAGTTTTTTACTTAGTTGGTTTGCTAGCTAGTTATTTAGACTGCTTGTTATTAGGCAGCTAGTTAGTTAGACATCTAGTTAGTTAGACAGCTAGTTAGTTAGGCTGCTATAGTTAGTTAGACAGTTAGTTAGTTAGGCAGCTAGTTAGTTAGGCAGCTAGTTAGTTAAGCAGCTATTTAGTTAGACAGCCAGTTAGTTAGGCTGCTAGTTAGTTAGACTGCTAGTTATTTAGACTGCTTGTTATTAGGCAGCTAGTTAGTTAGACATCTAGTTAGTTAGACAGCTAGTTAGTCAGGCCGCTAGTTAGTTAGGCTGCTAGTTAGTTAGGCTGCTAGTTAGTTAGACAGTTAGTTAGTTAGGCTGCTAGTTAGTTAGACAGCTAGTTAGTTAGACAGTTAGTTAGTTAGACAGCTAGTTAGTTAGGCTGCTAGTTAGTTAGACAGTTAGGTTGTTAGGCTGCTAGTTAGTTAGGCTGCTAGTTAGTTAGACAGTTAGTTAGTTAGGCTGCTAGTTAGTTAGACAGCTAGTTAGTTAGGCTGCTAGTTAGTTAGACAGTTAGTTAGTTAGTTAGGCTGCTAGTTAATTAGGCTGCTAGTTAGTTAGACAGCTAGTTAGTTAGGCTGCTAGTTAGTTAGACAGCTAGTTAGTTAGGCTGCTAGTTAGTTAGGCTGCTAGTTAGTTAGGCTGCTAGTTAGTTAGACAGCTAATTAGTCAGGCAGCTAGTTAGTTAGGCTGCTATAGTTAGTTAGACAGTTAGTTAGTTAGGCAGCTAGTTAGTTAGGCAGCTAGTTAGTTAAGCAGCTATTTAGTTAGACAGCCAGTTAGTTAGGCTGCTAGTTAGTTAGACTGCTAGTTATTTAGACTGCTTGTTATTAGGCAGCTAGTTAGTTAGACATCTAGTTAGTTAGACAGCTAGTTAGTCAGGCAGCTAGTTAGTTAGGCTGCTAGTTAGTTAGGCTGCTAGTTAGTTAGACAGTTAGTTAGTTAGGCTGCTAGTTAGTTAGGCTGCTAGTTAGTTAGACAGTTAGGTTGTTAGGCTGCTAGTTAGTTAGGCTGCTAGTT
This sequence comes from Megaustenia siamemsis, assembly GCA_032433765.1. Lineage (NCBI taxonomy): Eukaryota > Metazoa > Mollusca > Gastropoda > Stylommatophora > Ariophantidae > Megaustenia > Megaustenia siamemsis. The sequence goes on along the minus strand of JAVIAB010000051.1, from coordinate 156,029,049 downwards.
AGTTAGGCTGCTAGTTAGTTAGACAGCTAGTTAGTTAGGCTGCTAGTTAGTTAGACAGTTAGTTATTTAGTTAGGCTGCTAGTTAGTTAGGCTGCTAGTTAGTTAGACAGCTAGTTAGTTAGACAGCTAGTTATTTAGGCTGCTAGTTAGTTAGACTGCTAGTTATTTAGACAGTTAGTTAGACAGTTAGTTAGTTAGGCTGCTAGTTAGTTAGACAGCTAGTTAGTTAGGCTGCTAGTTAGTTAGACAGTTAGTTAGTTAGTTAGACAGCTAGTTAGTTAGGCTGCTAGTTAGTTAGACAGCTAGTTAGTTAGGCTGCTAGTTAGTTAGACAGCTAGTTAGTTAGACAGCTAGTTAGTTAGTTAGGCTGCTAGTTAGTTAGGTTGCTAGTTAGTTAGACTGCTAGTTATTTAGACAGTTAGTTAGACAGCTAATTAGTCAGGCAGCTAGTTAGTTAGTCTGCTAGTTAGTTAGGCTGCCAGTTAGTTAGACAGCTAGTTAGTTAGACAGCTAGTTAGTTAGGCTGCTAGTTAGTTAGACAGCTAGTTAGTTATGCAGCTAGTTTGTCAGACAGCTAGTTAATTAGGCGGCTGGTTAGTTAGGCTGCTAGTTGGTTATACAGCTAGTTTGTCAGACAGTTAGTTATTTAGACAGCTAGTTAGTTATGCAGCTAGTTTGTCAGACAGTTAGTTAGTTAGACTGCTAGTTAGTTAGGCAGCTGGTTAGTTATGCTCCTTGATAGTTAGTTCATCTTTTATCACGTTGGATGCGATGTGTCGCTACATTACAGTAAAAATCTCCTGTGCCTTTCGAACCGACTTATCCGCATTATGTGCCGGTAGATTTTAATTCTTTAAACGAAGGCCTACTGGCTGACAGAAAATTCCTGAAAAATCTCCTACAATATAGTCCGTTTCAAAATGGTTAGTCGCCATTTAATAATTAATATCTTTGTAACCACTTGATCAAAATTGTTCAAAATTTGCATATGACATAATAATCTCAATGTTCCCACTAATATATTTTTGTTCCTAATTAAAAACGTATGGTTTTAAATTTCCTTTATTTAATGTATACAAATTTACTACCTCTTAGACAAACCATTGTTTTATATGGTTTGCCCCTTCATATTTCCGACCTATTTCGTTTGCTAATCTTTCACGCAATTCCCATGATTTGTGGAGTTTCTCCGCTCATTTTTGCACGTTTGAAGACAAGTAAATTTTGGATGTTTATAAACAGTTTCCGTCTCTATTCATTGGCGTTGTATAACTCTTTGGATATTTTAGGCATTTATTGAAATCAGTGTTATTATTAACATTCGAATTATGTTACGCCTATGCCGTAATAGGCCAATTGCTTCGATTGCGGTAAACTATTTTTTCAGTGAAAGAAAGCAAAAATAAAGGACTCAACCTTAATAGCAAAAAGACAGAAGTAATGGTAACAACAAAGAAAAAGACATCACCTCAGTGCAAAATAAAAACAAATGGAACAATTATGAAACAGGTAAATGAATTTAAATGTCGTAAGAGGCGACTAAGGAGATTGATTGACGGTTTGACAAGCTGTCATTGTAAAAAGTATTGTTATGGAAACAGAACCATAGATTTTAGAAGCAGTGATCTCTGCAATATGTGCCATTTTGGCACGCAAAGTTTCTGCTTTTGAGATAGTAGTTCTGCCCTATGTGCTGTCTGCGGCTCGAAAGGACAAAGATAGAAATGAATTTAAATATCAGGGAACATTGTTAACCTCAGATGGTAGATGTACAACAGGTGAGATACAGAATGGCTCAGGCAAAAGCAGCTTTCCAAAAAATTAGGAAGATACTATGCAATCCATTATTGACAATAGAAACAAAAAAAAGAGTTCTTAAATGTTACGTAGAATCAGTTTTAACATGTGGGTGTAAATCATGGACAATAGGACAACAGACAAGAAAGTCACTGGAGGCTGTAGAAATGTGGTTTTACAGAAAAATGTTGAGAATATCATGTACAGATAAGAAGAGTAATGAAAACGTTCTGAAAGAGGCCAAAGCAAAAAGAGATTAAAATTAGCAATTTCCAATATTAGGAAGAAACAATAATAATTTTTGGCCATGTAATGAGAAGAGAACAGCTAGAATATATTGTAACAACTGGAAAAATTGAGGACGAAGAGACAGAGGAAAGCAAAGAGAAAAGATACCAGACAGTTTAAGAGAATGGCTTGGCAGTAGGTCAACAATAGAAATGATAAATAACTGAGTGATATAAAGTTGTGGAGAGACACGATCACCTACGCCAGCAGGCTTGGTACTTGATGATGATGATGATGATGATTTTCTTCAAACACAAAATAACTGCATCTGTCGAAAAGATCAAAGGAATTAGCCCTTGCAGATGAATGACACTATCTGCAATATTGCATTTTAGACAACTTTTGGGACATATACAAAATAAGACCAAATGCAAAAAATTATGTTTATATGTGTAAAGGTTATGGAGATATTTGAAGTCAAGCGTGGACAAACCGTTTTGAAACGGACTATAGTATGGCGTTTTCAGCTTTGTGAGCAGGGGCGGGCTGTCGGTACAATGTTATTTCCTGTCATTGGAAATTTATAGATGGTTATGGTTTTACCAAGGCCGGGGGGGGGGGGCTGAAAGGGATCACATAAAGCTGTGACGTTTTCTATATTGTGAGCAGGGGCGGTTGGGAGTAAAATTACGTCAGCCATCTAAAGTTGAAGACGTCACAAACGTTGGGTGATTTCAGGAAAAATCCTCTCATGTCGGGCCTTAGTGAATAATATCGTTGGATGTGGTGTGCAAGTTACGAAGCAAACGTTCAACTTAAGACTTGTATCTAAAGGCAGTATGAGCTCCAACAGAAGTTAAAAATAGGTACTGACAGCTCACTCCACGGATAACATCAGAGCAGGGAAAAAAGTAGACTAAATCAAATCGTGAATATGCAAAGTTCTTGAGCGGCACAACTTGGCCAGGAAACGTCCATTTCCATTTTCACGTCATCAATCTTCTGTGTCTCCTCCTCGGTCTTGCCCTGACCATTCTGACACGCCCATCTTGAGTCTTTTCCTGATCAGAAATTGACTCACTCTAAGAAAGTAAATTACCTAAGTCTGAAGATAACATGACGGTGTGAACAGATAGTGATAGCTGTAAGAAAGTCTAACGACAGCTGTAACAAAATCTATCGACAGCCGTAACAAAATCTAACGACAGCCGTAACAAAGTCAAACGACATCCGCAACAAAGTCAAACTACAGCCGTAACAAAAGCTAACGACAGCCGTAACAAAGTCAAACGACAGCCGTAACAAAAGCTAACGACAGCCGTAACAAAGTCAAACGACATCCGCAACAGTCTATCGACAGCTGTAACAAAGTCTAACGACAGCCGTAACAAAGTCAAACGCTATGGCATGAAACCGTGAGTGTTGCATTTCCTTTGTATCAAGTCTTTGATGTTCTCCTTCTTCCTCTTTTCTTCCTCATATGTCTTTCAGCGTCGAGGGGAGATATAATTTAGCTTTTTTTGCTCTTCTGTTGGCCTTCCCTGTTGTTATGTTTCCTGGTGTTTGTAATATTCCATCAATCCATCTTTTTCCGCAGTCGGCCCTTGAATCTGAAGTTCTCGCAACTTTTATTGAAAGCTCGTTGTGCTGTTTTGATCTTTCTGCCTTCCCACATGTCCAAAACATTTTATCTGTTGTTTCTTTATGTATTTTAGGGCGGGAAATATTCCTAGCATTTTTCTCAGTTCTTCATTTCTGATCTTATCTCCCCGGCTGTTTCCTATCATTCGTCTAACACATTTCTTCTCGGTGGTAGCTATATTTTTCTTATTGTTTTTGCATCTAGGGTCCAGGACTGGCATTGGTAGCACAACGCTGGGATGAAGATTGTATTTTTGGGTGCCAGTTTTGCCTCTATAGCTCGTTTCAAATCACGTGCCCAACTTCAAAACGCTATTGCTCAGTGACCGTTTGTTAAAAACTGTTGAAATTTTCCAAATGTTATTAGAATGCAAAAGACCCTTTAAATGTAAATTTAACAAATATCTTGCAGCTGCAGTTTTCTTAAAGCGGCGAATTTCTTTGATGTTTGTCAAAATTGTAAATTGTGAACCCCTAAATAATAGAAATTATCGTAGTTGCTGGTCTATGATTAATTTTCACTAGGTAAAGGCGTGGCCGTAATGGGGAAATAACTAAATAAGGAAAAACACCAGGAGAATTATTGTCTTCTCAGTTCGAGGACGGACGATAATATCAAGGTATACCTGTATGTCCAATTTTCATAGTTGTGTGGTCCTGAAAAAGGACCGTTTGTTGAACTAATTTAAGGTAATATAGGGGCCAACATTGTGGGGGCTATATACTTTCATTCTGAATCAGACGAGTCTAAAAGATTAATAACTGTTTGGGGTTGAACATTCCACAAACCATCATTTTTCCAATATTCCTCTTCCTGTTTTAAGACGTGGTCTTCACATTTAGCCCAATAATCTTTGTCTATATTTAATAAAGCGAGATTAGCAAGAGTCTTTACATCGCATATTTTGAATGTTGTATTTTCATCTGCCACTTGTCCTTTTAATTTTGCCCAGATTAGTTCTATTGGATTTAAATGAGCATGGTAAGGTGGCAGCCTCAAACTTATATGACCGTGCTCTTGGATAATCTTATCTATTTGAAAAATCTTTGTCCTTTGTTTTTGCTTTACTAGAGATAGTAATTCAGGTTTTAAGTACATGCAATTAAATTGTATGTGTTCCTTTGTGAGCCATATCTTAATAGCATCTTTTGTACTGGATGACGTCGGGACTTTATCTTCAAGTGCAACAATGTTGTGGTACGCTGCATTGTCCATTATTAGGCAAGATGGTCGATCTAGTGATGGGAGAACAGAATTTTCAATCCAATGTCTAAATATGTGACCATTCATCTCAGAGTGATAATCCCGATTGTCTATGGATTTTGAAAGAAAAATGAGCTCTGCATTCTGTATTAGTCCATGTTGTCGACAACCTGCATGAGCAATTATCAAGCGCTGTCCTTTGCTGCTAGGTATTAATCTCTTAATCTTTCCATCTGATGACTGCCATTCCCTTTGGCTAGTGTGGTGAGCATTGATCCATGTTTCATCCAAGTACACAATATCATAACCTTGCTTGCGCACCTCTTTTACTTCACGTAAGTACTTGCTTCGCATGACTACTATATGTGGCTTCTCACAGATGATGTTTCGTCCATTGGAATACTTTCTGAATGTAAAGCCTGCAGCTCTCACATTCCTCCATAATGTAGACTTTGATACTTCAATACTGTTGTTCTTTTTCAGCGAAACTTTTAATTTTCTTATTGTAACAGTTGTAACATACCCAACATTTTGCGAATTTCACTTCTAATAAGTTCACTGTCGAAATTATCCAACATTTTTGCTCTTCCTTGTGATTTTGTATATTTTGAACATTGACGGTCACGTGCTTGAATCCAGCGATTAAATGACCGTTTAGATAAATCCCAAATGTGTCTTGTCCTATTCTCAGGGTTTTCTAAAGAATGAAATAATCTTCCTCGTTTAGCCTCTTTGCAAAAATAGTCATACATTTTTATTGCGATGTTTTGTAAACTGCAGAATTAAATTTCAAGACTCATGATAAATGTTATCGTTCCACGACTTCACCTATGAATGAACGGAAATGGAACACACAATTTCTCGTGTTTTTTACAAGTGTCTAATTGTGTCAAAAAACCACGGTAAAAGCGTGCAAACACGTAAATTTACAGTGTATGGATTTTTACTCGCTATTTTTAACTTAAAATACTGTAAACATTAAGTTTTGACAACATCAATGGGTCGTTATAAATTTATATAAATCAAATAAGCAACAATAATAACCAAATGTTTTTTTTAAATTAAATTAATTCCCTGTTGGGTTCTAATCATTATAGCTTTACATGCAAATTTTGAACAACTTACAACAAGCGGTTAAAAAGCTATCGATTTTAAAAGTTGGGCACGAGTTATGAAACAAGCTATAGAGTTATTTCCTTGTTGGACAATAGTGGTGATAGCTGTTCAATGATTTGACAAGCTTTGTTGCATCTTGAGTGTATTTCTTGAGTCTGTTTGTGAATTGTTGTTTGTTACTAGACTTCCTAGGTATTTAAATTCCTCCACTTGTTTAAGTTGTCAGCCGTCAATCATTATGTTGATGTTCCGTTCCATTTTTGTGATAATCATGACTTCTGTTTTGTTAATGTTGATTTTCGTGCTGTGTTGAGTGCCTGCATTGTCGTACTATCAACCCTTACGTATGCATGTGAGAGCTGGAAAACAACAAGAGACATAGAAACAAAGTTGAACGCATTCGAAAATAAATGTCTAAGGAAAATACTTGGTATAGCGTAGAACAAATTAAAAGCAAACGAGGAAATTAGAGAAATCACCAATCAACCACTAATATCTTCAGTAATAAAGAAAAGACGATGGTCATGTGTTTGACATGTGATGAGGAGAGATAATAACTCAATAGCAAAGCAAGCCCTAATGTGGGAAACAACAGGTAAGAGGAAAAGAGGAAGACCCAGATAGACACTGAGAAGAACATTGATGAGAGAGGCAAGAGCAGCAGGAATCGGCTCCCTCAATGAGATAGAGCTGCTTGCACAGAACAGAAACAAATGACGAGATTTTATATGTCTTTAAAGAATTGAAAACTGCTAGAATAACAATTTAGATAAGAAAAGGAGCATCTTGGTCTACGCCCTATATTGAGTTATTGAGTTATTTGCGGGTCATCGTCATTGCACTCCGAACATGTCCATAGGTGCTCAGATCCCCTCCTCAGCAATTCCCTCAGTGTCCAGCGACTGACGACTCCAGTTCTATGTTGGTTGATAAGTCTTCTTACACGGCCACTAAGTTTCTCATTTCTGGCTGTGCCCATCTTAACTCCCATTTCCATCATCCGAAGAAGTGACGTGGATCTGTGTTTGTCGAAGTCATGTGCTCTTCCCACATCTCGGAGGGCATTGATGATGTCCGCCCGATCCATTGGTTGCCCGTCCTCAACGACAGCGCAGCTAGCCAAACTGTCCGCTCTTTCATTTCCCCGTACTCCCGCATGTCCAGGGACATAGACAAAGGTGACCTTACGTATTTTGGATTTCTGCAACGACTCTACCCATTGCATGCGTACAGAGCCCGCCTCCACTTTTTTTTTATCATGCTCATCGAATCACTCAGTATACATGCATGGGTGTAGTCTTGTGACTCTAACCATTTGAATGCCTTGGTCACTGCCATCGCCTCCATTATCATGCTACTCGTTGTCATGACGTATGCACCACTGTCTTCCTTGACTATTCTGCCTTCCGAGCGTGCTGTAAATGCCCATGCACTTCTTTGGTGTCGTCTTACAGATCCGCCTTTATAGATGACTGCATCTTTCTCATGGGTGTTATCGCAGATGAGACCGTTGACCTCAGCATTAACCATGACCGGGTTCTGTTCCCTACTTTTCCTGTCGAGTGTGATAATACACGAGAAAGTCCCCTTGTATAACGTAGGCACCGGTATCCACTCCTTGCCAACGCTGATATTGGTAAGCCCACAGACCTGTTTGATGACTTCTTCTGCTCGGCCCACCCATGATTTGCCTCTTTTTAGCCTGGCACCTTTCTCTGTGTTGAGCACGTGGTGCAATGGATGCTCTGTATCTGTACTAATCTTCAGGTATGCTCGTGCTCTCCAGATCTTGATTCTTTCCGGTCCTTCAAACTCCCAACATGTGTCATCACCATTAACACTAATAAATTAATAGATAGATATATAGATAGATTGAGTGCCTGCGTTGTTAGGTCTATTTTCTTTGATGAACAAACATAACTATTGACGCCACATCCAAACAAATAAAAAGACAATTTCTCTTATTTCAAAACGTTACCAATAGTCTTCAAACATCGCTTTCCTTGTTTTCTTTCTTCTCAATTAATTTTGCAGACTACAGAAACAATTTAAGACCAAAACTATAATTGCGTTTCTCTTGGTCGAAAATCCGGCCACTTTCAGATCATAAAGCAACAAAATGAAGAAATAGGTCAAGGCATAGAAATGCATCAAAATGCAAAGCCAAAGTAAAGCTGATTATAAGGAGAAATGGTAAAAAAAGTGGTGAAATGGTTATTTACGTAGAGCTGTAAGCATACCATTTTTAAATAAATATTTTTTGTTAATTTCTCCAAGATATAAGAAATCATGGGCCACGCTAATTCAGCCAATCAAAATCATTTTAAAATTCTCGAAAAAAAGCCATTAATAATGTTACCATTTATCATGCATTGTCCGGTCCTTCAATCTCCCAACATGTGTCATCACCATTAACAAGTGCCGTGCCTGTTGATGTAGGCGATCATGTTTCTCCACACATTTCTGTCTCCATTTTTGTTTATCATTTCAAAAGCTGTCTTCATGCCTTCCCATTATCGTAAACCGTCCAGCATCTTTATTTTTTTCCCCTATCTATTCGTCATCAGTTTTTGCAGTTGCCACAATATGTTCCAATTGTTTCCTTCTCATTACTTGGCAGCCAAAAATTCTGATGCCTGCTTCTTTCTGATTTTGGAAATATGATTTCTTTTTGTCGCGGCCTTTTATTATTTTTTTTTTTAGAATATTCTCGTTACTCTTTTTTGTAGCTGCTTATCGTGTTATCAACATTGCTATATAAAAACACATTTCTGTGGCTTCCAGAGGTAGAAATGCAAACATACATATACAAAAATATACACACAAATATCATCAAGTGCAGTGCCTGCTGACTTAGGTGATCCAATCTCTGCCCAACTTTCTATCTGTACATTTCTTTATCACTTTTGTTTGTGACTTCCAACCATACCCGTAGCTTACATTGTCTGGTATCTTTATACTTGGAGATAAGCACAATATAAACTATTTCATCATCATCATCATCAAGCACCTGGCCTGCTGGCGTAGGTGATCATGTCTCTCCACAACTTTCGGTCACGACAGTTATTTATCATTTCTGTTGTTGACTTTCTGCCAAGCCATTCTCTTAAGCTGTCTGGTATCTTTTCTCTTTGCTTCCCTCTTATCTCGTCGTCCCTCAATTTTCCTAGTTGTTACAATATATTCCAGTTGTTCTCTTCTCGTTACATGGCCCAAAAATGATGATTGTTTCTTCGTAATATTGGAAATTCGAGAAAGGAGAATTGGGCATGGGACTGGCTATCCCATACTGTAAAAAAATAAGCCGAAAAAACTTCACAAACATGAGTTGAAGACCTATGCTCCACTGGGAGCTGAAAGGTAGAAGAAGAAGAAGAATATTGGAAATTAGCTCTCTCTTTGCTTTGGCCTCTTTCAGAAGGTTTTCATTACTCTTCTTAGTTGTCCATGGCATTCTCAACATTCTTCTGTAAAACCACATTTCTACAGATTCCAGTGATTTTACTATTTAATACTGAGCTCAATACCACACTATTTTAGAGCTGTGATTTCTGGCTTTGATTTGTGTGTTTAATTTCTATAGTTGGGTTTACCCGATGAACGCTTTTGCCGAAAAGTTGTAGTTTGTCTTGTCTTGCTGTTAGCTCAGCTGATCAATGCCATTTTATGTTTATTTGCTCTATTATATCTTTATTCTTGCTCTATCCTTCCTCAACCTGTCAGGAAGTTACAACATATTTCACATGTTCCTTCCATGAACAACACGTGATGCTTGTTTACTTATGTTACAAGTAATAGTTCGTTGTTTTTTTTACATTGACCTCGTTTTTTGTTTTTTTACATTGACCTCGTTTTTTGTTTTTTTTTACACTGACCTCGTTTTTTGTTTTTTACATTGACCTCGTTTTTTTTTTTTTTTTTACATACCTCGTTTTTGAATGCTTCTGTTGCTTTGCCCAGCTGTACAGGTTCCTCTCAACTTTCTTTTGTAAAAGGAAAAAAGAAACACCTTTATGACTTCAATGATTTGCATTCTGTTGTCCAATTGTCTGGAACTTGTTTGTTTAAGACTGGTTCCACATAACACTGAAGGAACGTTTGTCGTATCTTCTTCATGTCAAATATGTTGAGTAGTAGCTATTTCTGTCTGTGTGTGGGAGACATTTTTCGCCTGGTTTTTACACTTTTGCTGTGCTTCTGTTTCCTGATCTTAAATCACTGCATTCATGGACCTGTTCTGTTCATGGAATTAGTTTCACTGCAATCTGAAATGTCCCATATTCTCTCCATGTCACTAGCATACTGCCAGCAAGTACTGGCAAATTCTGCCGACAAGGTCGACTTTCGTGGGCCCTAATCGACGACACAGGCGACGATTCAAAACTACCTCCATTGAAAAGAGAGTGCATAATCACTTCCTTACTCCAGTTTCCTCGAAAACACACATTTAAAACAAACAAGGCAACCGATACGGTATAAGCGATTACGTTAGTCTCTGCAAGAACTGGGCAACAACACGGCTATGACGTTAGCAAGGTTGAACTCCAGTGCGAGCTGAGTCGACTGCATAGATGATAATTTCAGATGACATCACCGAAAAGTAAGTACCTATAATCGTTTCCACCGCCAATTCACTCGAAAAAATCGAAAAAAAAGCATTAAGAACTGACAAAACAAAGAAAAACGGTATTAATGATGTCAATCTCGAGGTCCCGCGAACATAGACGCCATTTCCTAGGAAGCTCAAACCATGGGCCTGTTTTAATAATTCCCCACTTATTCTTTGCCTGACCGTACTTTAGTTTTGTTGTGCATCTGTCACGTGATATTAAAATGGTTCCCATATTATTGAATTCACCATCATCATGTTTCATACCGGAGAGCATCGATGCCATGTCCTGCCACAACTCTCTATCCACAGTGCATCGTATTAATTCTGATAATTGTTTTCCGTGAAGCGACACCAAGCTATTTAGTATCCTCTCTCTCTCTCTCTCTCTCTCTCTCTCTCTCTCTCTCTCTCTCTCTCTCTCTCGTCCGTGATCTCTCGTTCCCTGTATTTTGCCACTTGTAATCAAGTCCAACTTTTCAATTGAGGTGTCTGAAAATGTTAATTCTTTCTTTCCTATAATTTTTTTAGGAGTTCTCTTTTTTGTTTTGAATTCACTAACCTGTTTAATACTGTGCCACTGATTTTCATGTGCATTTCAAGGAAACCAAACATTTGTTGCGATGTCTGCCTGTTCGTTGTTGGGGCTAGCGACTTTCTAACTTCCATCTTTATAATCTCAAACATTTTCTGTAACTCGTTTTCCTTCTTTACGGTTAAGGCTGTGTGGGACATCCACTACTTTCTAGGTATAATATCCGCTACTTTCTATGTGGGACATCCATTACTTTCTATCTATCTGGGACATGCACTACTTTCTATGTCGAACATTCACCACTTTCTGTTTCGGATATGTACTTCTTTCTAGGAAAAACATGCACTACTTTCTAGTTTGGACATCGTCTACTTTCTATGTCGGACATCATTAATTTCTATGTGGGAGGTTTCATCTCCATCTGGTCGGATGTTCTGAAATATTATAAACTAGAATTTCGCTCTTTCAAGAACTAGGAAGTTATGTGCTTGTTCATATTGAGTATCTTGACCTGCCTGTGGCGGTGGCGTGTTCTGTGTTGTGTTTAATTGTAATGACGTGTTTCAGTTTCAGTTTAAAAACACACCATTACAATAAAACATACAGATGACTCCATAAGAGAGTCTGGAGTCCTAGTCTGAATGAGCCATGATCGCAGAAGAAGAATTGTAATGACGCGTGTGAAATTACACATCAGTTAAGAAGATCATGGAAAGAATAAGCATCAGAAATAGACTCAAGATGCAACAAAACTTGTCAAATCATTGTACAGCAATCACTACTATTGTCCAACAAGGAATTTACTCTGGAGGCAAAACGGGCACTCTACAATACAATCTTCATTCTAACGTTGTGCTACAAATGCCAGTCCTAGACCCTAGATGCAAGAACAGTAAGACAAATAACCACTGCCGAGATGAAATGTGTTAGACGAATGATAGGAAATAGCCAGAGTGATAAGATCAGAAATGATGAACTAAAAAAAAAGTTAGGAATAATTCTCGCCGTAAACTACATAAAGAAACAACAGATAAAATGGTTTGGCCACGTGACAAGGCAGAAAGATCGAAGCACAACACAACGAACCTTTAATAAACGTTGCGAGAACACACAACCCAAAGGCCGACCACGAAAAAGATGGATTGACGGAATATTGAAAACACTAGAAAACATAACAGCTGGAGGGCCAATAGAAGACCAAAAGACCGCAAATTATATCTCTCCTCGACGCTAAAAGGTAAATGAGAAAGGAAAGACGAAGAAGAAGATGGAAAGAACTGCAAATCACAAAGGGAGGAACCAGATAAGAGCGTTATATAAGGAGCCAGATAAGAGCGTTATATAAGGAACCAGATAAGAGCGTTATATAAGGAACCAGATAAGAGCGTTATATAAGGAACCAGATAAGAGCGTTATATAAGGAATCAGATAAGAGCGTTATATAAGGAACCAGATAAGAGCGTTATATAAGGAACCAGATAAAGGCGTTATATAAGGAACCAGATAAGAGCGTTATATAAGGAACCAGATAAGAGCGTTATATAAGGAATCAGATAAGAGCGTTACATAAGCAACCAGATAAGAGCGTTATATAAGGAACCAAAGAAGACTTGTAAATCAACAAATAATCGCAGCTGTCAGTCGGAGCACACTCAGAGAGATACTGGAACTGATGACGTATAGATTTGTCCGACGTGCGCTAATAATAATTCTGATAACCAACTAGCGGCAGCCGCGATAGCTCAGTGGTTAGTGAACTGAACTACAAAGGACAAAAGGTAGGGTTCGATCTCAATCGACGGCTTCCAGGTTCACCCAGCTTTAATGGGTACCGGATTTTTTTTCTTTCTGGGAAAGTAAAGCGGCACGGAAGAAATACCGACCACATTACCCCAAAAATCATGTGCCGAAGGTCTGTAAAATATATGGTCACTAACATCATATTCCCTACACACCACTTGGCGTGACGGAGGTACTTTACTTACTAACTAACTAGCATCACCATATCTAGTTGTTTATATCATGACCACCAATTGACACCTTCGGTATGTCCTGTATGAATCTTCTAATCGCTCTATACTCATTAATCATATCTGGTTATAGTACGCAACCATGTGTAACAACTTGTTAAACAATAATCCATATTTATTTCGTGCTCTCAAATCTGTTGCTCTTTCTTGCTATAATTATATTTTACAGAATTTATTATTCCTACATCTCTCTTATATGTTTGCTGTCAATATTTATATTTTCTAAGATGATTTGTTCTTGATGCTTTACGTTGTCAAATACCATGTCTGGTCTATGAAAGTAAAAAGAGAGATGAAACAGGCTATATAGTTCTTTTGTTTCATAGATTAGAAAAAGATATTTGACAATGTAAAGCATCAAGAACAAATCATCTTAGAAAATATAAATATTGACAGCAAACATATAAGAGAGATGTAGGAATAATAAATTCTGTAAAATATAATTATAGCAAGAAAGAGCAACAGATTTGAGAGCACGAAATAAATATGGATTATTGTTTAACAAGTTGTTACTTATGGTTGTGTACTATAACCAGATATGATTAATTAGTATAGAACGATTAGAAGATTCATACAGGATATACCGAAGGTGTCAATTGGTGGTCATTATATAAACAACTAGATATGGTGATACTAGTTCGTTATCAGAATCATTATAGGGGACTGGTTGATCTCGAGGCAAGACACCGGCGTCGAGACAGAGAGGTTGTGGGTTCAAATATCGGCTGCACTAGTTGTGATTTTTATTTATTTTTCTCTGCAGCAACCACCCCTGGTCTCAACGAAATTGAAACGTCAATCACTCATGGACGGAAAAAAATATGAGTACCTCTGAAGACGGAGTTATCTGTCTGTGTGGCGAGGGACCCCTGTGCACACGGATGCGAGGGAAAAACGGATTAACACGCAAAATTAAGTTCCTAGTCTCCAGGGACTTCGTCAGAGGTCAAAGCTGGCGAACGCAGATAAAAAAAGAAAAAAAAACCCTACCACCTAAACGTCCATGTTTGTCTTGAGATAGCGATGGCAGGTGGTGTGATGATGAGATGATCAGATTCCAGGATATACACCCTAAGCCTTCCTGGATATATAAAGAAACATTTGGGAAGAAGACTTTGTGAGTCTGTGGTACGAAAGGGCACATACCACGTGATATGTTGCAGCAGGTCGCACCGAACAGGTTTTGGCAAGGGTTACGGAGGCGGTTGCTAAACAGTATGTCACGAAGCTTCCTATAGCGTTTATAAGCCACCAATGGTGGGTCGGAGAATAGAAGCCGAGTGGTAGGATCAGAGTGGAGGATAGGTATATGTCGTTTCAGAATCCGGAGTGGAGCCAGATTGTGAGGGTGATGGGTAAGAGAAAGAATAGTTCTGTTAGAAGGAGGGTGGGTGGTGGGGGTAGGAACTAGGGTGCGGGTAATAGAGGGAACTTCTTGGAGAGCAGATTCAGGGTACAGATGGGGAGGAAATAATTCCAACATAAGGTCGGTCTGATGGAGAAAGTTGTCGTCATGGAAACAGAGACGTTTATGGCTCAGGAGTTGGGGAAAAGGTATAAATCACGTCAGGTGGGAGGAAAATAAAATGCTGACACACAAAATAGAAGAATGAAGAAGATGGAAAATAGTTGATGGTGCCACGCCTCCGAGGATCACGTGTGATTTAAGGAAGGAGACCTGCAAGTCTTGCATGCGTGTGTGTGTGTGTGTGCGCACAGACAATATATATCCGAACAAATCTCTACCTGTTTCACACTTGCAGACAATAAGCCAGTAACCTTAATCCTAGATTATATACTATCTGAGTTATTAACTCAATTTTGGAGAGAGAAATCTATATATCGTACAAAACAAATACTTTCTCCTAATTAAACATAAAATGCTTAGAAATGATATTCGCAAAATTTTCTTTTCTCACATTACATATTTAACGTCTGTGAGTTTGGTACTTTTGTTGTTGTTGAGAACAAAGTGCTGGTAACTTGATATTAATCTGTCGACAGGTCGGCAAAAGCTAACCCATGAGAGCTTGTCTTCTTTAGCGCTGGAAGCTGGTACCAGAGCCTCTATCTATGGCCGGTATCTGGTGTAGATGGAATCATGATCGAGGGTAGAAAGAGGAGAGAAACCATGCTCATTTGAACACAGTCGTTGTTGTGCAGTTTTGTGTTGAAGATATAGATACAAATCTTCATAAACGCATGTAAACGAGTCTTCATTATCTGTCAATATTCTTCAGATATTTCGATACTTTTTTTTTTCTTGTTACCAGTCATTATTCATCATCATCATCATGTACCCTGCCGGTTGGCGTAGGCGATCATGTCCCTCCACAATCTTCTATCTACAGTGCATCGTATCAGTTCTGTTGTTGACTGTTTTCCATGCCATGACACCAAGCTATCCAGTGTTTTCTCTCTTTGTCGTCCGCGATCTCCGCGAGTCATTATTACTCTCCATAAATGTTCCCAGTAAGTCTTTGTTATAAATGTCTTTAGAACCATCTCTTTATCGGCAATTACTGTTTATAAGTTTCTCTATTTTGTCTGTGCTATAAACATCTTTATAATCATCTCTGTTATCGACAATCACTCTTTATAAGTTTCTCTAGTTTGTCTGTTCTATAAACATCTTTATAATCATCTCTGTATCCGTATTTATTTTATTAGTGTCTGTAAAGCAACCTGGGACATCAGTTATTATTTTGTTTCTTGTATTTTAAACAATGACATTCATTAAACAGCCTTTAATAATCCAGTAGGGTCAAGGCAAAGAAATGCACATAAATTAAATGTTGTATGTTTGTTCCTGCTGAAGACCTATTGAACCGAAATGTCGTTATGGTTTATGTTGCCCACTTGTTACATGAAGCTTCAACCATACAGTGTTTTAAAATACTTTTCCCTCGCTCTTTTTTTTCATTTCTCTATATGATCCAGAACTGGTGTAACCCAAACTCTTGTTCTTATATCGTCCTTTCTTGGTGTTCTTTCTTACCACGTGTGTTATTCTTCTCATTTAGGCTTATCTCATTTCTTCTGCAACTTTTGTTTTGGCTATCAATGTCTAAGTTTGATATAAGTAGCGATGTGTGCTCTCTGTGTATATAATGTGAACTGTTTATTTTCCTGCAATATAGCAATCGCTTGCCTAGCAATCTGCTTTTCTCAACACCAAGTACTCTGATGCCATTTGATGTTCAAGAGAAGATGGGCAAGCTCTCCGACGTAGGACTGCCTTGTTCATTTTACAACCGGACCTGACATCCAAATATCGATCAGACCAGCCAGAAATTGTTCAACTAAACTGTGTCAGACAATTACTATGACGATCTACATTTACCTGTTTCCAACCGTCTATGAAGATCTACATTTACCTGTTTCCAACCGTCTATGAAGATCTACAATTACCTGTTTCCAACCGTCTATGAAAATCTACATTTACCTGTTTCCAACCGTCTATGAAGATCTATATTTACCTGTTTCCAACCGTCTATGAAGATCTACATTTACCTGTTTCCAACCGTCTATGAAAATCTACATTTACCTGTTTCCAACCGTCTATGAAGATCTACAATTACCTGTTTCCAACCGTCTATGAAGATCTACATTTACCTGTTTCCAACCGTCTATGAAGATCTACATTTACCTGTTTCCAACCGTCTATGAAGATCTATATTTACCTGTTTCCAACCGTCTATGAAGATCTATATTTATCTGTTTCCAACCGTCTATGAAGATCTACATTTACATGTTTCCAACCGTCTATGAAGATCTACATGTACCTATTTGCAACTGTCTATGAAGACATACAAGTCCATATATATATATACTGCCGACTTCAGCATATATTTTGTCCAAAACATATTACAATATAGAGCCTCTGTGGCTGAGTGGTTAGTGTGCTGGCTTTCTGATAAGAAGGGTCCGATTTCGATCCTCAGCAGCAGCAGATTTCTTTTTCAGACCGACAAGGGTCCGAAGTTCACCCAGCCTTTAAAAATTTGGCACCAGAGATTTTTTTTCCTGAAGTAGAGACGACCTGGCGTCATACCGACCATATCAGCACAAAAATGTGCCGTGTTCATAGAAAAATATGGTCACTAATACCATATTCTCCTGGGACCTCGGTAGATTAGATAGGAAAACGAGTCCACTTGCTACCGATGTTCGGACAACACCTGTTAGATTCCCGATGAACAAGGAAGCAGTGTGAATTGCACTCGTGGTTGGAATAAAATATCCGACAGCCGACCCAGCCGCAGGCAGAAATTGGTACCAGAGTAGCACTCTGGGAAGCTGAGTAATGATGCCTCGCTCGTGAGTTACAATGCTCTAGGCGGCACTAGATAGAAGTTTCCGAACACATCTGGATAGGCGGCAGAGCACATATGAGTAAAAACCCGCAAGCTAAGACGCCAACTCAAGTCTCGCATCTTTATCGTTACCTCTACCATATACCTATATACCTAGCAAGGTGTGGAGGGAATCCTTACTTTACTATATTATAAAGTAAAAAAAGCAAAGCGCCCCGTCACGCCAAGAGGCGTATAGAAAGTATGGTATTTCTGACCATCATTTTTAGACACCTTCAGCACAAGATTTTTGTGTGATGGGGTCGGTATAATGCACGAGCCGCTTGACTTTCCAAGAAAAAATCCTGTACCCATTTAAGGCTGGGTGAACCCGGAAGCCGTCGATCAGGATCGAACCCGACCACACTTCCTTTGTAATCCATTTACTATATTATAATATATTCTAATTCTAAGTATAGACTTCATCATCATCATCAAGTACCGGGCCTACTGGCGTAGGTGATCATGTCTCTCCACAACTTTCGATCTCGACAGCTATTTATCATTCTGTTGTTGACCTTCTGTCAAGCCATTATTTTAAGCAGTCTGTTATTTTTTCTCTTTGCTTCCCTCTATCTCTTCGTCCCTCAATTTTTCCAGTTGTTACAATATATTCAAGTTGTTCTCTTCTCATTACATGGCCAAAAAATGATGATTGTTTCTTCCTAATATTGGAAATTAGCTCTCATTTTGCTTCGACCTCTCTCAGAAAATTTTCATTACTCTTCTTAGCTGTCCATGGTACTCTCAACATTCTTCTGTAAAACCACATTTTTACAGACTCCAGTGACTTTCTTGTCTGTTGTCCTATTATAAGTATAGACTTACTGTATAATAAATAGATACTGTCAATATATTACACAAGCCAAACTATTATCATTATAAACATATATTTTACATGTATTTTTTGTAGAGAAAATCATGAAGTTTTTATTAGCAAGTTCGATTCGTCTACTTGCGCGCTGCGTAACGTGACAGCACATGCCAAAACTATGACTTAACGCCACAGTACATGCCAAAACTATGACTTAACGCCACAGCACATGCCAAAACTATGACTTAACGCGACAGCACATGCCAAAACTATGACTTAACGCGACAGCACATGCCAAAACTATTACTTAACGCCACAGTACATGCTAAAACTATGACTTAACGCCACAGCACATGCCAAAACTATGACTTAACGCCACAGCACATGCCAATACTTTGACTTACCACTACAGCACATGCCAATTCTATGACTTAACGCGACAACACATGCCAATACTATGACTTAACGCCACAGCACATGCCAATACTATGACTTAACGCCACATCACATGCCAATTCTATGACATAACGCCACATCACATGCCAATACTATGACTTAACGCCACATCACATGCCAATTCTATGACTTAACGCGACAGCACATGCCAAAACTATTACTTAACGCCACAGAACATGCTAAAACTATGACTTAACGCCACAGCACATGCCAAAACTATGACTTAACGCCACAGCACATGCCAATACTATGACTTACCACTACAGCACATGCCAATTCTATGACTTAACGCGACAACACATGCCAATACTATGACTTAACGCCACAGCACATGCCAATACTATGACTTAACGTGACAACACATGTCAATACTATGACTTAATGCGATAACATATGCCAATACTATGACTTAACGCGAGAACATATGTCAATAATATGACTTAATGCGACAACACATACCCATACTATGACTTAATGCGTCCCAAACTTGTCAATAGTTGTTCTCATATTATGTTTTATTTCGTTTAATTTTTTGTAAAGTGTTAGTTTGAACCATCACTGAGAAATTGTCCAGTCGTTAGATTTTCGAACGACATGACGTCACTGCAAGCGGAATATTCCCATACCTGTTGCATCACCGCCCCAACAACCAACAAAACGTTTATCCAGATTGTTCATACTGTTCCATTGAACGTGCTGCGTTTTGAACAAAAGTGCGCAGCTCACGATGAACAAACTTCCGGTTCGCCGTAACGTTCGTCGCCAGCGGCAAGATCTCCACTCTGTTGCAGTACTTGCAATTCTAAACTTCTGTGTCTGTCTGTATAACATTTTCGTTTTTTTAAAAAGTTACTGTTACAAATGTCCTTTTATTTAGTAACTCAATGTTTCAAACTTGTTTCTTGTTCATTAAAAACTGCCTCAACTAAAGAGTAACTTATTTTGAGTGCAAGTAGCAGGGGGACCTGTGGTCAAGATGAAGGTCTCTGGGCAGGAAGGTCCCAGTTTTAGATTCTCAATTATCACTTTCTCAAAAACCGAATCACTGGTTTCCCTGCGGCTTTACACCAATCTCTGGGTATGATGTCAGCCCTCTCGAGAAAAGGCGAAAAAATAGGTCTCCTTTGTACGTCGTGCACGTTAAAGAACTCTCGGTTGTGTGAAAGTTGAAAAGAGTAGGAGAACATGTGTTAAGTGAAATCTATCTATGTTGAAGACGGATGTGTCGTAAAATTAGCGACACAACATTTTTACGCCAATTTAACGGGTGAACGCTAAAAATAAAAGAAGAATGCGGTTAGCAACACTTGTTTTTCTCACATTTTCTTTATTTCTGTGACATGTGAGTAGTCTTTGTGTTATGAAAGGTTTGTTTTAGAGCCACTGTCACGGCTAGTGCATGCACGATTCCAAACTAAGTTGTTGCTGAGTTGCTGCTGGGGTGTTGCTGAGTTGCTGCTGAGTTGGTGCTGAAATGTTGCTGAGGTGCTTTTGAGTTGCTTCTGAGCTGCTGCTGAGTTGCTGCTATATGTCCAACAGCATCCGAGCTGAAGGTGTTAGCCAGACGTAGCTAAATAGGTGTTTCAAGATCAGTGAACCAGAAAAAATCAAGATCCCACTCCCACCTCGTGGTAGCTCCCCTGGACAAGTCAGCAACGATCGCAGGGGAGAAGCAACCCGGTACTCAAATATGCCATGTTGAAGTCGGATGTACTGAGTTGAAATCTTTAAAAACGCAGCTTGTAAACCACAACATATCTACACACATGTAACCTCCTCTTAAGGGGTAGGGGGTAATACAGATAAGTAGGCATCGGGCAAATGCTGTAGAAGATGATGGAGTAGCTAAACAAAGTTTTAGTGTTTGTTTTAGCGAGGAATCCTGACATTTGGTGGTACAACTGTGTGGCCTGGCTACGTATGTTTTGTCTTATTGTTTGTTTAGTTGATACTATCTTGATATATTGAAAAACTGTTTGCCGCTTTGTCATATTTCTCATATTTCCATGTTTGCCAGATTTGCATATTTGTCATTTTTCTATATTTATCATGTTTCTATATTTGTCATGTTTCTATATTTGTCATGTTTTCATATTTGTCATTTCCCCCGTGGCTACAGGGACCCAAATGATTAGGGAGAACAGCCACTGTTACCTGCCACGTATGTTGTAAAACGAAACTAAGGAAGGATTGTAATCGTCGCCTGTGCTGTCGAGTAGGACATGCACGGAGCGACCTTGTCAACATAATTTGATGATGCATTTTGGGAAATATGACAAGTGGTGGGTTGGATATGGGGAATTCCTGACTACAGTGAAACTGATTCCATGGACAGAATAGAATAGAATAGAATAGAATAGAATAGAATAGAACCATATTTGTCATGTTTCCATGTCTGCCATGTTTAATATTTGTCATGTTTCCACGTGTATCATGTTTCCATATCTGTCATGTGCCCACATTTGTCATATTTTTATATTCGTCATGCTGCCACATATGCACTGTTTCTATATTCGTCATGCTGCCACATATGCACTGTTTCTATATTCGTCATGTTTCATCTGCCACGAAGTATCATCTTTTGTCAAATCATGACATGACATCTATGCCTCGTGCGATCTAAATATAGAACAGAAAAGGACGAGGGAATGCTTTATATGTTCTTTAATTGAACACAAATATGCAACACAGATAGACAAACACAGACACACACATACATAAGAACTGAGTGAATAGCTCCAACATTCAGAGAAAGTATTTTTAGCTCAGTCTCAAATTTGAATCACAGAATTGTCATCGTTAAAACTCTGCCCCTCGGCAAATATCTGATCCATCTTTCTGCTTTTTCTGGTTTGTATTTCACAATTTTGTTTCGTAAACATGAGGACGGATATAACTAGGGCCTTCTTTTTAAATCTATTTTCATTCTATTATTAGAAACAGTGTTCTCTAAGCTCGCCATTTTGTAACTTGTTTCCAAAAACGATAGTTTTAATCTAGTCACACGTTTCAGGAAATAATGACTGGGTTCACTTGACGCTGTTTGTGATTGAGAATAATACATATTACAAAAGCATTTATAAGAAATAATTTATGATAACACTGACCGATATTTCTGTTTTGTTATCGACACCAAAAATAAACAGCTCCGGTCTTTGAATACAATTATCATCATGTGGCATGTCGACTGGCGAGGCAAAGATGTGCCTCCCCTTATCTCTATCACTTATGATCCTCTTCACATCTCATGTTGATGTGTTTCCATGCCAGAATGTTAAACTGTCTAACATTTCTTTCACCTTTGTCTTCCGTGCTTCTCTTTCCTTCTTCGTTTCCTGTTGTTACAATATTTCAACGTAGTCTCTTCTCACGACGTGGTCAATGAAGACTAATATATCTTTTTTTTTTCTAACGAGCTTTAAACGCTCGCATTGTGACTGGTCACATTCAAGACACCTTCATCGTCTATTTAGCCGTCCATGGTATACTCAACATCCTCACGAAGAACCCGAAGAGGGCAAGAAAGATCCCAGAAACGCCAGGAGGTGGCGTATAGGAAATATGGTGTTAGTGGCTTGATTTTTTTTATAGACCCCTGCATGTTACTTTCGACTTCAAAAAAGCATTTGATAGTATTCATAGAGATTCTTTGTGGAAAATTCTGAAGCAATGTGGTTTACCATCAAAAATCATAAATATTATCAAAGACATGTATGATGGTTACACATGTGCAGTTCGAACAGAGGAAGGACTGAGCGAATGTTTCCCAATAGAAACTGGGGTTAAACAAGGATGTATTTTATCGCCCTTGTTATTTGGAATTGTTATGGACTTCATAATGAAGAAATGCTGCACTGGTAATAAAGGCATCGAATGGATACAAGGAGACCATTTGGAGGACCTCGACTTTGCTGATGACATAGTTCTCATCAGCAGTCAGATAAAAACGATGCAGGAAAACACAAATGAACTATCATCAATAGCCAGCAAAATTGGGCTTGAGGTCAATCATGAAAAGACTAAAGTCATGAAAAGTTTAATTCCAACAAGTGACAAAATATACATGGAAAACAAACCAGTAGAAGAGATCGATCACTTTATCTTGGATCTATCTTGGAAGTCACATTGATCGAGAAGGGGATACGAGCAAAGAAATTAGAATCAGACTGGCTAAAGCAGCAATGTCTTTCAGAAGCCTTGAAAAGTTGTGGAAATCAAAACTCATTAGCACAAACACAAAACTTAGGCTATTCAAATCAAATGTACTATCAACCCTTACGTATGCGTGTGAAAGCTGGAAAACAACAAGAGATATAGAAACAAAGTTGAACGCATTCGAAAATAAATGTCTAAGGAAAATACTTGGTATAGAATGGAACGAATTCAAAACAAACGAGGAAATTAGAGAAATCGCCAATCAACCACTAATATCTTCAGTAATAAAGAAAAGACGATGGTCATACGTTGGACATGTGATGAGAAGAGATAATAATCGAATAGCAAAGCAAGCCCTCATATGGGAAACAACAGGTAAAAGAAAAAGAGGAAGACCCAGGGAGACACTGAGAAGAACATTGATGAGAGAGGCAAGAGCAGCAGGAATCCGCTCCCTCAATGAGATAGAACTGCTTGCACAGAACAGAGACAGATGGCGAGATTTGATAAAATATCTTTAAAAGAAAACTGCTAGAACAAAAATTCATATAGGAGAAGGTGTATCTTGGTCTACGCCCTATGGGCCGGTTACGGCTCGAAAGGTCAATAGATAGATAGATAGATGTTACTTTACGGGCAATATGACCGGCACAACGTCAGTGCCGTCTTCCTTTCCCAGAAAAATCCGGTATCTATTGCAGTCAGAATGAACCTGGAGGCCGTCGATCAGGATCGAACTCGATCTTTGCCCTTAGTAGTCCAGCTCACTATTTACTGAACTACCGGCAACAATAACAACAAAAAGGGAATAAGAGAACACACATTTGTTGATGGTGGAAACTCCATATTGTTGTTACTTTCCCCAGTACTGTAATAGTACCTTTGTGCCTGTGTAACTGATATACTTCAGAATCGCAGTTCTCATGTCTTCACTAATCTTCTTTCTGCTGGTTGAATAATCGACCGTGGTTCATTTCCGATTGACAGAACCGGATAGCTGTAACATTAAATAGCTCTATTTCTTACTTAAATTAGCGTAGATTTGTTGCACGTTTCACTTTTCGCTATGAAATATTTTAAGTCACAATTAGGGAGAGAGGTTTATGTAGACAATTGTGGATAGCTTGGGGAATAATTGCAGTGCTGCGGTAAAACATGTCGTGTTATGAGTGTATGTCCCTGTATATGTCGTGTTCTGAGTGTATGTCCCTGTACATGTCGTGTTCTGAGTGTATGTCCCTGTACATGTCGTGTTCTGAGTGTATGTCCCTGTACATGTCGTGTTCTGAGTGTATGTCCCTGTACATGTCGTGTTCTGAGTGTATGTCCCTGTACATGTCGTGTTCTGAGTGTATGTCCCTGTACATGTCGTGTTCTGAGTGTATGTCCCTGTACATGTCGTGTTCTGAGTGTATGTCCCTGTACATGTCGTGTTCTGAGTGTATGTCCCACTACATATCGTGTTCTGAGTGTATGTCCCTGTACATGTCGTGTTCTGAGTGTATGTCCCAGTACATGCCATGTTCTCAGTCCTGTCCCACTACATGTTGTGTTCTTAGTGCCTGCCCCAGTACATGTCGTGTTCTTAGTGCCTGTCCCAGTACATGTCGTGTTCTTAGTGCCTGCTCCAGTACATGTCGTATTCTAAGCACATGTCTCAGTCCATGTTATGTTCTAAGTGCTTTTTTGTGTTTACCGTTATGTTATATTCTATTTTAAGACCTAGATTAGATTTTCTCTTGAACATATCCAGTTTTGTAACGACTTTCTGAAATTATGGAACTGATTTTGTCTGACAACCAATTCCTCATTCTCTTGTTGCAGTACAATAGTGAAAATAATGTTCTACCTTGATTGATTGCAACTGCAATCTTACAAGCGCGGTATTGTGCTCCTAGGACAATGCTCTTCCATGAACAGCTTAATCGACCGGTTATCAAACATCTCTTGTATCGTTTTTGAGATGGAGGCAGCGACATGCAGGGGCATTCGCTTCTCGTGATAACACACCGAGGTTCTGAACATGTCTTACTTTTTTTTTTATCGAAAAAAAAATATTGAAACGATTCAAAAAAACGTCATCAAAGTAGAGTGTAGTGGACCACACACACACAAGGGAAAAGATGTTCAAAGCGAAATGGAGACACACTAGTTTGGTCTCCAACAAGAAACGACAGATAAAAGTACATCAACGAAGGTTTCCTGTCAGCAAATCAAACACTGTAGATCAGTTCTTGTATCAAGGATATAGGAGAAACATGGACATCTTTGTGCTATTTCAACATTAGTTTATATCTTTTACTTCACCATAACTTTCTATCTCCTCACCATAACTGTCTACCAAACATCTAATTTTAACTATCCAGTTTTCGCATCATCATAACTATCTAGCTATCACCTCATCATATAAATCTAGCTATCATTTCAGGATAACTATCTAGTTTTCCGTTCATCATCATAACTATCTAGTTATCCATTCATAACTATCTAGTTATCCCTTTATCATAACTATCTAGTTATCCCTTTATCATAACTATCTAGTTATCCCTTCATCATAACTATCTAGTTATCCCTTCATCATAACTATCTACCAATCATCTCATCATAACTTATACAGTAAGCGCGGTATTTAATAACTGTTTTAGATATCCCTAATCTACTTTTACTCACACATTAACCTCGGTATGTAAATAAAGTATGTCACGAAGCAACATTTACATTAGTAAATCTTAGCCTTAAAGCTCATGGTAAACGGCATCCCATAGCATAATATATTGTCCTAGAAGAGAGAAGAATCAAACTTCACCTAACTCCGACACAACATTTGGAGGTGGCCAGTGGTCTTCCTCGTGCTTATTTATCTTTCCCAATTTGTTAAATCAGATACACGCCACATATACAATAAACTACACCACTGAATCTCTCGGCAATTACTTTTGCTACAAATCAAACCCACTAGCCCGCACACCACGCGCTGACAGCATTGAGCATGCCACCTTCATTCCCCATACCCATAGAACGTCTCCCCATTCTCCACAGAACGTCTCCCCATTCTCCATAGAACGTCTGCCCATTCTCCGCAGAACGTCGTCTCCCCATTCTCCATAGAACGTCACCCCGTTCTCCAATAAACAAGCTCACAGACACTCTTATCAGCCTCATCAAATTCTAAAGTCAGTATCTCAACTCTAACGAGCTCTTCAGTTGCTGGGCATTAAGCGGAACCTACAGTATCATGGAACCTAAAATGTGAGTATGCCTCGATTTTCAAAGGGTATATAAGTAAAAGGTAAAGTACCCCCGTCACGCCAAGTGGTGTATAGGGAATATGGTGTTTGTGCCCATAAATTTTACAGACCTTCGGCACATGATTTTCGGGGTAATGTGGTCGGTATTACGCCCGCGCCGCTTTACTTTCCCATAAAAATCAGGTACCCATTTAAGGCTGGGTGAACCCGGAAGCCGTCGGTTGAGATCTAACCTTGTCCTTTGTAGTCCAGTTCACTAACCACTGAGCTATCGCGGCTCCCAAGGGTATATAGTCCGGGATATTTGGGTTGTTAACATGTTTCGATGTCATGATTGTTAATATACCTTGATGTCATGATTGTTAATATACCTTGATGTCATGATTGTTAATATACCTTGATGTCATGATTGTTCAATTAGTTTGATGTCATAATTGTTAATATACCTTGATGTCATGATTGTTAATATACCTTGATGTCATGATTGCTCAATTAGTTTGATGTCATGATTGTTAATATACCTTGATGTCATGATTGTTAATATACCTTGATGTCATGATTGTTCAATTACTTCGATGTCATGGTTGTTAACAAACTTTGAAGTCATGGTTGTTAACATGCTTCGATGTCATGATTGTTAATATACCTTGATTTCATGATTGTTAATATACCTTGATGTCATGATTGTTAATATACTTTGATGTCATGATTGTTAATATACTTCGATGTCATGGTTATTAATATGTTTTGATGTCATGATTGTTAATATACTTTGATGTCATGATTGTTAATATACTTCGATGTCATGGTTATTAATATGTTTTGATGTCATGGTTATATATACTTCTATGTCATGGTTATTAATATACTTCGATGTCATGATTTACAGTATTAATCGCTAAGAGTGAAAATGAGTTACAAGAAATGTTGGACATTATAGTGAAAGAAAGCAAAAATAAAGGACTAACCCTTAATAGCAAAAAGACAGAAGTAATGGTAACAACAAAGAAAAAAGGCATCATCTCAGTGAAAAATAAAGCCAAGTGAAACAATATTAAAACAGGTAAATAAATTTAAATATTTGGGAACTTTTTAACCTCAGACGGAAGATGTACAAAAGAGATGAGATGCAGAATGGCTCAGGCAAAAGCAGCTTTCCAAAAAATGAGGAAGATACTATGCAATCCATTTTTGACAATAGAAACAAGAAAAAGAGTTCTTAAATGTTATGTAGAGTCAGTCTTAAAAGATGGATGTGAATCATGGACAGTAGGACAACAAACAAGAAAATCACTGGAGTCTATAGAAATGTGGTTTTACAGAATAATGTTGATAATACCATGGACAGCTAAGAAGAGTAATGAAAATGTTCTGAAAGAAGTCAAAGCAAAAAGAGAGCTAATTTCCAATATTAGGAAGAAACAATCATCATTTTTTTGGCCATGTAATGAGAAGAGAACAACTGGAATATATTCTAACAACTTGAAAAATTGAGGGACGAAGAGATAGAGGGAAGCAAAGAGAAAAAATAACAGACAGCTTAAGAGAATGGCTTGGCAGAAGGTCAACAACAGAAATGATAAATAACTGTCGAGATCGAAAGTTGTGGAGAGACATGATCACCTACGCCAGCAGGCCCGGTACTTGATGATAATGATGTCATGGTTGTTAATACACTTTAAAGTCATGGTTGTTAATATACTTTGCAGTCATGGTTGTTAATATACTTTAAAGTCATGGTTGTTAATACACTTTGAAGTCATGGTTGTTAATATACTTTAATGCCAAGGTTGTTAATATACTTTGAAGTCATGGTTGTTAATATACTTTGAAGTCATGGTTGTTAATATACTTTAATGCCATGGTTGTTAATATACTTTGAAGTCATGGTTGTTAATATACTTTAATGCCATGGTTGTTAATATACTTTGATGTCATGGTTGTTAATACACTTTAATGCCATGGTTGTTAATATACTTTAATGACATGGTTGTTAATATACTTTGAAGTCATGGTTGTTAATATACTTTGAAGTCATGGTTGTTAATACACTTTGAAGTCATGGTTGTTAATACACTTTGAAGTCATGGTTGTTAATATACTTTGAAGTCATGGTTGTTAATATACTTTAATGCCATGGTTGTTAATATACTTTGAAGTCATGGTTGTTAATATACTTTGAAGTCATGGTTGTTAATATACTTTGAAGTCATGGTTGTTAATATACTTTGAAGTCATGGTTGTTAATACACTTTGAAGTCATGGTTGTTAATATACTTTGAAGTCATGGTTGTTAATATACTTTGAAGTCATGGTTGTTAATATACTTTGAAGTCATGGTTGTTAATATACTTTGAAGTCATGGTTGTTAATACACTTTGAAGTCATGGTTGTTTATACACTTTGAAGTCATGGTTGTTAATATACTTTAAAGCCATGGTGTTAATACACTTTAATGCCATGGTTGTTAATATACTTTGAAGTCATGGTTGTTAATATACTTTAAAGTCATGGTTGTTAATACACTTTGAAGTCATGGTTGTTAATATACTTTAATGCCATGGTTGTTAATACACTTTAAAGTCATGGTTGTTAATATACTTTAATGTCATCGTTGTTAATACACTTTGGAGTCATGGTTGTTAATACACTTTGAAGTCATGGTTGTTAATATACTTTAAAGTCATGGTTGTTAAAACACTTTAAAGTCATGGTTGTTAATATACTTTAATGTCATGGTTGTTAATGCACTTTGAAGTCGTGGTTGTTAATACACTTTGAAGTCATGGCTGTTAATACACTTTGAAGTCATGGTTGTTAATACACTTTGAAGTTATGGTTGTTAATATACTTTGAAGTCATGGCTGTTAATACACTTTGAAGTCATGGTTGTTAATACACTTTGAAGTTATGGTTGTTAATATACTTTGGTATTATAGTTGCGAATATACTTTGAAGTCATGGTTGTTAATATACTTTGATGTCATGTTTGCTAATATACTTTGGTATTATAGTTGCTAATATACTTTGAAGTCATGGTTGTTAACAAACTTTGAAGTCTTGGTTGTTATTACACTTTGGTATTATAGTTGCTAATAAACTTTGAAGTCATGGTTGTTAATATACTTTGAAGTCATGGTTGTTAATATACTTTGAAGTCATGGTTGCTAATATACTTTGGTATTATAGTTGCTAATATACTTTGATGTCATGGTTGTTAACAAACTTTGAAGTCATGGTTGTTAATATACTTTGATGTCATGGTTGTTAACATACTTTGGTATTATAGTTGTTAACATACTTTGATGTCATGGTTGTTAACATACTTTGGTATTATAGTTGTTAACATACTTTGATGTCATGGTTGTTAACATACTTTGGTATTATAGTTGTTAATATACTTTGATGTCATGGTTGTTAACATACTTTGGTATTATAGTTGTTAACATACTTTGATGTCATGGTTGTTAACATACTTTGGTATTATAGTTGTTAATATACTTTGAAGTCATTGTTGTTAACATACTTTGGTATTATAGTTGTTAATATACTTTGAAGTCATGGTTGTTAATATACTTTGGTATTATAGTTGTTAATATACTTTGAAGTCATGGTTGTTAACATACTTTGGTATTATATTTGTTAATATACTTTGAAGTCATGGTTGTTAATATACTTTGATGTCATGGTTGTTAACATACTTTGGTATTATAGTTGTTAATATACTTTGATGTCATGGTTGTTAATATACTTCGTTATTATAGTTGTTAATATACTTTGAAGTCATGGTTGTTAACAAACTTTGAAGTCATGGTTGTTAATATACTTTGGTATTATAGTTGTTAATATACTTTGATGTCATGGTTGTTAATATACTTTGGTATTATAGTTGTTAATATACTTTGAAGTCATGGTTGTTAACAAACTTTGAAGTCATAGTTGTTAATATACTTTGGTATTATAGTTGTTAATATACTTTGAAGTCATGGTTGTTAACAAACTTTGAAGTCATAGTTGTTAATATACTTTGGTATTATAGTTGTTAATATACTTTGAAGTCATGGTTGTTAACAAACTTTGAAGTCATGGTTGTTAATATACTTTGGTATTATAGTTGTTAATATACTTTGATGTCATGGTTGTTAATATACTGTGGTATTATAGTTGTTAATATACTTTGATGTCATGGTTGTTAATATACTTTGGTATTATAGTTGTTAATATACTTTGATGTCATGGTTGTTAATATACTTTGGTATTATAGTTGTTAATATACTTTGATGTTATGGTTGTTAATATACTTTGGTATTATAGTTGTTAATATACTTTGATGTCATGGTTGTTAATATACTTTGGTATTATAGTTGTTAATATACTTTGATGTCATGGTTGTTAATATACTTTGGTATTATAGTTGTTAATATACTTTGATGTTATGGTTGTTAATATACTTTGATGTTATGGTTGTTAATATACTTTGATGTCATGGTTGTTAATATACTTTGGTATTATAGTTGTTAATATACTTTGAAGTCATGGTTGTTAATATACTTTGATGTCATGGTTGTTAATATACTTTGATGTTATGGTTGCTAATATACTTTGATGTCATAGTTGCTAATATACTTTGATGTCATAGTTGCTAACATACTTTGATGTCATACTTACTAATATACTTTGATGTCATAGTTGCTAATGTACTTTGAAGTCATGGTTGTTAATATACTTTGGTATTATAGTTGCTAATATACTTTGATGTCATGGTTGCTAATATACTTTGGTATAATAGTTGCTAATTACTTTGATGTCATAGTTGCTAATATACTTTGATGTCATAGTTGCTAATATACTTTGATGTCATGCATCATGTTATTGTGTGACAAAAAGATGCATTCCTTAACCTCATTTATATAGTATAACGTGAGATATTTCATAACCGTCATTATCATGTGCCATGCTGGTTGGCGTAGGCGGTCAACCCTTCCACACTCTTATATCTACAGTACATCGTATCATTAAATCGTTGACTCATTAAATGCCATGACACCAAGCTATTCAGTATCTTCTCTCTTTGTCGTCCGCGATCTCGCTTTCCCTGTGCTTTGCCAGTCGCAACTAAGTATTCCACCTTTCTTTATCTCATGATGTGCCCGAAAAGTGTCGATTTCTAATGTTTTTCAGGCGCTTCCTCTTTGAATTGGTCTCTTTGAGAATGTCGTCATTGGTCTTTTTAGATGTCCAGGGAACTTTCAATATTTTTCTGAGAAATTCCATCTCTGTGACCTCTAAACGTCTTTTATTTCTTTGTCTACTGTCCATGATTCAGAATTAGAACTGATTCTATATAGCACTGAAGAACTCTCTTTATCACTTCTAACGGCATAGACTTGTTTCATTAAACTTTTTTTCATTTTCTGAAAAGTTATTTTGGGCCTGAGCTATTCTGATTTTTATTTCTGTTGTATATCTTCTACCTGATATTATTGTCCCCAAGTTTTTGGGCAGACAAATGTGATGCAGGTCGCGAACTGTGTGTCCACAATAGCTCAGACATCTTTCATACCTTGCTCTTCGTCTTCTCCTAAGGAGAGTTATGTATATTGGGCTACAGTACAGAGCGATGTTTGTGCATGTGCTTTATAGTCGCATCGATTGACCCACTTTTGTAAACATAATTGATGACGATGTACATCATCACAGCTTGATCTTCTTGTACTTTATGTCATGCCATGGTCGTTCGGGTGGATGGGGACACACCGTGGGTGTATAAGGAAGTCGCGACCCACACGGATCCTAGTATACAGGCACTACCTTCTTTAAAAATGAACAAGATCGCGTGTAAAAATTCATGAACAAGATGAGCACAATAAACTTGTTATTTGATTGAACATATTGTCTAAACTGCAAACCACAATCTATGTTCGCGTTGAGATTTATACTTTCACACCATCTCCTTTCATAAAGATCTGTTAGTTGTTTACGTTACGTGCTGACTCTGTGATTACCATTCTACATCATGTGCTGACTCTGTGCCAACAAAGCAGTCTCCTTAAGAAGCTAGGCCCCACGAGAATTTCAATCTCTCAGGACTCCTGGTCCCCGCAATCAAGAGCTTCCGTGCCAAGACCATATTAGTAAATCTGAGTGGTGTGACAGCAAGAACCAGTTGTAAATCTATCCGCCGACAATGCTAGTGAGACTAATTCTTTCTATCACGGTGAATTCTTAGATCTACTTGAATTTGTAATCTTTTTGTTGAATTATTAGTCTATTTGGAATCCAGTGGTCACTGACCAAACAACTTGATGATTTAGACTTGGCTGATGACATAGCTATCCTATCACACAGCCATCAACAGATGCAGGATAAAATGAGCATACTTGATGAGAGATCACAACAGCTAGGACTGAAGATTAATAGAGATAAGACCAACATTATGAGAATTAATACAGTTGGCAATAACCAAATAAAACTAGGAGAATTACCTCTATTAGATGTACACTCTTACATATATCTGGGCAGTAATATAGATAAAGAGGGAGGAACAGAAAATGATACCAAAATAAGGATATCAAAAGCAAGAGGAGCTTTCATTGCACTGGGAAACATCTGGAAATCCAAAGAAATTAGGTTAAATACTAAAATAAAAATTTTCAACGCAAATGTTAAGGCGGTCCTATTATATGGCTGTGAAACATGGAGAACAACAAAATTGACAATCACGAAGATACAGACTTTCATTAATGGATGCTTACGCAGGATAAAAGGATGGAAATGGCAGGACAAAATCATTAACATAGAATTATGGAAATGTACCAGTCAAACACCAGTGGATAAAGAGATACAGCGAAGACGATGGCGCTGGATAGGACACACACTACGGAAGCCAACTGAGAGTATTACACAACAGGCCCTTTTTGGAATCCCCAGGGGAAAAGAAAAAGAGGAAGACCAAGGAATTCTTGGAGAAGACAGATAGAAGCAGAGATGAAGATGATGGGGAAGACATGGATTGATCTTAAAAGAATGGCAAAAAACAGAACGACTTGGAAAGTGTTTGTTGAAGACCTATGCTCCACTAGGAGCTAAAAAGGTAGAAGAAGAAGATTAGTCTATTTGTGGGTAAATATTTGGAAGCTGCTTCGTCAGATTACCAGATGGCCTTAATGTTCCTCTCTAGCTGTAAGTATATACCGTAGAGTCAAGGTCAAGTACGAGACTTGAATCGGCGTCTTAGCACGCGAGTTTACACCCATATGTGCTCGGTCACCTATCTTAGCACGCGAGTTTACACCCATATGTGCTCGGTCACCTATATTAGCACGCGAGTTTACACCCATATGTGCTCGGTCACCTATCTTAGCACGCGAGTTTACACCCATATGTGCTCGGTCACCTATCCAGAAATGTTCGGAGATTTCTGGGTAGTGTCGCTTCACGCTTCGAAACTCACGATGCGAGGCGACATTCCTCACCTTCCCAAGGTAATACCCTGGTACCCAATTCTGCCAATGGCTGGGTCGACCGTGGGATCCGTCATTACCAGATGGTCTCAATGTTCCTCTCTAGCTATAAATATAAACCGCAAAGTGATATTCGTTTAATTCATCCATTTTCCTTCGGGTCGATGACGGCACAGAGAGCTAAAGTCAAAGGTCTCCACGACTGACGATCTGCTGCTAGTTCTTGATTGTTTCTTAGTCCCATGGTTGAGCCTTCCCTGGTAATTGTTCCGCGTAGCTATTCTCTTGGTCTGCCTTGTTTTCTTTTACCAAATAGTTTCCACATGAATGCCTGACGGGAAGTCTTTCTTTATTCTCAGCACATGACCGATGTATTTCCAACGCCAACTTCTTATAAAGCTCGACACGCATTCTTGCTTTTATTCACCATTTACCTGTTCATTTAAAATGTGTTCTTTCCAGCTCATGTTTGAGATCCTACGATGACATTTGTTTTCAAAGACATTTAATTTCTTATCTAAGATCTTGGTAGATTTCCAACTTTCACATCCATAATGTTGCACTGGTGTCACACAGGAGTTGGATAGTCCAAGTTTTGTTTGTTCACTCAGAACTTTGGATCTGCAGATATTCTACAGTTCGTTGAAAGCGTTTTATGCCTTCGTTTACTTACACATTTTAAAACATTAAATTAAATAAAAGTAAAGAGACGAATATTGGTAACGATCGCCTCAAATAACAGACTGGTCTTCTGAAAATTTCGTAAATTCACAGATTGCAGGAAGCGGCGCTTTAAGCGAAAATGTGAATAGTTGCTCCTCTGAGGACTAACCGAGTCAACAGGCCGGCAAGGCAGGACACTCGCAGTGAGAACAGGCATGAAAAGATAAAAAGTTGGCGTGGATTCAATTAACCAGACAAATATAACAAACTATCTGCAACAACAACACAATGGTTGTTTTATCCGAGTCCTGTCGATGATTCAACTGATCTATTTGGAAAGAGAAATAAAATGCTTAAAATACCTTGTTAAAAGGACAAAGCGTAATCTATCTATCTATCTATTGACCTTTCGAGTCGTAGCCGGCCCATAGACGTAGACCAAGATACTCCCTCTCTTATCTGAATTTTTGTTCTAGCAGATTTCAATTCTTTTAAAGATATTTTATCAAATCTCGCCATTTGTCTCTGTTCTGTGCAAGCAACTCTATCTCATTGAGGGCGCCGATTCCTGCTGCTCTTGCCTCTCTCATCAATGTTCTTCTCAGTTTCTCTCTGGGTCGGCATCTTTTCCTCTTACCTGTTGTTTCCCACATGATGGCTTGCTTTGCTATTCGGTTATTATCTCTCATCATCACATGTCAAACACATGACCATCGTGTTTTCTTGATTACTGAAGATATTAGTGGTTGATTGGATATTTTTCTAATTTCCTCGTTTGTTTTGAATTCGTTCAACGCTATACCAAGTATTTTCCTTAGACATTTATTTTCGAATGCGTTCAACTTTGTTTCTATATCTCTTGTTTTCCAGCTCTCACATGCATACTTAAGGGTTGATAGTACATTTGATTTGAATAGTCTGTTTCGTGTTTGTGCTGATGAGTTTTGATTTCCACAACTTTTCAAGGCTTCTAAAAGACATTGCTGCTTTAGCTATTCTCCACGTTTCATTAACAAAATCGTTTTTACGATATCTTCTCGTTAAACCTCTGATCAACAGTTCTATACCAAGCGGGAGAGCATACACCCTGATAATTTGGAAATGGCGTGCATCTTGCCTGAACGAGAATTTCTCCGGTCCTTTTAAACGTATTCTTTTATGCAAACTTTCAACAGTAACATTAACATTGAAGAAACATATAGGATGTCCTTGGGTTTTTCAAGCAGCTCATACGTGGCTATTTCTTATTGGATTTCTGTTTTTTTCCTTTATTCCAAATCAGCTCCCAAAATTTGCCGGAAGCCCCTTAACGACGAGTCCTAAAAATTGGTAAAATATAAACAAGCAAAAACTCTAGGAAACTTTTAAAAGCTTTGTCTTCATTTCTGGAAAACAATGATACATGAGAATGTTCCGTGGTCGCAATGTGGCCTGTGTTGTTGAAGTTTTTTTTTACATTGCATATGGGTTTTTTTTTTCACTTTTGTGGCAACAGCTGCATTAATTATGTAATTGCGTGCCATATTTGTATCAAATAACAGGAGAGAGGTAGAAACAAAATGTAGCAATTAAAGTTGAAATAAGAGAACTAGACTCTGTGTGATGCAATTTAATGATGAAATAAGAGTTATACTCTGTGTATAGCAATTAATAATGAAATAAGAGTTATACTCTGTGTATAGCAATTAATGATGAAATAAGATAATTATATTCTGTGTATAGCAATTAATGCTGAAATAAGAGGATTATACTTCGTGTATAGCAATTGATAAGAGAGATATAATTTACGCCACTTATTACTTACTGCCAGTAAAATTAAATGATTTTGCTGCTTTATTATTATTTAGGTAAAGTTATTTAGATAAAATTATTTAGGTAAAAATAGAAATCATGTTGAGAAAGAATTTGACGAAGAACTGAAGAAGAAAAGAGAGGAAGGAGATGAAACTTCACTGTTCATTCTAGTGTGGACGCTACCACAGAAACACGAGAAGATGAGTGAAGATGCTCACCAACACAACGTCTCACAATACAACCATAGAGTAAAAATAACACCTGCTTCAATACGTCTGTAGGGACAAGAGAGTCAATAGGTCTACATGACAATAGTAGAAATAAGAGAGCCTTATACATGACTATATTAGAGATCCGAGAATCATATACAT
The DNA here is from genome assembly GCA_032433765.1 of Megaustenia siamemsis. NCBI lineage: Eukaryota > Metazoa > Mollusca > Gastropoda > Stylommatophora > Ariophantidae > Megaustenia > Megaustenia siamemsis. The sequence goes on along the minus strand of JAVIAB010000051.1, from coordinate 155,992,570 downwards.
GACTATATTATAGATCCGAGAATCATATACATGACTATATTACAAATACGAGAGCCATATACATGACTATATTAGAGATAAGAGAGCCATATACATGACTATATTAGAGATCCGAGAATCATATACATGACTATATTACAAATACGAGAGCCATATACATGACTATATTAGAGATAAGAGAGCCATATACATGACAATATTAGAGATACGAGAGCCATATACATGACTATATTACAAATACGAGAGCCATATACATGACTACATTAGAGATAAGAGAGCCATATACATAATTATATTAGAGATACGAGAGCCATATACATGACTATATTACAAATACGAGAGCAATATACATGACTAAATTAGAGATCCGAGAATCATATACATGACTATATTACAAATACGAGAGCCATATACATGACTATATTAGAGATCCGAGAATCATATACATGACTATATTACAAATACGAGAGCCATATACATGACTATATTACAGATAAGAGAGCCATATACATGACTATATTAGAGATACGAGAGCCATATACATGACAATATTAGAGATACGAGGGACATATACATGACAATATATGAGAAACGAGGGACATATACATGACAATATTAGAGAAACGAGGGACATATACATGACAATATTAGAGATACGAGGAACATATACATGACAATATTAGAGATACGATGGACATATACATGACAATATTAGAGATACTAGGGACATATACATGAAAATATTAGAAATACGAGGGACATATGCACGACAATATTAGAAATACGAGGGACATATGCACGGCAATATTAGAGAGAAGAGAGACATACATGACAATATTAGAGAGAAGAGAGAAGAGAGACATATACATGACAATATTAGAGATAGGAGGAACATATGCATGAAAATATTAGAAATACGAGGGACATATGCATGAAAATATTAGAAATACGAGGGACATATGCATGAAAATATTAGAAATACGAGGGACATATGAACGACAATATTAGAGATAGGAGGAACATATGCATGAAAATATTAGAAATACGAGGGACATATGCATGAAAATATTAGAAATACGAGGGACATATACATGAAAATATTAGAAATACGAGGGACATATGAACGACAATATTAGAGATACGAGGGACATATACATGAAAATATTAGACATACAAGGGACATTTGAACGAAAATATTAGAGATACGAGGGACATATGCACGACAATATTAGAGAGAAGAGAGACATATACATGAAAATATTCGAAAAACGAGGGACATATGCACGACAATATTAAGAGAGAAATATGCATGAAAATATTAGAAATACGAGGGACATATGCACGACAATATTAGAGATACGAGGGACATATGCACGACAATATTAGAGATACGAGGAACATATACATGGCAATATTAGTGATACTAGGGACATATGCACGACAATATTAGAGAGAAGAGAGACATATGCATGACAATATTAGAGATACTAGGGACATATGCACGACAATATTAGAGAGAAGAGAGACATATAAATGACAATATTAGATATAATAGGGACATATGCACGACAATATTAGAGAGAAGAGAGACATATACATGACAATATTAGAGAGAAGAGAGACATATACATGACAATATTAGTGATACTAGGGACATATACATGACAATATTAGTGATACTAGGGACATATACATGACAATATTAGTGATACTAGTGACATATACATGACAATATTAGTGATACTAGGGACATATACATGACAATATTAGTGATACTAGGGACATATACATGATAATATTAGTGATACTAGGGACATATACATGACAATATTAGTGATACTAGAGACAGATACATGACAATATTAGTGATACTAGGGACAAATACATGACAATATTAGAGATACTAGGGACATATACATGGCAATATTAGAGATTCTCATAAAGAAACCAGCAAACATGTGTTAAGATAGTTAAATGTGTTGGTTATTGGGTTGGCTCAACTGTTGATTGGTTAATGACCAATACGGCTCGTGACAACTGCACCTAAGAGATAAGGTCAATGTAATTCTTCAAGTGTCCAGCAAGCGGTTATCTTCCCTAGATTTCTTGATTGCTTTAAGCTGGCCCCCCGATAATTGCTTTTATTTATATAACGTTATTTTTTGTATTTGTTATTTACTGGTTTTTTAGGCTATGTAAGAAAGAGTATTTCTTCTCGTGAAGTACTTGTATGTTTTTGTAAAATGCTTCTTTGTTGTCCGTGCTACTATCCCAAGATACATTGCGTTTATCGTGCTCGTGAGCTCTCTGTCGTGTGCTAGAAAATTAGAGAATTATTTCCCTCGTTCAGCCTCGTGATTGAAGCAAAGACTTGAGCAGTGTCATCTGGAGCGACCTCTCCTTTGTGATTTATGTTCTTGGCCTGCTATTTTTTTAATGTAAAACCTGTGGATTATTTATGTTGATTAAACACGAAAAGAGTGAGGAATGGCCACATGAAAGAGCTATACAGTATGTGTTTATATTGAGAGTTAACTCACAAGAAAGAGAGATCTCGTATAAGTGATCATTAAGTACTGTGCCTGCTGGGGTAGGTGATCATGTCTCTCCACAACTTTCGATCTCGACAGTTATTTATCATTTCTGTTTTTGACCTTCTACAAAGCCATTCTTTTAGGCTGTCTGGTATCTTTTCACTTTGCTTCCCTCTATCTTTTCATCCCTCAATTTTCCAAGTTGTTAAAATATATATATTCCAGCTGTTCCCTTTTCATTACATGGCCACAAATTAATAATTTTTTCTTTCTAATATTGGATTTTAGCTCCCTTTTTGCTTTGGCCTCTTTCATAACGTTTTCATTACTCTTCTTAGCTGTCCATGGTATTCTCAACATTCTTCTGTAAAACCACATTTCTACAGCATCCAGTGATTTTCTTCTCCGTTGTCCTATTGTCCATGATTCACATCCATTTGTTAAGACTGGCTCTACATAACATTTAAGAACTCCTTTTCTTGTTTCTATTGTTTAAAATGTTAGGTTTAAGTGATAGATAATTACAATTAATAAATCAAGGTTTCTTCCACGTCTCACGGCATGTGGAGAATTTGGTCATCGAGCCCACATTTCTTCAGCACTCAACGGCACATTTTGGATTATATGGTCCGAAGCACGCCAGACCGTCCTTACTTCCAGAAACATCTATGGTACCCATTTATAGTTGAGAGAGCGCCAATTAACGTTTTGATTAGTTCACTCACTTGCTGACAATAAGGTCCGAGGTTCAAATCCCAGTTTAGGACAAATATTGTTTCGACACAAAACGCTCTTAGTGTCCACTCAGCCTCTTGGGTACCAGAGATATCTGTTCTCTGGGAAGGCAGCAAGGACGAGAACTGGCCACCTCATGGAGCTTAAGCTAGGTACAATGACGTCACCTCATTACCCAACGGCAATCGATATTTGACTACCTTTACCTTATAACCATTGTTAGTGTCTGGATGAACCTCGAAGCTTCTGTGGCAGTGATGAATACAACCAGAACTACTTGTATACGCCAAAGTCCAAAATAACAACCTTTCCTCAACAGTTCACTGGATGAAGACGCAATCTTGGTTGCGTCCTGTACGCAGATTACTAGTTACCCTTCACAAACTCATCATGTGAGTGATCTTGCTCGCATGTAGAAGCCTTTACATAGAAGCACTTGTCATGACCGTCTATCTTTACACAACTCTGTATCTAAGTGGTTTCTTGTATAGTGTCTGAGCCAACTGCCGATGGTATGACATTCTGTATATTGTGTAAGAAAAGACGTGACTATCACATACAAGATAATCTAACATCTGTGGATGTTTTCTTCAGCAATATCACACAAGTGCATACACACAAACCAGTACATTATCGCGGAAACACTTTCGTGTGTTCTTGACTCAAACTCTTGAAGCGAATCTTTTTATGAACTCAGCATTACTCTCAGCCGAGTACAGTCCAACACATTACCGAAAACAGATTCTCAAATTAAGATTCAACATATCAAACTCGTGATATAGAATAATCTCCTATAACAAAACTCTTTCTCTCTCTCTCTTCTCTCTCTCTCTCTTCTCTCTCTATCTCTCTCTCTCATATCTCTCTCTCTACTCTCTCTCTCTATCCGCTATTAACTCCTCATCATCATCATCAAGTACCGGGCCAACTGTCATGTCTCTCCACAACTTTCGATCTCGGCAGCTATTTATCATTTCTGTTGTTGACCTTCTGCTAAGTCATTCTCTTAAGTTGTCTGGTATTTTTTCTCTTTGCTTCCCTCTATCTCTTCGTCCCTCGATTTTTCCAGTTGTTACAATATATTCCAGTTGTTCTCTTCTCATTACATGGCCAAAAAATGATATTGTTTCTTCCTAATATTGGATATTAGCTCTACTTTTTGCTTTGACCTCTTTCAGAACATTTTCACTACTCTTCTTAGCTGCCCATGGTATTATCAACATTCTTCTGTAAAACCACATTTCTACAGACTCCAGTGATTTTCTTGTCTGTTGTCCTATTGTCCATGATTCACATTCATATGTTAAGACTGGCTCTACATAACATTTAAGAACTCATTTTCTTGTTTCTATTGTTAAAAATGGATTGCATAGTATCTTCATCATTTTTTTAAAGCTGCTTTTGCCTGAGCCATTCTTCATCTCACCTCTTTTAACTCCTCATACTCGTCTAATTTTAAAGTCTCACGAATTCTTCTCTTTTCTAAGCTCATCATAACTTCCATAAATAGTTCATCCTGCCAAGTTTGGCCCATGCTATATTAGCCATTCTCCATTGGTCATTTCCTGCAATAGTATCCTCCGAGCTGACATGTTCCAACCTATTTATGTAGCGTGACTCTCATGTCATCAATAGGAAAGTTTTGTTTGTTTGGTTGATAGGATCATCATCACTGCACACTGGACGAGTCCATAAGAGCTCCGATATCCCCCTCGAGAACATCCGAGGAGAACCCTGGCCCACGTGCACGAACTCCGTAACACGGCCTGAGATCCTCGGGGTGGGTATGTTTTTTTGCTGAAAATTTTGCCTGGGCAGTGGCCATATGGCCAACTCTTTTTCGATTGTAACTGTCAAGGGTTCTTTAACGTGCGCAAGTGCACACAAGGTGCTCCTGTTTATTGTCGTTATCAGAGAGGGCTAGACACCGGATCTCACTACCCAAGAGATCAAGGGAGGATAAAGTCATAAATAAACCACGGATGACATTTTTTTCATATTTTTGAAAAACCGACCCCGTTTCTGTTGGGCAGTGACCCGGATCTTTCCTGCCTTGAGGCCGACCTCCTACCTATAGACTACCAATGGTCCTAGCAAAGGTCTGATATCTCAACATCACTTGTGTGCAATACGTGTCAAGTGGTGTGTAGGTAGGCTAAAACAATTGTGTCCATTAACCAACATTAGCCAGAGACTATGTTTGATCTCAGACTGGCTCAGGCAAAAGCAATTTTCCAAAACATGAGGAAGATACTATGCAATCCATTTGTGACAATAGAAACAAGAAAAAGAACTCTTAAATGTTATGTAGAATCAGTCTTAACATATGGATGTGAATCATGGACAATAGGACAACAGACATGAAAATCACTGGAGTCTGTAGAAATGTGGTTTTACAGAAGAATGTTGAGAGTACCATGGAGAGCTAAGAAGAGTAATGAGAACGTTATGAAAGAGGCCAAAGCAAAAAGAGAGCTCATTTCTAATATTAGGAAGAAACAATGATCATTTTTCGGAGAGGTAATGAGAAGAGAAAGACTGGAATATATTGTGACAACTGGGAAAACTGAGAGACGAAGAGATAGAGGGAAGCAAAGTGAAAAGATACCGGACAGCCTAAGAGAATGGCTTGGCAGAAGGTCAACAACAGAAAGGATAAATAGCTGTCGAGATGGAAAATTGTAGGAGAGACATGATCACATACGCCAGCAGGCTTGGTACTTGATGATGATCATGATGATGTTTGATCTAGTAGTCAACGTTTAACACATATCTGTTATGATTTACCCTATAAGTAACTGTATCATGACTGATGAACCATCACTAGCACAACGTGCCCATCACAACAAACAATTCGCCAACTGTGAGAAGCGAAGCCGAACTCTACTGATCGGTAAAAGAAATGAACGGATTTAGAAAATGGTGTAGAGAAAATGGTGTAGAGAGAATGGTGTAGAGAGAATGTTGTAGAGAGAATGGTGTAGAGAAATGGTGTAGAGAGAATGTTGTAGAGAGAATGGTGTAGAGAGAATGGTGTAGAGAGAATGGGGTAGAGAAATGGTGTAGAGAGAATGGTGTAGAGAGAATGTTGTAGAGAGAATGGTGTAGAGAGAATGGTGTAGAGAGAATGGGGTAGAGAAAATGGTGTAGAGAGAATGGTGTAGAGAGAATGTTGTAGAGAGAATGGTGTAGAGAGAATGGTGTAGAGAGAATGGTGTAGAGAGAATTGTGTAGAGAGAATGGTGTAGAGAGAATGTTGTAGAGAGAATGGTGTAGAGAGAATGGTGTAGAGAGAATGGTGTAGAGAGAATGTTGTAGAGAGAATGGTGTAGAGAGAATGTTGTAGAGAGAATGGTGTAGAGAGAATGTTGTAGAGAGAATGGTGTAGAGAGAATGTTGTAGAGAGAATGGTGTAGAGAGAATGGTGTAGAGAGAATGTTGTAGAGAGAATGGTGTAGAGAGAATGTTGTAGAGAGAATGGTGTAGAGAGAATGTTGTAGAGAGAATGGTGTAGAGAGAATGTTGTAGAGAGAATGGTGTAGAGAGAATGTTGTAGAGAGAATGGTGTAGAGAGAATGGTGTAGAGAGAATGTTGTAGAGAGAATGGTGTAGAGAGAATGGTGTAGAGAGAATGGTGTAGAGAGAATGGTGTAGAGAGAATGGTGTAGAGAGAAAGGTGTAGGGAGAATGTTGTAGAGAGAATGGTGTAGAGAGAATGGTGTAGGGAGAATGTTGTAGAGAGAATGGTGTAGAGAGAATGGTGTAGAGAGAATGGTGTAGAGAGAATGGGGTAGAGAGAATGGTGTAGAGAGAATGGGTAGAGAGAATGGGGTAGAGAGAATGGGGTAGAGAGAATGTTGTAGAGAGAATGGGGTAGAGAGAATGGGGTAGAGAGAATGTTGTAGAGAGAATGGGGTAGAGAGAATGGGGTAGAGAGAATGGTGTAGAGAGAATGTTGTAGAGAGAATGGGGTAGAGAGAATGGGGTAGAGAGAATGGGGTAGAGAGAATGGTGTAGAGAGAATGGTGTAGAGAGAATGGGGTAGAGAGAATGGTGTAGAGAGAATGGTGTAGAGAGAATGGGGTAGAGAGAATGGTGTAGAGAGAATGTTGTAGAGAGAATGTGGTAGAGAGAATGGTGTAGAGAGAATGGTGTAGAGAGAATGGGGTAGAGAGAATGGGGTAGAGAGAATGGTGTAGAGAGAATGGTGTAGAGAGAATGGTGTAGAGAGAATGGGGTAGAGAGAATGGTGTAGAGAGAATGGGGTAGAGAGAATGTGTAGAGAGAATGGTGTAGAGAGAATGGTGTAGAGAGAATGTTGTAGAGAGAATGGGGTAGAGAGAATGGTGTAGAGAGAATGGTGTAGAGAGAATGGGGTAGAGAGAATGGTGTCGAGAGAATGGTGTAGAGAGAATGTTGTAGAGAGAATGTGGTAGAGAGAATGGTGTAGAGAGAATGGTGTAGAGAGAATGGTGTAGAGAGAATGTTGTAGAGAGAATGGGGTAGAGAGAATGGTGTAGAGAGAATGGTGTAGAGAGAATGGGGTAGAGAGAATGGTGTCGAGAGAATGGTGTAGAGAGAATGTTGTAGAGAGAATGTGGTAGAGAGAATGGTGTAGAGAGAATGGGGTAGAGAGAATGGTGTAGAGAGAATGGGTAGAGAGAATGGTGTAGAGAGAATGGTGTAGAGAGAATGTTGTAGAGAGAATGGGGTAGAGAGAATGGTGTCGAGAGAATGGTGTAGAGAGAATGTTGTAGAGAGAATGTGGTAGAGAGAATGGTGTAGAGAGAATGGGGTAGAGAGAATGGTGTAGAGAGAATGGGTAGAGAGAATGGTGTAGAGAGAATGGTGTAGAGAGAATGTTGTAGAGAGAATGGGGTAGAGAGAATGTTGTAGAGAGAATGGGGTAGAGAGAATGGTGTAGAGAGAATGGTGTAGAGAGAATGGTGTAGAGAGAATGGTGTAGAGAGAATGGTGTAGAGAGAATGGGGTAGAGAGAATGTTGTAGAGAGAATGGGGTAGAGAGAATGGTGTAGAGAGAATGGGGTAGAGAGAATGTTGTAGAGAGAATGGGGTAGAGAGAATGGTGTAGAGAGAATGGGGTATAGAGAATGGTGTAGAGAGAATGTTGTAGAGAGAATGGGGTAGAGAGAATGGTGTAGAGAGAATGGGGTAGAGAGAATGGTGTAGAGAGAATGGGGTAGAGAGAATGGGGTAGAGAGAATGGTGTAGAGAGAATGGTGTAGAGAGAATGGTGTAGAGAGAATGGGGTAGAGAGAATGGGGTAGAGAGAATGGTGTAGAGAGAATGGGGTAGAGAGAATGGTGTAGAGAGAATGGTGTAGAGAGAATGTTGTAGAGAGAATGGCGTAGAGAGAATGGTGTAGAGAGAATGTTGTAGAGAGAATGGGGTAGAGAGAATGGTGTAGAGAGAATGGGGTAAACAGAATGGTGTAGAGAATATGATGTAGAGATAATGGTGTAGAGAGTATGGTGTATAGAGAATGGGCTAGAGAGAATAGTGTAGAGAGAATGGGGTAGAGAGAATGGTGTAGAGAGAATGGTGTAGAGAGAATGGTGTAGAGAGAATGGGGTAAACAGAATGGTGTAGAGAATATGAGGTAGAGATAATGGTGTAGAGAGAATGGGGTAGAGAGAATGGTGTAGAGAGAATGGTGTAGAAAGTATGGTGTAGAGAGAATGTTGTAGAGAGAATGGGGTAGAGAGAATGGGGTAGAGAGAATAGTGTAGAGAGAATGGGGTAGAGAGAATGGTGTAGAGAGAATGGTGTAGAGAGAATGGTGTAGAGAGAATGGTGTAGAGAATAGGATGTAGAGATAATGGTGTAGAGAGTATGGTGTAGAGAGAATGGTGTAGAGAGAATTGTGTAGAGAGAATGGTGTAGAGAGAATGGTGTAGAGAGAATGGTGTAGAGAGAATGGGGTAAACAGAATGGTGTAGAGAGAATGGTGTAGAGAGAATGGTGTAGAGAGAATGGGGTAAGCAGAATGGTGTAGAGAATATGATGTAGAGATAATGGTGTAAAGAAAATGGTGTAGAGAGAATAGGGTAGAGAGTGGGGTAGAGAGAATGGGGTAGAGAGAATGGGGTAAACAGAATGGTGTTGAGAATATGAGGTAGAGATAATGGGGTAGAGAGAATGGAGTAGAGAGAATGGGGTAGAGAGAATGGGGTAAAGAGAATGGGGTAGAGAGAATGGTGTAGAGAGAATGGTGTAGAGAGAATGGGGTAGAGAGAATGTTGTAGAGAGAATGGGTAAACAGAATGGTGTAGAGAATATGAGGTAGAGATAATGGTGTAGAGAGAATGGGGTAGAGAGAATGGGGTAGAGAGAATGGGGTAAAGAGAATGGGGTAGAGAGAATGGTGTAGAGAGAATGGTGTAGAGAGAATGGGTAGAGAGAATGTTGTAGAGAGAATGGGGTAAACAGAATGGTGTAGAGAATATGATGTAAAGAATATGGGGTAGAGATATATAGTGTAAGTTGAATGGTGTAGAGGGAATGGTGTAGAGAGAATGCTGTAGAGAGAATGGGGTAGAGAGAATAGTGTAGAGAGAATGGGTAGAGAGAATGGGGTAGAGAGAATGGGGTAGAGAGAATGGGGCAGAGAGAATAGTGTAGGGAGAATGGGGTAGAGAGAATGGGGTAGAGAGTATGGGGTAGAGAGAATGGTGTAGAGAATATGGGGTAGAGAGAATGGGGTAGAGAGAATGTTGTAGAGAGAAAGGGGTAGAGAGAATGGTGTAGAGAATATGGGGTAGAGAGTATGGTGTAGAGAATATGGGGTAGAGAGAATGGGTAGAGAATATGGGTAGAGAGAATGGTGTAGAGAGAAAGGGGTAGAGAGAATAGGGTAGAGAGAATGGGGTAGAGAATATGGGGTAGAGAGAATGGTGTAGAGAATATGGGTAGAGAGAATGAGGTAGAGAGAATGTTGTAGAGAGAATGGTGTAGAGAGAATGTTGTAGAGAGAATGGAGTAGAGAGAATGTGAGAGGGAGGATGGGGTAGAGAGAATATTGTAGATAGAATGGGAGAGAGTGAGAATGGGTAGAGAGAATGGGGGAGAGAGAATGGGGTAGAGAGAGTGGTGTAGAGAATGGTATTCATATATAGAATGATCAAATGAACATGATAAATAATGTGAGTTTATGTTGTGAAGTATCTCACGTGATGAAAGCTACCATACAAGTGGCATACATTATTAGTTTGTGTTGTGAAGTACAAAAGAGAAAAATCACGTGAAAGTGGAAAATAGTACGAGTTTGCACTGTGATACATCAACTGGAGTCATGAATAGCGAAACAAGAGTTTCTGCTGTGAAAAGTTTCCACAGAAAGTAATCACATATGTGTTTATTCAAGGTCAAAACCAAGTGCCGTCTTCGCATCATTGCCAGGATGCAATGAATCAATAATCTTTGTTGGTTCTTGCATATTCTGACCAGTTGTTATTTGTCCATCTCTTGAAGTTCTTCGACCATCGACAGCGCTGTCAATCACGTGTCCTCTCACCATCACACTGTCTCTCTAGAACGATCTTCAGAAGAGCTTTGTATTTGTTCTGTTTGTTTGATAATTGCTTATAATTTTATGATCGTATCTTTTTATGTGTTTATCACGTTCTTCGTAATTATTCCAGCAATTTTATCATATATTTTCCTTTTACTTTCAATTTTATCCATATGTACATGCAGACATTGGAGCCGTGATAGCTCAGTGGTTAATGAACTGGACTACATAGGACAAGGGTTCGGGTACGATACTGATCGACGGCTTCCAGGTTCACCCAGCCTTAAATGGGTACGGTATGTTTTCTGGGAAAGTAAAGCGGCACGGGCGTAATACCGACCACATTACCCCAAAAAATTGTGTGCCGAAGGTCTGTAGAATTATGGTTACAAACACCATATTCCCTACACGCCACTTGGCGTGACGGAGCTCTTGGCATTTTTTAAAATTCAGGCACGCATGGCTTCTATAGCTCGTTTCAAATCATGTGCCCAACTTCAAAACGCTATTACGCTCTAACCGTTTGTTAAAAACTGTTGACATTTTCCAAATGTTATTAGAATGCAAAAGACCCTTTAAATGTATATTTAACAAATATCTTGCAGCTGCAGTTTTCTTAAAGCGGCGATATTTCTTGTGATGTTTGTCAAAATTGTAAATTGTGAAGCCCTAAAGAATAGAAATTACCGTAGTTGCTGGTCTACGATTAATTTTCACTAGGTAAAGGCGTGGCCGTAATGGGGAAATAACCTAATAAGACAAAACACCAGGAGAATTATTGTCTGCTCAGTTCGAGGACGGCTTCGCCGCTGAATGAACGGAAATGGAACACACAATGCCTCGTGTTTTCTACAAGTGTCTAATTGTGTCAGAAAGCCCACGTGGAATGCGTGCAAAAACGTCAATTGTACCGTGTATGGATTTTTAATCGCTATTTTAACTTAAAATACTGTAAACATTAAGTTTTGACTACATCAATGGGTCGTTATAAATTTATATAAATCAAATAAGCAACAATAATAACCAATGTTTTTTTTATGAAATTAATTCCCTGTTGGGTTCTAATCATTATAACTTTACATGCAATTTTGAAAAATTACAAAAGAGATTAAAAAGAATATCGATTTTAAAAGTTGGGCACATGATTTGAAACGAGCTATAGTATACATTTCAAATACGCGTTGCTTTTCCCTGTTGCTGCACCATTGTGTGGATTTCTGATGTTGGCGTTCTGCGGTGAACATGTCCAGAGAGACTTTGTACTTTGTTACATGTTGTTGCTTTTTCCTTTCTGCCGTCATGTCTTGACCACGGCGCAGTGACACAGCTGTCCTCTTTGTCATTTGCAGTAGGTGTAATGAAATAAAAATGACAAGCAAAAAATATGGATTATATATGAATATCAAACAGACTAAAATTATAATCATATAGAGAATACTCAAAACTTACAAGTGAGTATCAAAGTTGAAGGAATAGACCTGGAGACAGTTCAGAGCTACAACTACCTTCAACCTACTATAACCAGTAATGAAAATGTAGAACTTAAATAAATAAAAGAATAGGAATGGTAAAAGTAATTTTAATGTCATGAAAAATATACTAACATCAAAACAAATAACACAGGGCTAAAAACTAAGAATAGCAAAATGTTATATCTTATCAACACTATCTTATGATGCAGAAACATGGACACTAGACATGAAAACAGAATAGACAGTTGAAGCCTTTGAAATGTTGCTTCATAGAAGAATAGGAAGAATTTGATGAAAAGAAAAGAAAACAAGCGATGAAGTTTTAAAACAATTAAAAATTAAAAGAGAAACTACTAAACATAATTCATTCACGACAAATGATATTTTTGGGCCATGTTTTAAAGGTCACAGCAGCCTACTAAAAACAATCTTGGAAGGGAAAATACAAGGCAAAAGAGGCAGACACAGACCAAGACTAACTTAGACAAACAGCATAAAAAGATGGACAGGTCAGCTTGTGACAACCTGCCCCATCAAAGGAGAGACATAACGGAATGGCGCTCCATGGTAAGTAAGCTTCGATGCGGAGACGACACTCAATGATGATGAGCAGGTGTTCCCACTACAACTAGCTACTAGTAGATCTAATGAAAAGACGAGGTCAGTATGCTCTGGTACCAGCTATAGACTTGAAGCTGATAAACGCCCGATAATGATCTGATGTCAGGTTTTTCTCCGAAAGCTTTCCTCGTGTCTACGGCTGCGGCACAGTGGATCTTTGAGTTCTAACTTTCCTCGTGTATTGGGTACAGCTGCTGCACAGTGGATGCTTGCGATATAATCTTCCTCGTGTGTTGGGTACAACTGCGGTATAATGGAAGCTTGCGATATAACTCATCTCGTGTGTTGGGTACAGCTGCAGTATAATGGAAGCTTGCGATATAACTCATCTCGTGTGTTGGGTACAGCTGCAGTATAATGGAAGCTTGCGGTATAACTCATCTCGTGTTTTGGGTACAGCTGCGGTATAGTGGATGCTTGCGATATAACTCATCTCGTGTTTTGGGTACAGCTGCGGAGTGGATGCTTGCGATATAACTCATCTCGTGTGTTGGGTAATAGCTGTAACACACTAGATCTTTGAGATATTAATGTTCTTCTTCTCCAAAGAGAACTTGTCTTCCAGGTCTAATGGAGATTACTCCGTCAGACTACGACATAAATGATTTATTTCATGATGTTTACCTGGCCAATGACATGATATTACATTTGAATTAACAAATAAACAAAACAAAAATGTACTCCATAAGTAGTCGTTTTTGAGGATCACGCATAAACAAAACACCATTATTTATAAGAATGGTTTTCCAGACTATTTGGCAACTTAGCTTTCGTTGTACAAGCACAGACTTTCATGTGACGCTATATTAGGTTATTACAAGTTTACTGCAAACGCTTACTAGATGTGACAGCATGTGAGGGTCTGAGAGGTGTTTCTAATATAACCTAGAAGACTTAGTCTTAGGTTGAACGGATCGCGCCTCGTTAAGACCAGGACAGCAACAAATATTCTCACACGGACATTTTTCATTCGACCTAACTTTTAAAATGGATACATGATTCACAAAACAAAAAGATTTGTTTAATATGTATAGTGAGATTATTTTAAGATCCATAAGGGGCATGCCTGGAATAACAATCGGAGGTCATAATATAAATAATCTAAGGTATGCTGATGATACAGTCTTAATCGCTAAGAGATAAAATGAGTTACAAGAAATGTTAGACATTATAGTGAAAGAAAGCAAAAATAAAGGACTCAATCTTAATAGCAAAAAGACAGAAGTAATGGTAGCAAAAAAGAAAATGTCATAACCTCAGTGCAAAATAAAGACAATTGGAACAATATTAAAACAGGTAAATGAATTTAAATATTTGAGAACTTTGTTAACCTCAGACGGAAGATGTACAAAAGAGGTGAGATGCAGAATGGCTCAGGCAAAAGCAGCTTTCCAAAAAATGAGGAAGATACTAAGCAACCATTTTTGACAACAGAAACAAGAAACAGAGTTCTTAATTGTTATTAAATTGAAGGACGAAGAAATAGAGGGAAGCAAAGAGAAAAGATACCAGACAACTTAAGAGAATGGCTTGGCAGAAGGTCAACTACAGAAATGATAAACAACTGTAGAGATCGAAGTTGTGGAGAGACATGATCGCCAACGCCAGCAGTCTTGGTACTTGATGATATGATTCACAACGTTTTTACAATGTCAGTTAATACCAGTGACAAATATCAGCGACAATTGTCAGCGACAAATATTATCAGCAACAAATATCAAATATCAGCGACAAATATCAGCAACAAATATCAGCGACAATTGTCAGCGACAAATATTATCAGCAACAAATATCAGCAACAAATATCAGCAACAAATATCAGCAACAAATATCAGCGACAAATATACAGCAACAAATATACAGCAACAAATATCAGCGACAATTGTCAGCGACAAATATTATCAGCAACAAATATCAGCGACAAATATCAGCAACAAATATCAGCAACAAATATCAGCGACAAATATACAGCAACAAATATCAGCAACAAATATCAGCTACAAATATCAGCTACAAATGTCAGCAACAAATATCAGCAACAAATATCAGTGACAATATTAGCGACAAATATCAGCAACAAATATTATCAGCGACAAATATCGGCGACAAATATCAGAGACGATATCAGCAACAAATATCAGCGACAAATATACAGCAACAAATATCAGCAACAAATATCAGCTACAAATGTCAGCAACAAATATCCGCAACAAATATCAGCAACAAAAATCAGCGACAAATATTAGCGACAAATATCAGCGACAAATATTATCAGCGACAAATATCGGCGACAAATATCAGAGACAGATATCGGCGAAAAATATTATCAGCGACAAATATCAGCGAAAAATATCATAAACAAATATCAGCAAGAAATATCATAAACTAAAATCAGCGACAAATATCAGAGACAAATATCATACACAAGTATGATAAACAAAAAAACATAAACAAATATCAATGACAAATACCAACGACAAATATCAGCAAGAAATATTAGCGACAATATCAGTGACACTGGCAAACAGTTGTTGCATGCTTGTGAACATAAGATTAAACCACTAGACGTCAGCCCAATATATGTTCTGAGACAATATTTATTAAAATGACCCTAAAGAATAGGCTATGAGATTAAAAGGTGACAGTCAATTGCAAAAATAACACTGACAACAAATGCTGACAGTAGAATTGTATTAATGTGTGACAGCAACGGTATTCAATAAACAGCGACAAAAGTAAGTGATAATTGACACTCTTACTAACCAGTAGCAGTAAACATGAGAATATAAAAGGCAAAAATAGACACTGACACTAACCAGTGACAGTAAACATGAGAATATAAAAGGCAAAAATAGACACTGACACTAACCAGTGACAGTAAATATGAGAATATAAAAGGCAAGAATTGACACTGACAATAACCAATAACAGTAATTATGAGAATATAAAAGGCAAGAATTGACACTGACACTAACCAATAACAGTAATTATGAGAATATAAAGGGCAAGAATTGACACTGACACTAACCAGTGACAGTAAATATGAGAATATAAAAGGCAAGAATTGACACTGACACTAACCAGTGACAGTAAATATTAGAATATAAAAGGCAAGAATTGACACTGACACTAACCAGTGACAGTAAATATGAAAGTATAAAAGTGAGGAATAGACACTGACACTAACCAGTGACAGTAAATATGAGAATATAAAGGGAAGAATAGACACTAACCAGTGACAGTAAATATGAGAATATAAAAGGCAAGAATTGACACTGACACTAACCAGTAACAATAATTATGAGAATATAAAGGGCAAGAATAGACACTGACACTAACCAGTGACAGTAAATATGAGAATATAAAAGGGAAGAATAGACACTGACACTAACCAGTGACAATAAATATGAGAGTATAAAAGTGCAAGAATAGACACTGACACTAACCAGTGACAGTAAATATGAGAATATAAAAGGGAAGAATAGACACTGACACTAACCAATGACAGTAAATATGAAAGTATAAAAGTGAAGAATAGACTCTGACACTAACCAATGACAGTAAATATGAGAATATCATCATCATCATCAAGTATCGGGCCTGCTGGCGTTGGTGATCATGTCTCTACACAACTTTCGATCTCGGCAAGTATTTATCATTTCTGTTGTTGAACTTCTGCCAAGCCATTCTCTTAAGCTGTCCGTTATTTTTTCTCTTTGCTTCCCACTATCTCTTCGTCCCTCAATTATTCCAGTTGTTACAATATATTTCAATTGTTCTCCTCTCATTACATGGCCAAAACAAGATGATTGTTTCTTCCTAATATTGGAAATTAGCTCTCTTTTTGCGTTGACCTCTCTCAGAACATCTTCACTACACTTCTTAGCTGTCCATGGTACTCTCAACATTCTTTTATAAAACAACATTTCTACAGACTCCAGTGATTTTCTTGTCTGTTGTCCTATTGACCATGATTCGCATCCATATGTTAAGACTGTCTCTACGTAAAATTTAAGAAATCTATTGTTCTGGCGATTCATGAATGTACAAAAAAGTTACGACGGTAGTTTAACTAACCAGTGACAGTAAATATGAGAGTATAAAGGGCAAGAATTGACACTGGTACTAACCAGTGACAGTAAATATGAGAGTATAAAGGGCAAGAATTGACACTGGTACTAACCAGTGACAGTAAATATGAGAGTATAAAGGGCAAGAATTGACACTGGTACTAACCGGTGACAGTAAATATGAGAGTATAAAGTACAAGAATAGACACTGGTACTAACCAGTGACAGTAAATATTAGAGTATAAAGGGCAAGAATAGACACTGACACTAACCAGTGACAGTAAATATGAGAGTATAAAGTACAAGAATAGACACTGACACTAACCAGTGACAGTAAATATGAGAGTATAAAGGGCAAGAATAGACACTGGCACTAACCAGTGACAGTAAATATGAGAGTATAAAGGACAAGAATTGACACTGACACTAACCAGTGACAGTAAATATGAGAATATAAAAGGCAAGAATTGACACTGACACTAACAAGTAACAGTAATTAAGAGAATATAAAGGGCAAGAATAGACACTGAAACTAACCAGTGACAGTAAATATGAGAATATAAAAGGCAAACATTGACACTGACACTAACCAGTGACAGTAAATATGAGAATATAAAAGGGAAGAATAGACACTGACACTAACCAGTGACAGTAAATATGAGAATATAAAAGGAAGAATAGACACTGACACTAACCAGTGACAGTAAATATGAGAATATAAAAAGAAGAATAGACACTGACACTAACCAGTGACAGTAAATATGAAAGTATAAAAGTGAAGAATAGACACTGACACTAACCAGTGACAGTAAATATGAGAATATAAAGTGAAGAATAGACACTGACACTAACCAGTGACAGTAAATATGAAAGTATATAACAAGCAAGAATTGACACTGATACTAACCAGTGACAGTAAATATGAGAATATAAAAGGGAAGAATAGACACTGACACTAACCAGTGACAGTAAATATGAAAGTATAAAAGTGAAGAATAGACACTGACACTAACCAGTGACAGTAAATATGAGAATATAAAAGTGAAGAATAGACACTTACACTAACCAGTGACAGTAAATATGAAAGTATATAACAAGCAAGAAAAGACACTGACACTAACCATTGACAATAAATATAAGAGTATAAAGGGCAAGAATAAACACTGACACTAACCAATGACAGTAAATAAGATAATAAAGGGCAAAAATACAGAGGGGCATAACACGTGGCAACAGTCAGGGCAGTGAAAGTGATAGTTTGTAACGACAATAACAATAAACAGTAACTAAACGGTGGCAAACTCTATGAGAACACCAGATCCAAGGCTGACCACGTAAAAAGATGTATTGGTCGAACATTAGAAACACTAGGAAACATAACACAGAATAGACCAACGGAAGAATGAAAGACTGCAATCTATATTTCCCCTCGACGCTGAAAGGCAAATGGAGAAAGTAAGCAGAAGGAAAATGAAAAAAAAAAATGAAAACGAAGAATGATTAGCGCGGTGAATGAATAACTTGCTGAAATGTTACCATTTAACAGCGTATACAACGAGATGGAATCTTAGACCCTGATGCACTCTCCGTGAGTCTTATTCAAATGTCTTCCGGTAATCTGATGTTTCTGAGAAAATGCTCCGCTGGCTAAATCACGAAAGTATCCTGTATCAAGCTACCATGTCATCAATGATACTTCACACTTCTCACAGATAAATGAATCAATTACTGACATGGTCCCTCGCTTCTAGACAAGTATATTAGATCTCGCCCGGGGCTCGCTATCTTGTGTCGTGCCCAAATAACGAGTTCAGCATCTTCCACTTAGCGGTGCTGGGAGGTGGGGCAAAGAGGGAGGGATATCGTTGGGTAATTGATGAAGAAAAGATCAGCTTTAGAACGGATACGTTGATGATTCATAGCTGAAACTTTGTTCTTGAATATCTTTGCTAATGTTCTATACTGTGGTTCTATTTTATGATTCTTTTACATCATCCGTGGTAGCATGACTACATAAGAAAACATTTCATATGTGATCCTGTTTGCTGACAAAGTTGTACTTTAGTAGTTTATGTCTTTTAGGTGGCAAGGCTTTAATTTCACAGTCCATGAATTCACAATTGTTGTTAGAATCAACATCACAACACACTGGACAAACCCATAGGTGCACCGATATCTCACCTCCAGAAAATCCGAGTGGAAGCCTCACCCATGTGCTAGAATTCTCCAGAACGTTCTGGATCTGTTTAGAACACAATATGTGCTTCTAGCCAGGTATCTTCTGGGGACCAATACCCTACAAGCCAACATCTTATATCATCACTTTACTGACCAACACCTTACTGACCAACACCTTATATCATCACTTTACTGACCAACACCTTACTGACCAACACCTTATATCATCACCTTACTGACCAACACCTTATATCATCACCTTACTGACCAACACCTTATATCATCACTTTACTAGCCACACCTTACTGACCAACACCTTATATCATCACTTTACTGGCCAACACCTTATATCATCACTTTACTGACCAACACCTAATATCATCACTTTACTGACCAACACCTTACTGACCGACACCTTATATTATCACTTTACTGGCCAACACCTTATATCATCACTTTACTGACCAACACCTTATATCATCACTTTACTGGCCAACACCTTATATCATCACTTTACTGGCCAACACTTTGTATCATCACTTTACTGACCAACACCTTACTGACCAACACCTTATATCATCATCTTACTGACCAACAACTTACTGACCAACACTTTATATCATCACCTTACTGACCAACACCTTATTGACCAACACCTTACTGACCAACACTTTATATCATCACTTTACTTGCCAACACCTTACTGACCAACACTTTATATCATCACCTTACTGACCAACACTTTACTGACCAACACTTTATATCATCACCTTACTGACCAACACCTTATTGACCAACACCTTACTGACCAACACTTTATATCATCACTTTACTTGCCAACACTTTATTGACCAACACTTTATAGCATCACCTTACTGACCAACACTTTACTGACCAACACCTTATTGACCAACACCTTACTGACCAACACCTTATATCATCACCTTACTGACCAACACCTTACTGACCAACACCTTACTTACCAACACCTCATGTCATCACCTTATCGACCAACACAATACCTGAACACCATCGTGACCACCATCATGAACAACGTGGCACATTGAAAGAAGACCTACTGGCATTGTTAGTCAGATAACATATGTTGTAGTCGGCCACATTATCCCAACGTTAGAGAGCCACCGACTTGCCATAGAGAGAAACAGGCAGTGACATCTTTGTTTGGTCTACCGCTGTCGTGGAGCGACCTGGGGAGGTTCAGTTTCCGTGAATGAATTTAGTAATTTTTAGTGGGTAGATAGATGTGTATAGTTCTTGTTTTATTGGTTAGATAGATTTATATAGTTCTTGTTTTATTGGTTAGATAGATTTATATAGTTCTTGTTTTATTGGTTAGATAGATTTGTATAGTTTTTGTTTTAGTGGGTAGATAGATGTGTATAGTTCTTGTTTTATTGGTTAGATAGATTTATATAGTTCTTGTTTTATTGGTTAGATAGATTTATATAGTTCTTGTTTTATTGGTTAGATAGATTTATATAGTTCTTGTTTTATTGGTTAGATAGATTTATATAGTTCTTGTTTTATTGGTTAGATAGATTTGTATAGTTTTTTGTTTTAGTGGTAGATAGATGTGTATAGTTCTTGTTTTATTGGTTAGATAGATTTATATAGTTCTTGTTTTATTGGTTAGATAGATTTATATAGTTCTTGTTTTATTGATTAGATAGATTTGTATAGTTCTTGTTTTATTGGTTAGATAGATTTGTATAGTTCTTGTTTTATTGGTTAGATAGATTTGTATAGTTCTTGTTTTATTGTTAGATAGATTTGTATAGTTCTTGTTTTATTGGTTAAATAGATTTGTATAGTTCTTGTTTTATTGGTTAGATAGATTTGTATAGTTCTTGTTTTATTGGTTAGATAGATTTGTATAGTTCTTGTTTTATTGGTTAGATAGATTTGTATAGTTTCTTGTTTTATTGGTTAGATAGATTTATATAGTTCTTGTTTTATTGGTTAGATAGATTTGTATAGTTCTTGTTTTATTGGTTAGATAGATTTGTATAGTTCTTGTTTTATTGGTTAGATAGATTTGTATAGTTCTTGTTTTATTGGTTAGATAGATTTGTATAGTTCTTGTTTTTATTGGTTAGATAGATTTGTATAGTTCTTGTTTTATTGGTTAGATAGATTTGTATAGTTCTTGTTTTATTGGTTAGATAGATTTGTATAGTTCTTGTTTTATTGGTTAGATAGATTTGTACAGTTCTTGTTTTGTTGGTTAAATAGATTTGTATAGTTCTTGTTTTATTGGTTAGATAGATTTGTATAGTTCTTGTTTTATTGGCTAGATAGATTTGTATAGTTCTTGTTTTATTGGTTAGATAGATTTGTATAGTTTTTGTTTTATTGGTTAGATAGATTTGTATAGTTCTTGTTTTATTGGTTAGATAGATTTGTATAGTTCTTGTTTTATTGGTTAGATAGATTTGTATAGTTCATGTTTTATTGGCTAGAATGATTTTCTAGTTTTTTGTTTTATTGGCTAGAGTAATCTGATCTATCTTGTGTTGTTTATCCACATACCCATCCCGTCGTTCCTCGCCAAATTCCTCAACACGTCATATCATGCTATTGTGCTTACGTCACAGTTGCCCCATTCTTTTATGATTAGCAAATCAATTTTATTTCTGACCCACTCCCTTCTCCTCTCTCACTCTCTCTCTCTCTATCCCACTCTCTCTCTTTCCATCTATCTCTATCTATCTATCTATCTATCTATCTATCTATCTATCTATCTATCTATCTATCTATCTATCTATCTATCTATCTATCTATCTATCTATCTATCTATATCTATCTATCTATCTATCTATCTATCTATCTATCTATCTATCTATCTATCTATCTATCTATCTATCTATCTATCTATCTATCTATCTATCTATCTATCTATCTATCTATCTATCTATCTATCTATCTATCTATCTATCTATCTATCTATCTATCTATCTATCTATCTATCTATCTATCTATCTATCTATCTATCTATCTATCTATCTATCTATCTATCTATCTATCTATCTATCTATCTATCTATCTATCTATCTATCTATCTATCTATCTATCTATCTATCTATCTATCTATCTATCTATCTATCTATCTATCTATCTATCTATCTATCTATCTATCTATCTATCTATCTATCTATCTATCTATCTATCTATCTATCTATCTATCTATCTATCTATCTATCTATCTATCTATCTATCTATCTATCTATCTATCTATCTATCTATCTATCTATCTATCTATCTATCTATCTATCTATCTATCTATCTATCTATCTATCTATCTATCTATCTATCTATCTATATATCTATCTATCTATCTATATATCTATCTATCTATCTATCTATCTATCTATCTATCTATCTATCTATCTATCTATCTATCTATCTATCTATCTATCTATCTATCTATCTATCTATCTATCTATCTATCTATCTATCTATCTATCTATCTATCTATCTATCTATCTATCTATCTATCTATCTATCTATCTATCTATCTATCTATCTATCTATCTATCTATCTATCTATCTATCTATCTATCTATCTATCTATCTATCTATCTATCTATCTATCTATCTATCTATCTATCTATCTATCTATCTATCTATCTATCTATCTATCTATCTATCTATCTATCTATCTATCTATCTATCTATCTATCTATCTATCTATCTATCTATCTATCTATCTATCTATATATCTATCTATCTATCTATCTATCTATCTATCTATCTATCTATCTATCTGTCTGTCTATCTATCTGTCTGTCTGTCTGTCTGTCTGTCTGTCTGTCTGTCTGTCTGTCTGTCTGTCTGTCTGTCTGTCTGTCTGTCTGTCTGTCTGTCTGTCTGTCTGTCTGTCTGTCTGTCTGTCTGTCTGTCTGTCTGTCTGTCTATCTATCTATCTATATATATATAATATATAAATATATATATATATATATATATTCATATATATATATATATATATATATCTCATTTCATACACAAGTATGTATATATATATATACAGTATATATATATCATTTCATACACAAGTATATATATATACATATATATATATATATATATATATAATTGCATACACAAGAATATATATATATATATATATATATATATATATGTATGTATATATTCAAGATGTATATATATATATATAACAAAATTGAATACTTTGACAACTATTTTATAGCAACTATTTTGATAGTGTGTTTATATCGTTTATATCATTTATAGCATCTCATACCACTGCTATTGATACATTTACTGTCTTCAAGCCAAGATTACATACAATAGTCCAGATAGAAATCGCCCTACAGTTATGTAGATAGAAATATTTTCCCCTTAATGTTACTACTTATGGAAGCACATAACGATTGTTTGGCCCAGAAATTATTTCCAGAAGATACTAAACTGAACGATCACTGGGGTGTAGTAGAAAAAGGAAGCTGAAAAGTTAAACATAGGACACTAGCATACATTCAATATTTGTATATATATTTATTTTATATATATGAAAAGTATTCCATAGGGTGTTTCTATATATGGACTTTTCCAGCAGTAACCGGCCAATAGGGCATATATAATATTTCATTGTTTCGAAAATTATCATAGGGTGTTTACAGAGATTTAATAGAATATATGTTTATATACATAATTCCCTTTTTTATATGTGTGTGTGTGTGAGAGAGTGTGTGTGTGGAATAAACGTAGTCGATCTCCCAAATAGAAAGCATTATTCATATAGTTGTACTTGAGTCAGTGGTCTACTTCATGCTGGCCGGAAACTCCGCCATATTTCCTGTTTTTCAAAACCAATATACTTCCACAAATAAGAAATATGTGAACATAAGAACGTGATAATATATGAGCTTGTTATCTCAGATAAGCCGATTTTATCGACTCTTATGTTGACTTCCTATTCCGTGAAGTCTCTCCTTTCAGCTTCTACATTAGTCGATTAATTTCAGTTACTACCGCAGAGATTTGGGAAAAGACGACAATTTCGTAGAGTGTGATGTGATAAACGAAGTGTGAATATGTCATTTTTGTGACAATTTACGTCCGTAAAGTGGGAGTGTATGGGCCGTAGTTGAGAAGAACACAACCGTAAAATACCAGCTCCGTTTTTGATTTCGAGGATCTGGCACCGTCAATTCTGTACGTTGACTATATCGATTCAGTAAACTCGATAGCTGACAACATATTTGGGTAATCTGAGGTCTGTCCTTTCCGTTAGCGCAGAGAAAGACAAATCTCCTGCCCCAGTCTGCCAGACTTTTTCCGCATAATAAGCCGTACTGTCAAATTAAGACTATTTCATTACAGGGAAAAGTGCTTATCCAATAATGTCTCTCGCAAAATGGCTTAGTCGAGTTTTTCTGGCTGTTATTCTTTCATCAAGTCATTTCTACTTTTATTTTTTTTTCTGTAAAAAAAATTACAGGCAAGGGAAATTTTGCTATTGATTTAGAATGCTAACTAGCAACATTAACCCCGTCTGTTTGCCGATGTTACTGCCTATCCTTTCTATGCACAGAACTGTTTAATTTAGAAGATTTCTCGCCACAGGAGAGTACAGATGAAAGGATTTAGATAAAATGAAGCACTAAATTAAAGGGTGAATTGAAATTTTATTTTTCTTAGGAATAAAGAGAAGAACACGGCAAGCATGCGCAGTAGGTAGGTTCTGAGAGGGGAGAGAACGCCATATTTGATATGTAGAAGAGATACAAGATGACTGTCTGAGGAAATGAAAGCAGCAGCAACAATAACTCCGTGGAGAACAGCAAAAACAATGGGAGAAATGAGTTATAAGAATTTATGATCTTAAGCGCATCCTCATTGAGCTATTGTCGCGTGCTGAGTGCGGGATTTCCTAAGCACAAAGATAGCATGGGGAAAATGCCGACGGAAAAAAAAAAACAAGGAAGAGAGAGATAGAGAGAAATAAATGAGAGAGATTATACGAAGCATTACGATGATTAACGTGTTTTCGTTCAAGAACAATCGTCTGCAATCATGACAGATTGTTTTGATCGATCATAGACTGAAGGGTGTCCGAATGATTTAGACCAATATTCTTGATAGCATGTGTTTATCTGCCAAATATGTAGACAGATCCGCCTTCAATATGTGGACAAATCTATCCCCAATATGTGGACAAATCTATCCCCAATATGTGGAAAAATCTATCTCCAATATGTGGACAAATCTACCTCCAATATGTGGACAAATCTATCCCCAATATGTGGACAAATCTATCCCCAATATGTGGAAAAATCTATCTCCAATATGGGGACAAATCTATCTCCAATATGGGGACAAATCTATCTCCAATATGTGGACAAATCTATCTCCAATATGGGGACAAATCTATCTCCAATATGTGGACAAATCTATCTCCAATATGGGGACAAATCTACCTCCAATAGGTGGACAAATCTATCTCCAATATGTGGACAAATCTATCCCCAATATGTGGACAAATCTATCTCCAATATGGGGACAAATCTATCTCCAATATGTGGACAAATCTGTCCCCAATATGTGGACAAATCTATCACCAATAGGTGGACAAATCTATCTCCAGTATGTGGACAAATCTATCTCCAATAGGTGGACAAATCTATCTCCAATATGTGAACAAATCTATCTCCAGTATGAGAACAATACTATCTCCATTATGTGAACAAATCTATCTCCAGTATGAGAACAATACTATCTCCAGTATGTGAACAATACTATCTCCAGTATGAGAACAATACTATCTCCAGTATGAGAACAATACTATCTCCAGTATGAGAACAATACTATCTCCAATCCTCTGTTGCCCTATTCCAGCTCCGCTGCTTCGATCTCATCACATTTCTCTTGTCCCACTCCAACAAATATTTGCTACATTTCTCTTGTCTAACTCCAACACATATTTGCTACATTTCTCTTGTCCCACTCCAACAAATACTTGCTACATTTCTCTTGTCCCACTCCAATAAATATTTGTTACATTTCTCTTGTCTCACTCCAACAAATATTTTCTACATTTCTCTGGTCCCACTCCAACAAATCTTTGCTACACTTCTCTTGTCCCACTCCAACAAATATTTGCTACATTTCTCTTGTCTCACTCCAATACATATTAGCTACATTTCTCCTGTCCCACTCCAACAAATATTTGCTACATTTCTCTTGTCCCACTCCAATAAATATTTGCTACATTTCTCTTGTCTCACTCCAAAAATATTTATTACATTTGACTTGTCCCACTCTAACAATGATATGTTACATTTCTCTTCTTCCTTCAACTACAATTCTCTTGTTCCAGTATAACTACATTCTCTTGTCCCACTACAACAACGATTTGTTACATTTCTCTAGTCCCACATCCACAAACTATGTGTTACATTTTCTTTTTTCCCACATATGTGCAACATTTCTCTTGTCCCACTATAACAACGGTTTGTTACATTTTTCTTGTTCTACCTTTACTAAATTTCTCTTGTCCTACTTCTACTACATTTCTCTTGTCCTACTTCTATACATTTTTCTTGTCCTACTTCTATTAAATTTCGCTTGTCCTACTTCTACTACATTTCTCTTTCCTACTTCTACTACATTTTTCTTGTCCTACTTCTATTCGATTTCGCTTGTCCTACTTCTACTACATTTTTATTGTCCTACTTCTTCTACATTTTTATTGTCCTACCTCTACTACATTTCTCTTGTCCTACTTCTACTACATTTCTCTTGTCCTACTTCTACTACATTTCTCTTGTCCTAAATCTACTACATTTTTATTGTCCTACTTCTACTACATTTGTATTGTCCTACCTCTACTACATTTATCTTGTCCTAATTCTACTACATTTTTATTTTCCTACCTCTACTACATTTCTCTTGTCCTAAATCTACTACATTTTTATTGTCCTACATCTACTACATTTCTCTTGTCCTAAATCTACTACATTTCTCTTGTTCTACTTCTACTACATTTCTCTTGTCCTAAATCTACTACATTTTTATTGTCCTACTTCTACTACATTTTTATTGTCCTACCTCTACTACATTTCTCTTGTCCTACTTCTGCAACATTTTTATTGTTTTACTTCTACTACATTTTTCTTGTCCTACTTCGGCTACATTTCTCTTGTCCTACCTCTACTACATTTCTCTTGTCCTACTTCGGCTACATTTCTCTTGTCCTACCTCTACTACATTTCTCTTGTCCTAAATCTACTACATTTTTATTGTCCTACTTCTACTACATTTTTATTGTCCTACCTCTACTACATTTCTCTTGTCCTACTTCTGCAACATTTTTATTGTTTTACTTCTACTATATTTTTCTTCTTCTACTCTACTACATTTATCTTGTCCTACTTCGGCTACATTTCTCTTGTCCTACCTCTACTACATTTCTCTTGCCCTACTTCGGCTACATTTCTCTTGCCCTACCTCTACTACATTTCTCTTGTCCTACTTCTAATACATTTTTATTGTCCTACTTCTACTACATTTCTCTTGTCCTACTTCTACTACATTTTTATTGTCCTACTTCTACTACATTTCTATTGTCCTACTTCTACTACATTTTTATTGTCCTACTTCTACTACATTTCTCTTGTCCTACTTCTACTACATTTTTAGTGTCCTACTTCTACTACATTTTTATTGTCCTACTTCTACTACATTTCTCTTGTCCTACTTCGGCTACATTTCTCTTGTCCTACCTCTACTACATTTCTCTTGTCCTACTTCTACTACATTTTTATTGTCCTACTTCTACTACATTTCTCTTGTGCTACCTCTACTACATTTCACTTGTCCAACTCTAAATACGGTTTGATACATTTCTCTTGTTCCGGTTAACTACATTTCTCTTGTCCTACTTCTACTACATTTTTATTGTCCTACTTCTACTACATTTCTATTGTCCTACTTCTACTACATTTTTATTGTCCTACTTCTACTACATTTCTCTTGTCCTACTTCTACTACATTTTTAGTGTCCTACTTCTACTACATTTTTATTGTCCTACTTCTACTACATTTCTCTTGTCCTACTTCGGCTACATTTCTCTTGTCCTACCTCTACTACATTTCTCTTGTCCTACTTCTACTACATTTTTATTGTCCTACTTCTACTACATTTCTCTTGTGCTACCTCTACTACATTTCACTTGTCCAACTCTAAATACGGTTTGATACATTTCTCTTGTTCCGGTTAACTACATTTCTCTTGTTCCGCTTCGACTACCTTTCTCTTGTCCAACTCTAACCACGGTTTGTTTGTTACATTTCTCTTGTTCCATTTCAATTT
Source organism: Megaustenia siamemsis (assembly GCA_032433765.1). Lineage (NCBI taxonomy): Eukaryota > Metazoa > Mollusca > Gastropoda > Stylommatophora > Ariophantidae > Megaustenia > Megaustenia siamemsis. The sequence goes on along the minus strand of JAVIAB010000051.1, from coordinate 155,964,071 downwards.
TACACAGATAGTCGTGTCCACCTTTCTACTTTGACTATTCTGAAATACGTGTTCAGATATAAAGCATAAAACACAATAGAAAGGTGATTGGTGAGATGAAGTAACTTCACCACAGACAGTTGCAGTGTTTAATTGAGTGGTGGTTAGTGCAGAACTAACGTGTAGATGAGTAGCCTGTGAAACAACAGCAGTTCTGTGTACAGTTATTGCATTTATCAACAGCAGTTATGTGTACAGTTATTGCATTTATCAACAGCAGTTATGTGTACAGTTATTGCATTTATCAACAGCAGTTATGTGTACAGTAATTGCATTTATCAACAGCAGTTATGTGTTCAGTAATTGCATTTATCAACGTCTCGACTTGTCCTGTTCGTCATGGGCTAGTGGCATGAAAATGGTGTCTATAGAGACCTCTGTAGCTTACCCCTTATTCTCCTCTCTAACTATATCACAACAAATCTAACATTATTACATATTTACTTTTCATCACTTATTTATTCTGTCACGTGATGAAATCGTGATGTTTTTTTTTCTTTCGCCACTTTTCACCTCTGGCAAAGTCTCGAGAGACTAAGAACTGAATTTTTCGTCTGAAACCACTTTTCTCTGTCAGCCGTGTGTACAGGGGTCTCTCACCGCACAGGCAGATAACTCCGTTTTCGGAGAACATCATGAGGTTAAAACGAAAGAAAGAAGACTTCTGTGTACAAGCAGACTTGGCCCTAGAGTACTTTTCACCAATCGATTTTTATTTACCTACCCCTCCTCGCTACTTGTTCGCATTATTGTGCTGGCTGTCGTTTCGTTGTGCACTCCTCTTTTCCATCCCAACCTCCTTCTCCTCCCCACCCCAAAGCCCCAGGTACTCGACAGCCTATAACAAAGTGCACAGATTCAGTTATCTTGAACTGGGAATTTCCGATTGCCAAACTATATTTAGTGTCGGCCGCGTGAGCGTATCTTACCATCTTCATTCGATGCATCAACACAATCCGACAAAAGAGAAGGAACAAAACTGTTGACGAGTCAATGCCTTTCTTTGCTAGAAACCAATCCATGCTGTCATCTAAACTCGCTTGTCCAGACTTCTCAGAACCCTTAGGCCAACGAATAATGGAATTTAGATTGCATCTCTGGAATCCGCCGGAAATGATTTGCCTGGTGGCTATTTCATTTGGAATTGTTTCCTGACGAGGGAACTCTCTTGTACTGTAATTATTCAATGCGAACAGAATAGGAATTCCTGGTCTCGCGCTGACGAACGATGCATTTTCACACTGATTCACATTCATCCTTCTTCCTCAATAGAAGAAGAAAAATGTTTAAAGAAAAACCTCTCGCTATTTCCATCCTCGAGAACTGAAGAACACTCACCGAACATACAGAAAAGGAAGAACATCACTCTGGCAGGATCCTGACAAGGACTACTTGAAATTGTGCACCGCAGTGCAGGGCCTGGGGCGAGAGATTTCCTTGAGTAAACGATCGATTCTCTTGTCAGGCTAAGAGCTGGCACTGAAGTTGGAGCCCTCAATCTCGAGCTCGGTTTTTGGGTTCCACTCGACTTGCCAATTCTGCTTCCTCTTGCTCCTCTGGTCAACGACGAGAGACAAACGTAGTCACATAGTTTGGTTATAAGCCATTTACACGTAAGCCTATCATGCTGTTTATTACACCGTTATATTGTCAACGTTTGATTACTCTGTCAGTTTTATTCCATTTTATGTCTGTGACACGCTTGCTATCCCATATAGAAAGATAATGTCATAGGTTTAATCACTTCTTACATACACAATCACACATATAACACGCATAATAGATTATACACGGTTACACAGTTTTTGAAGCCGCAAAAGTTATTCCCATAGTTTAGCATTTGTGCGTCATGGGATTCACTCACAAATTACAATTAGTCATGGGAGACACATACAACGTGCGTTCACACACAACTTACGACTAGTCACGGCGTTCACACAAAACTGAAACTGGTCACTGCATTTATACACAACTTGAAACTGGTCACTGCGTTTACACGCACCTTGTAACTAGTCACGGCGCTCACACACAACTTGCAACAAGTCACGGCGCTCACACACAACTTGCAACTAGTCACGGCGTTCACACACAATTTGCAACTAGTCACAGACGTGTTCTTAGCTCTGCATATTTATACACGTTAAGAAAGGAAGAGAGAGAGAGAAGGGAAAAAAAGAAATAGGATAGGAAGATGTGTGATAGCTAGAAGAAATGGAGAGACAACGAGGGAAGGACAGGGGGAGAAACGACAGAGAAAGAGAGAGGAGAAAAAGATAAATGTAATAGGAAGATTATAACAGCAAGAGAAATGGAATAGATTGACTGTGAGAGAGGAGAGATGAATGCAAAGAGAAAAAAAATAGAGAAGTGATTATATAGAAACATGGTGATTTCGTCCGTTTCTTGAGTACAGATTTGACATTTTTTACGTCATGAAAAGAGTTGACGTCAGTGATAGGGAAAAACTGTAGACAGACAAACATAGATAGATAGATAGATCAATAGACAAAGTAATAGGCAGACGGATGTAACTTTTGTACATTTCACAGACACGGGTAAATAGTTAGACGACACAGACACAGAAGAATAGACAGATTGATAAATGTAGATAAATAGAAAATAAAACACGTTACTGTTGATGAATAGCTGATCACTGTGTAGTGTTTCCGATGCAAAACATGGATAATAATATAATGAACGTTATCCAAAAAAAAAGAATTGGTCTACTCATTATAGTTAACAGAATAATGTTAGCGGGCCCCTAGACTGGTGGTTCCCAAAACCTAGGGTGCGTAGACCCCGTCTGGTGTACGAGACACGATATGTAGAGGGTGTGTTACAAATAAGAAAAAATATTGCTTGTGTTTTGGCAGATGTTTCTTATGGTGTACAACAACATCTTGTGCCGTACCGGTTGCTGTAGATGATCATGTCCTTCCATAATTATCTATCCACAGTGCATCGAATCAATTGTTGACTCTGTTGAAACTGTTGTTGACTGTTCTCAATACCACGAAACCACGCTATTTAGTATCTTCTCTCTTTGTTGTCCGTGACCTCTCTTTCCCTGTATTTTGACAGTTGTAACCAGGTACTCCAACTTTCCTCTTATCATGATGTACTTGAAAAATGTTGAGTATTAATTACCTTCTGATGTTTTGATGTTGAGTATTAATTACCTTCTGATGTTTGTTGGAGCTCGTCCAACATCTGTACAGATAGGAGTTAGATGACGTAGGAAGATGCATGTTGGGCAGAGTTGTAATCCTGCCTAGACCTTCATACAAGAAACAAGTAGAGAACAAAAACGGAACCAATTGATCCGCTTGAGACACAAATAACCAAACTGTACAGCACACTTGAATTCACCCACGATGCGCTTTCATGCAATCGACACATCCATCGTCACGTTGTGTTGTACAAGAACGACAGTCCTAGTCAGCAGGTTGGTCAATGGAAAGTTTAGATTTGTTCTAGTGGGTGAACTTCCTTCCACACAAGTGGAAGCTGCAAGAGAGTTTAACATCTGTGGAGATGCCCTTGTTTAACTATGACTACTGTGGAGAGATCTTTGTTTAACTATTACTTCTGCGGCTGAGAGATCCTTGTTTAACTATGACTTCTGTGGAGAGATCCTTGTTTAACTATGACTTCTGTGGCTGAGAGGTCATTGTTTAACTATGACTTCTGTGGAGAGATCCTTGTTTAACTACAACTTCTGTGGTGAGATCCTTATTTAACTATGACTTATGTGGAGAGATTCTCTATTAACTATGACTTCTGTGGAAAGATCCTTGTTTAACTATGACTTCTGTGACTGAGATATCCTTGTTTAACTATGAATTCTGGAATGAGAGGTCCTTGTTTAACTATGAATTCTGGGACTGAGATATCCTTGTTTAACTATGAATTCTGCGACTGAGAGATCCTTGTTTAACTATGGCTTCTGTGGCTGAGATATCCTTGTTTAACTATGACTTCTATGACTGAGATATCCTTGTTTAACTATGAATTCTGGGAATGAGAGGTCCTTGTTTAACTATGAATTCTGGGACTGAGATATCCTTGTTTAACTATGAATTCTGGGACTGAGAGATCCTTGTTTAACTATGGCTTCTTATGCTGAGATATCATTGTTTAACTATGACTTCTGTGGCTGAGATATCCTTGTTTAGCTATGACCTCTGGGGCTGAGATATCCTTGTTTAACTATGAATTCTGGGACTAAGAGATCCTTGTTTAACTATGGCTTCTGTGACTGAGAGATCCTTGTTTAACTATGACTTTAGGTGCTGAGATATCCTTGTGTAGCTATGACTTCTGTGACTGAGATATCCTTGTTTAGCTATGACTTCTGTAAACTTGCACTTGTGATGAAGTTTGTCAAAACAAATATCCACCAAAACATACAAGAGATTTACATCAATGTAAACAATGATTGTGAACTTAGCAAAACATTCAATTGTGAACGAACTCAGTGCAGAGTCCATGGATGTTATTGAGAAACATTTCAGACATTGGGTGCAGGTGACTTGTAGTAATTGTTAGTTTAGTAGCATGGAATGTACCATTCACGGCATATGTGTTGTTGTTTTTATGTTGAGATAAATCTGCTTGGAAGGAGAGTTCAGAAATGGGTTAGTGGTCACGACACTTGTCACGGGTCCTGGCAACCCGCGATACAACACTTGTCACGGGAGCTGATAACTTGCGACACAACACTTGTCACGGGAGCTGGCAACTCGCGACACAACACTTGTCACGGAAGCTGGCAACTCGCGACACACTTGTCACGGGAGCTGACAACTTGTGACACAACACTTGTCACGGGAGCTGGCAACTCACGACACAACACTTGTCACGGGAGCTGACAACTCGCAGATATAACAATTGTCACGGGCGCTGACAACCAGCGACACACCACTTGTCACGTGGAGCTGACAACCCGCGATACAACACTTGTCACGGGAGCTGACAACCCGCGACACAACACTTGTCACGGGAGCTGACAACTCGCGATACAACACTTGTCACGGGCGCTGACAACCCGCGATACAACACTTTTCACGGGCGCTGACAACCCGCGATACAAAACATCATTGGACTTTGAGTGTTAGTTTATTTAATGCTCCATAACTCGTCCGGTCGAATGGTTGGCAGTTTGCTAACCTTTTCATCTCGCTCTCTCTCTCTCTCTCTCTCTCATTGTCTCTCTCATTCCATTATATTATGTTCAACTTTATGTCTATATCTTCTTGCTCTCTCCTACCCTCTAATTATTGAAGAATTGCTTATCACAGTATAACTTGCAAATGGTAATGGAGATCTGGATAGACGGTTTAAATTAGTGTATTGCTGCTGCATGTCTTGAGCAAGAAATTTACAAACTAATGATTGTACCGATAATTTATGTTTCATTCTACCATGTACATTCGGAAGGCGTTCTTGTATTGGCGCGTCCAATAGTGGTGCCAGTTTGGGATTTGCTAAATGAAAACATGGTTCCTCATCTTCATCGTTTGTTCTCACAAAACCACATAAACGTCGCTGATAAAACTAGCGGCTTTTCTCTGGCTTCTCTCGTCAACACCAAGTTGATTGCTCAGGAGTTTGGGGAAGCCCAGCCAGTACTCAACATCTCTCGTGGGCAGACAGGGCATGTTTGTAACACTGAGAATGACCAGAGCTTGTCAGACGTCACCTACAAGAAAGGTGTTTCAAAGAATGCCTGTACTTGGTGTCGTGTTGGCTACAACCAAAAAACTGACATGTTCGGTACAATTAAAGAACTGACAGGTTCGTTACAACCAAAGAACTGACAGGTTAGTTAAAACTAAAGAACTGACATGTTCGTTACAATTAAAGAACTGACAGGTTCGTTACAATCAAAGAACTGACAGGTACACAACAACCAAAGAACTGACAGGTTCGTTACAATCAAAGAACTGACAGGTCGTTACAATCAAAGAACTGACAGGTACACAACAACCAAAGAACTGACAGGTTCGTTACAATCAAAGAACTGACAGGTTTGTTACAATCAAAGAACTGACAGGTTTGTTACAATCAAGAACTGACAGGTTTGTTACAATCAAAGAACTGACAGGTTTGTTACAATCAAAGAACTGACAGGTTTGTTACAATCAAAGAACTGACAGGTTTGTTACAATCAAAGAACTGACAGGTTTGTTACAATCAAAGAACTGACAGGTTTGTTACAATCAAAGAACTGACAGGTTTGTTACAATCAAAGAACTGACAGGTACACAACAACCAAAGAACTGACAGGTTTGTTACAATCAAAGAACTGACAGGTTTGTTACAATCAAAGAACTGACAGGTTTGTTACAATCAAAGAACTGACAGGTACACAACAACCAAAGAACTGACAGGTTTGTTACAATCAAAGAACTGACAGGTTTGTTACAATCAAAGAACTGGCAGGTACACAACAACCAAAGAACTGACAGGTTCGCCAGTGAAGTAGTATTGTTTGATAGCTTGCTGCCAAGGCTGACGTAGTTAGGTCACAGTGTCATTGATTCACTAGTTTCTGTAAACTAGATTAAGATAAAATGATATGACTGCATGCATTTGAAACACGCGTGGCACAAGTAGAACAGAAAAAAGGTAACCTTTGAGTTTTTAACCTCTGTAGGTAACAGCTATATATGTATAACTATCTAATTAGTTAATTATAAAGCGAACCAGCTGTTTAACTAATTACCTAACTAAGTAACAGTAATACTAAATAACAATACAATTAAGTAGCTACTAAGTAACAGTAATACTAAATAACAATACAATTAAGTAGCTACTAAGTAACAGTAATACTAAATAACAATACAATTAAGTAGCTACTAAGTAACAGTTATACTAAATAACAATACAATTAAGTAGCTACTAAGTAACAGTAATACTAAATAACAATACAATTAAGTAGCTACTAAGTAACAGTTATACTAAATAACAATACAATTAAGTAGCTACTAAGTAACAGTTATACTAAATAACAATACAATTAAGTAGCTACTAAGTAAAGGTTATACTAAATAACAATACAGGAATTAAGTAGCTAATTCCAATATATAAAACAAGGAGTCAGACAAGGCTGTGTTCTGTCGCCGGATTTGTTTTCACTTTACAGCGAACATATTATGAGATCAATAGTAGAAAAAAAAGGAATTGAAGTCAACGGTCACAACATAAATAATTTGCGATATGCGGATGACACAGTCCTAATAGCATAGACAGAGAATGAACTACAAGAAATTATAGACATAATAGTAAAAGAAAGCAACAAGAAAGGTTTCAGTCTGAATAGTAAGAAAACAGAAGTAATGGTCATATCGAAGAAACAATCATTACCATCATGTAGCATAAAAATAAACAGGACAAATCTTAAACAAGTGCAACGTTCCAAATACTTGGGCACAATAATAACATCAGATGGAAGATGCACAACAGAAATAAAAAGCAAAAGGCCAAAATAGCATTTCAGAAAATGAAAAATAACTTATGCAACAAATCTATGTCAATAGAAATGAGAAAGAGAGTTCATCGGTGCTATATAGAACCGATTCTGACCTATGGAAGTGAATCATGGACAATAGACAAACAAATGAAAAGACGATTAGAGGCCACAGAGATGGGATTTCTCAGAAGAATGTTTAAAGTTCCCTGGACAGCTAAAAAGACCAATGAGGAAATTCTCAAAGAGGCCAACACAAAAAGAGAGCTCCTAAAAAACATCAGAAAGGAACAATCAACATCGCGGACGACAAAGAGAGAAAATACTGGATAGCTTGGTGTCATGGCATGGAAACAGTCAACACAGAACTGATACGATGCACTAAAATAGAAGAAAGTGGAAGTCCATCTACACCAACCGGTATGGCACATGATTATGATAATGATACAATTAATAAAGAAAAATCGATAAAATGGTTTGGCCACGTGACAAGGCAGAGTAATCAAAACACATCACGAGTCCTCAATAAACGTTGTGAGAACACCAGACCCAAAGGTCGACCACAAAGAAGATGGATTGACGGAGTATTAGAAGCACAAGGAAACATAACAGCAGTAGAGGCAAACAGAAAAGCAAAAGACCACCATTTGTTACTCTCCTCGACGATGAAAGGCAAATGAGGAAGAAAAGAAGAATAAGTTCACGTGTTAAACAACCTCACATATGTTTTTGCCTCTTCAGAGAAAGATCAGTGTTCTACATGTTGGACTGCTGACTCTTGTAGAAGACATCAGTGTTCTACATGTTGGACTGCTGACTCTTGTGTAAGAGATCAGTGTTAACATGTTAGACTGCTGACTCTCGTAGAAGAGATCAGTGTTCTACATATTAGACTCCTGACTCTTGTAGAAGAGATCAATATTCTACATGTTGGACTGTTGACTCTTGTATATCCTGGGGATCCGATCACGGTGATATTTGTCCTTTGATAGTACAACGTTGGATCTCTCTCTCTCTCTCTCTCTCTCTCTCTCTCTCTCTCTCTCTCTCTCTCTCTCTTTCTCTCGATCTTTGTGTATTTGTCTCGCCTTCCTTTATGCTACACATTTGTCAAATACCACATCTGGGGTCTCTGTAGCGTTGAGGTTACACAATTTGCCTCGCAGTCAGAAGTTACTCAATTCCAATCCATTAAGGTCGAATGGATTTCCTTCCAACTTATCCCTGATCTTAAAGTACTGGTCAAGTACTCAGTCCAATCGGGGACGGACGATATAAAATTGAAGATAAATTAGAGCCCTTGGCAGTTGAAAAATTAGCAACAGTAGGCAACATAATTACATGAGAAATAACAACAACAGAGTAGGAAAAATTAGCAACAGTAGGCAACATAATTACATGAGAAATAACAACAACAGAGTAGGAAAAATTAGCAACAGTAGGCAACATAATTACATGAGAAATAACAACAACAGAGTAGGAAAAATTAGCAACAGTAGGCAACATAATTACATGAGAAATAACAACAACGGAAAATGCAAAGATTGCAAACTATATCTCTCTTCAACGCTGTGAAACAAATGAGGAAGGGAAGATGATGAAGATAACTTTAATAACTGCGTCGCTGATCACATGTTGGGAATGTTTTTAAGGAAATTAATATTGCTATTACTGGAAATACCATAAGACGATGTTTAGATAATTATTTCAGACCAATCAGTGCCCGTCTAGCAAATAATCTTGGTCCTAAAGTGGCATACTTTAGCCAGCCCAAGCCAGACGTACAGATGGGCTTTCAGTCGACCTAAACGGCTCCGAATGATCAATACCAGCATTGGTCTGAAGGGAATCGACGTAATGGTAATCATTCACAAGAATCGGCTAATCCGTGCTCTAGGAATATTTGTAACTAAATAAAGTACTGCAGTAATCATACCAAGAGGACTGATTTATTATTCTCGATACTTACATTCTACATATCGTAAAGAAGCAGACCCAATCTATTATATTAGATAATCTAGGATCTCCCAAGGACCAATAATTAAGACATCGCGACCGATAGACTATTGGTTCTGTTCTCTGTTAAGTGCGTTTATCATGTCTTCCGCTTTCTTCCGGTGCTAATGACGATTGTCCAAATGTGCTTCCGTCTGCCGACGTCATGCGCATGGCTGCGCTGATGGTGCTTTTCTCATACATGGGACGACTATGATCGTTCTGCTCCACTACCGCTCGCTACAGTACTTGTCGCACAATGTGAATTATGATAAATTAATAGATGAACTTAATAACGCGAGCGATACTTCAAACAAGCATACAGCCATAATTTGCCGAGATATTTTTCTTTCCTTTGTTTTTTTTCTTAATTCTTCCATTTTGCTATGTTAGTATTCAATGTTAACCTCATATGGTAGGTGTACAACAGAGGAGAGATGTAGAATAGCTCATATAGTTGACGTATAACAGAGGAGAGATGTAGAATAGCTCATATAGTTGACGTATAACAGAGGAGAGATGTAGAATAGCTCATATGGTGGATGTACAACAGAGGTAAAATGCAAAACAGGTCAGGCAAAAACATCTTCCCAAAAAATGAGGATTAATATTATGCAATCCAATTTTGACAATTGAAACAAGAAAAAGAGTTCTTTAATGTTATGTAGAACCAGTCTTAACATATGGATGAGAATCATGGTCAATAGGACAACAGATAGAAAAAGTCACAGGAGGCTGTAGAATTATGGATTTACAGAAAAATTTTGGAAATACCATAGACAGCCAAGAAAAGTAATGAAAACGTTTTGACAGAGACCAAGACAAAAAGAGAGCTGAGTTCCAATTTTAGAAAGAAACTATTACGTTTTTGGCCATGTAATGAGAAGAGAACAGCTGGGATATATTGTGAAAAGTGGGAAAATTGAAAGACAAAAAGACAGAGGGAAGCGAAGAGAAAAGATAGTAAACAGCTTAAGAGAATGGCCTGGCAGAAGGTCAACAAGAACACAACTGCTAGTGCTGATAAATAACTGCCGGGATCGAAAGTTGGTGAGAGACATGACGACCTACGTTAGTAGGCTTGGTACTTGATGATGATGATTTTTCTATGCGTTTTTCCTTTGCAAAATTATTGATAATGATATCATAAATATGGCGTTTGATTATTTAATTAAATTAAATATAAATACTATAATAATAATAAAAATAATGACTTAATTGTTTAACTCCTCTAGCGTTAGTTTTGGACAAAGCCGTGAAATAAATCACAAAGACAATCATAGAAAGGACACCAATTTACTTGTAAATCACGTGTTTTTAAAATAATCGAAACAGCAACACACTGACAACAAATCAAAACAGCAACACACTGACAACAAATCGAAACAGCAACACACTGACAACAAATCGAAACAGCAACACACTGACAACAAATCGAAACAGCAACATACTGACAACAAATCGAAACAGAAACACACTGACAACAAATCGAAACAGCAACATACTGACAACAAATCGAAACAGCAACACACTGACAACAAATCGAAACAGCAACACACTGACAACAAATCGAAACAGCAACACACTGACAACAAATCGAAACAGCAACATACTGACAACAAATCGAAACAGCAACACACTGACAACAAATCGAAACAGCAACACACTGACAACAATCGAAACAGCAACACACTGACAACAAATCGAAACAGCAACACACTGACAACAAATCGAAACAGCAACACACTGACAACAAATCGAAACAGCAACACACTGACAACAAATCGAAACAGCAACACACTGACAACAAATAACACCACCGTTGGTCTACTTTTATTTAAAATTTCGGTATCGGAAATGGGTTATACATCATCATCACTGCTAATTTCTCTAGGTTATCAGCCACTGATGTCAATGGCGATTATATGTTCTATACATTGTGTTTGTGTATTCTTGGTATATTTTACTATTTGTGTGCCTTTATGAATAATTTTATATTGTATTTCTCACAGGCGGATGTCTGTCCCAGTATGTTCCACAGACGGATGTCTGTTCCTTTATGTCTCACAGGAGGATGTCTGTCCCAGTATTTCTCACAGACGGATGTTTGTCCCATTATGTCCCACAGACGGATGTTTGTCCCTTTATGTCCCACAGACGGATGTTTGTCCCTTTATGTCTCACAGACGGATGTTTGTCCCTTTATGTCCCACAGACGGATGTTTGTCCCTTTATGTCTCACAGACGGATTTTTGACAAATATATATATATTGCCTATTATATCTTAATACCTTCAGGATAGAACGGCCAGAGTACAGTTCAAGGTCAACTATCAAAGGCTAAGGAAAGCAAAGCTGAATAAAATGCTGGCTGAAATCGGATGCACTGGGCCACTGGCTCAGAACACGGTTCAACGTATTAACAAGTAATCAATCAGACTGGATCTAACAGACTCTAATTATGATAGAAACTACCGCTGACTGGAAAGGCTTCAAGAAACAGTTGAATATAATACACTGGAATGCGGAGGGCGTATACCATACAAAAAACAAGCTCCAACAATCAGACCAGCAGAGGAGGAGATAGACGTTGCCTGCATCCAGGAATCTCATCTTAATCCTCAGCACAGATTTATGATCAGGGGCTACCAAACATTTAGAAAAGACAGGGAAGGTCACAAGGGTGGAATCCTTATACTTATTAAAAATACCATCCCAGCAAAACTGATAGATGTAGTAACAAATTACTGAAGCTGGAGTCAATGGAAATAACACCATCAAAGTGTCTGGTAGTAGTAGACTTTAACAGCCACTCTGAAAGATGGGGATATCAGGAGTCCAATGTTCGAGGTGAAGAAGTGAAAGAATGGGAAATTGACAACAACCTATTCCTCATAAACTCTAGGGAGGATCCCCCAACCTTCTTCTCAAGAAGATGGAAAACAACTTCAACTTCCACTCCCGACCTAGCATTTGCAACTGGAGACATATTTATCAAAAACCAGAAAAGTGCTGAACCAACTTGGAGATAGTGACCATAGACCAGTCAAACTTTCAGTGGCTCTTGCTCACAAACAGGAGTTGCAAATACCTCTTCCCCGCTGGAACTATAAGAGAGCAGACTGGGCAAAGTTTGCCAGGCTCACTGATGCATATACTACGCCTATTAACACCCACGAAAAGAAGGTCAATAATATGATAGAGCGGTTAACAAATGGCATCCTGAGAGCTGCTAAAGAATCCATTCCTAGTGGAGCAAGAAGAAACTACAAGCCATACTGGGGCAAGAAAATACAACGACTTGAAGAGGAACTGGACTCTGCCAGAGAACTAGCTGAAGCATCACACACCATAGAGAGTAACATTGCCTACAAAGCAGCCTCGGCCAAATACAGACGTGAGGTCATGACACCAGACAGACAGAGCTGGATAGACAAAACAGAGAGCTTTAATCTAGACAAAAATGGTCATAAACTATGGAAACTTGCGAAAGCTCTGAGCGACGAAAACAATTGCCGACCTCCAATAGCATTAACACACAAGCACAACATCCTCACAGGCAAAAAGGGCAGCAAATCTACTGATAGAGACTCACAAAAACATTAGTAGAATAAACATTCCAATAGACGAACAGAAAGCTGCAAGATGGGAAAACCAAGATGCAAAACACATGCCTTTAGCACCAGAAGAGCATCAGACGACCATCTTTACCCCAACTTAATTAGATGTTGCCCTCAAAGGATTGAAACTCAAAAGTTCCCCTCGTAAAGATGGAACCTCCAACGAAATACTCCTAAATCTGGGACAGAAAGCCTAGAGCCAGCTTCTAAGGATAATAAATGCTAGCTGGAAAAGAGGCCATGTGCCGGCAATCTGGAAAGAAGCTATTATGGTGCCCATCCTCAAGTGTGGAAAAGACCACTAACCCAAGTAGCTATAGACCAATTAGCCTACTGAGCTGCCTGAGTAAGCTCATGGAAAGGCTGGTTAACAGAAGACTTATGTGGCATTTGGAGACAAAACAACAAATCGTACCACAACAAAGTGGCTTCTGTCAGCACAGATCAACTGAAGACCCGGTCACCTACATTGCACAGGAAATAGAGTATGCTCTACCAGAAAAGAAACACACACTGGCAGTGTGGGTCGACATGGAGAAGGCTTTTGATAGGGTTGGCGAGAGGGTTTAAAGAACAAGCTTTTTAGATTTGGCATCCAGGGTCGTTTATTCAATTGGGTCTCTCAATACCTTCAGGATAGAACGGCCAGAGTACAAGTTCAAGGTCAACTAAGTAAGAAGGTCTCTATCGAACAAGGTGTTCCCCAAGGCGGAGTCTTGTCCCCAACACTCTTTTTAATTTTCATAAATGACATCGTAATGGACATTCCACCCAGAATACACTCAGCAATATACGCAGATGATCTGGCGTTATGGGCTCGCGAGGAAAGTATGTCGGTGGCTGGACCCAGGATGCAAGATGCCCTAGGTGAACTTGAAAAATGGACGAACACCTGGTTCTTACCAATCAACGAAAGAAAAACTACATATACAATTTTCAGTCTATCAAGAAACACACTCTCTGCGAACTTGAAGATAAAAGACCATACACTCCCTATTGACCACAACCCAACATGTGTTGTCATAGGTGTCACTATGAACCGCAGAATGCCTTGGAAAAATCAGATAGACTGAGCAAGGATAAAAGTCAGAAAACGAACAAATATAATGAAGAAATTGGCAGGAACGGACTGGGGGCGGACAGCAATATTTTGAAAGACTATGCGTAGGAAGAGGCAGACCAGTTCTAGAGTATGGAGTCACAGCCTGGGTTATGGCTTCCAAATCACACCTTAGCCAAATTAACAGAACACAGGACCAAGCTGCCCGTATCATCACTGGTGCTATGAAATCTACACCTATCAAGACTCTAGAAACAGTAACAGGTTTACAACCCTTAGATGACAGACGGGTCACTAAAGTATTGCAACAAGCGGAGAAATATAGAAGGCTCCTTAGCCACCCCATGCACCAAAGAATATCTTGTTCCGGAATTGTACGACTAAAGAGGAGCAACTTCGATGCAATTGCCAATGAACTAACTACTGGAGACCCAGTACTTTCTCAAAACTATATCGAAACCCTTGGGCTCATCTGATATGTCTCCTCATGGAAAACATAAAATACCGGAACTTCAGGAAAATATAACTTTACAACAGAAACTGAGGCCAACAGAGATGCTGCAACACTGGCTACTCAACGCAAAAATAACATGCACAATAAATTGGTGATTTTTGACTGATGCAGTCAGTACTATCAGCTCTAAAAAGCCCCAAGAACAATGAACTAGATGACTTGAGAACTACCCTGTACCAACTATGCAATAACTTCCTGAGAGTAGTCATTCAGTGGATACCATCACACTGTAACATACACGGGAACGAACGCGCAGACAAATTAGCTAAGGAGGGAGGGAGATTACCACAAGAGAATCATCTGCTCAGTTATGATGAAGCCAAATCCATCCTCAAGGGTCAGTTCCATGAAAAATGGAAACGAGAACACCCAAAGCATATCGAGAGTGACGGATACCACCAACTATCAAGGAGGGATCACGTCATCATACTTCGTCTACGCACAGGCCACAATAGAATGAGAAATCACATGTTCACCAAATTCAAAATAGGTACAACCAGCTTATGCCACTGTACACTGGACAATATGACTACAAACATGTTCTACAGGATTGCCCCAGTACACAGACCTGAGAAGAGCAATGTGGTCTACGCCCACCTCCCAGGAGGAGAAACTATATGGGGCAATCGATTCACTTAAACAGACAGCTGACTTCATGAGAGAGTTTGGAATCCTACTCTGATTGAGTCTTGATCGCAGAGAGAAACACATCATAAACTATCTTGTTGTGAAATGTCAAACACATCATAAACTATCCTGTTGCGAGATGTCAAACACATCATAAACTATCCTGTTGAGAGATGTCAAACACATCATAAACTATCCTGTTGTGTGATGTTAAACACATCATACACTATCCTGTTGAGAGATGTTAAACACATCATAAACTATCCTGTTGAGAGATGTCAAACACATCATAAACTATCCTGTTGTGAAATGTCAAACACATCATAAACTATCCTGTTGAGAGATGTCAAACACATCATAAACTATCCTGTTGAGAGATGTCAAACACATCATAAACTATCCTGTTGTGTGATGTTAACACATCATACACTATCCTGTTGTGAGATGTTAAACACATCATAAACTATCCTGTTGTGTGATGTTAAACACATCATACACTATCCTGTTGAGAGATGTCAAACACATCATAAATTATCCTGTTGTGTGATGTTAAACACATCATACACTATCCTGTTGTGAGATGTTAAACACATCATAAACTATCCTGTTGTGAGATGTCAAACACATCATAAACTAGACATGTTTTAATATGTCAATCACATCATAAACTAGACATGTTTTGAGATGTCAATCACATCATAAACTAGACATGTTTTGACATGTCAATCACATCATAAACTAGACATGTTTTGAGATATCAAACACATCATAAACTAGACATGTTTTGACATGTCAATCACATCATAAACTAAACATGTTTAGAGATGTCAATCACATCATAAACTAGACATGTTTTAATATGTCAATCACATCATAAACTAGACATGTTTTGAAATGTCAATCACATCATAAACTAGACATGTTTTAATATGTCAATCACATCATAAACTAAACATGTTTTGAGATGTCAATCACATCATAAACTAGACATGTTTTGAGATATCAAACACATCATAAATTAGACATGTTTTGACATGTCAATCACATCATAAACTAGACATATTTTGAAATGTCAATCACATCATAAATTAGACATGCTTTGAAATGTCAATCACATCATAAACTAGACATGTTTTTAAATATCAAACACATCATAAACTAGGCATGTTTTGAGATGTCAATCACATCATAAACTAGAGATATTTTGAAATGTCAATCATATCATAAATTAGACATGTTTTGAAATGTCAATCACATCATAAACTAGACATGTTTTGAGATATCAAACACATCATAAACTAGACATGGTTTAGACAAAAGCTGATACATACGAACTGCCGACAAGCTTAAGCTCTCAGTCCGGACATCAGCGCGATGAGTTCCTCGCGAGAGTGTTTTAGCATTTTTCCTGATGTCTGTCAGATTGTCGATTTGATTTCTTTGTTTTGTCTTGAACATCGTCACTTTATTTTACTGATTATCCCCCTTCCCGTCTTTCATCTTTCAACGTTCCCTGTTAGACCGCCCTTGTTAGATCGTCTGACATACTAATATCTATATCATTTGTATTGTCTTTACTGAAATAGTAACACGCTCTTAATGTGGCCTTACGTTGGTAGAGACAATTTTATGAACTTATCATTTATTTTGTTTTGACTGATCATTATCATGTGCCATATCGGTTGGCGTTGGCAATCATGTCCTTCCACAATCTCCTATCCTCAGTGCATCGTGTCAATTCTGTTGTTGACTGTTTTCCATACCATCACACCAAGCTATCTAGTATCTTCACTCTTTGTCGCATTTTCATTTCTTTCCCTGTAGTCTGTCAGTTGTAACCAAGTATTCCGACTTTACTCATTGCATGATGTGTTAGAAAAATGTTGATTGTTTCTTTCTGATGTTTTTTAGGAGCTCCCTTTTTGTGATGACCACTTTGAGAATGTCCTCATAGGTCTTTTTAGCTGTCCAAGGAGCTTTCAACATTCTTCTGAGAAATCCCATCTCTGTGGCCTCTAATCGTCTTTTGATTTGTATGTCTACTGTCCATGATTCGCACCATAGATCAGAATTAACTCTATATAGAATCGATTAACTCTCTTTCCAATTCTATTGACATAGACTTTTTTTTTACCACCACCAACATAATCCGCCCGTGCGCTGCCGGGACCCGAAAGGGGAGTAAAGAATATGGGCGCTGTATCCTACCAGTCATGTTCGTAAGAGGCGAGAAAGGAGAGTTGGACATGGGACTGGCTATCCCATACTGTAAAAAAATAAGCCGAAAAAACTTCACAAACATGGACAAGTCTAAGAGAGAAAAGGAAATCCGCCATCCAGGAAAGAGAAGGGCTCTCTGTCTAAGAGACATATGACGCAAGCCGGAGAAAGCCGTAAGGAGTCCGGGTTGCCGAGTCACCCTTTGTCTACCAGAAAATCCTCCAGAATTGGCGCCTGGAATGTTCGTACCCTTAACGAACAAAGAAAAGCTGCACATGTAGCAGCAGAAATGACAAACTACCAGATGGAAATTCTGGGAATGTGTGAAACAAGATGGCTAGGAACGAGTAAAATAAAACTAAATACAGGAGAGATGATTTTATCATCAGAACACCAGGAACCTGAAGCACAACATAGTGAAGGGGTAGCTATAATGCTATCAAGGAATGCACAGAAGACACTAATAGAATGGGAAGCAGTAGGACCGAGACTAATGAGAGCAGCATTTAAAACAACCAAAAAGAAAAGTAAATTACACATTATCCAATGCTATGCACCAACTAACGATAAAAATGATTTAGTTAAAGATAATTTCTATAAACAGCTACAATGTCAGATGGATGCAAGACGAGCCAAGGATATTATAGTCTTGATGGGAGACCTAAATGCTAAAGTAGAATCAGACAACAGAGGCTTCGAAGAGATTATGGGAAAACATGGACTTGGAGATATAAACGAGAATGGAGAGATATTTGTGAATTTCTGCGCCCTTAATCAAGTGAGGCCTAGGAGGAACAATATTCCAACATAAAAGAATACACAAAGCTACATGGGTGTCACCAGATCATAGAACGGAAAATCAAATTTATCACATATGTATTAATAATAAGTTTAAGTCATCCTTACAGAATGTAAAAGTATATAGAGGGGCAGATATAGCTTCTGATCATCATCTTCTGTTAGCCAAACTTAAAATTAAACTAAAAAGGTATAATACAACGAATAAGGGTAGAAAGTATTTCAATGTAGGGTTCCTTAAAGAACAAGGAATTAAAGATAAATTCGCAGTCACAATATCAAACAAATACCAAGTCCTCCAACAACTAGAAAATACAATAAATATAGAAGATCATTGGAAACAGGTAAAAGATATATGGAAAGGGACATGCGAAGAAGCACTAGGGAAAAGAGAACGCCAGAATAAGGCATGGATGACAGCAGAGACCCTGGACAAAATTTAAAAAAGAAAGAACAAGAATGCAGACATAAATAAAAGCAAAACGTGAAGTAATAAAGCCAGGACACAGGAAGCTTACACAGAGGTGAACAAAGAAGTGAGAAGATGCATTAAAAGGGATAAGAGGAAATATATAGATGAACTAGCTAAAGAGACAGAAGAAGCAGCAAATAAAGGGAATATGAAAGAACTGTACAACAGCACAAAGACATTAAGTGGAAAATACAAACAGATCAATGTCTTTATTAAAGATAAGAAAGGAAATCTGCTTAGTAATATAATATAAGGGAACAAATGGAGAGATGGAAAGAGCACTTTGAAGAACTTTTGAATAGACCCGGCTCAAATAATCCTCCAGATATACTACCAGCAGATGAAGAGTTACACGTTAACTGTGGAAAACCAAGCATAGAAGAAATAATGAAAGCCATCAAACTATTAAAAAATGGTAAAGCCACATGCCCAGATGAAATTCCTTCGGAAGCCATCAAAGCAGATATTAACACCTCTACCAAGATGCTACATAATCTATTAGATAAAATTTGGGAGAGGGAAGAAATACCTAAATACTGGAAAGAAGGTTATATGATCAAACTACCAAAGAAAGGAAGTTTACAGGAGTGCACAAATTATAGGGGAATTATTCTACTATCAGTGCCAGGAAAAATATTAAGCAGAATCATTCTGGAGAGACTAAAAGAGGCCATAGAGAAACATTTGAGAGATGAACAAGTAGGTTTTAGGAAGAACAGATCATGTGCTGATCAAATAACTACTCTACGTATAATAGTTTAACAAAGTTTAGAACTAAAATCCCCACTTTATATTGGATTCATAGTTTATGAAAAGGCATTTAATAGTTTAGACAGAAGAATGCTTTGGAAGTCGCTGAGTCATTACGGAATCCCCATAAAGTTTATTAACCTGATAAAAACAATGTATGAAGGAACGAAATGTAGTGTGGTGCTTGAAGGACAGATTACAGAAGCATTTGAAATAAGAACAGGAGTAAGGCAGGGATGCCTTCTGTCTCCATTTCTCTTTCTACTGGCCATAGATTGAATTATGAAAATAACTCAAAACAACAGAAATGGGATCCAGTGGTCACTGACCAAACAACTTGATGATTTAGACTTCGCTGATGACATAACTCTCCTATCACACAGCTATCATCAGATGCAGGATAAAATTAGCATACTTGATGAGAGATCACAACATCTAGGACTGAAGATTAATAGAGATAAGACAACATTATGAGAATTAATACAGTTGGCAATAACCAAATAAAACTAGGAGAATACCTCTTTTAGATGTACAATCTTACATATATCTGGGCAGTAATATAGATAAAGAGGGAGGAACAGAAAATGATACCAAAATAAGGATATCAAAAGCAAGAGGAGCTTTCATTGCACTGGGAAACATATGGAAATCCAAAGAAATTAGGTTAAATATAAAAATAAAAATTTCAACGCAAATGTTAAGGCGGTCCTATTATATGGCTGTGAAACATGGAGAACAACAAAATTGACAATCACGAAGATACAGACTTTCATTAATGGATGTTTAAGCAGGATAAAGGGATGGAAATGGCAGGACAAAATCACTAACATGGAATTATGGAAATGTACCAGTCAAACACCAGTGGATAAAGAGATACAGCGAAGACGATGGCGATGGATAAGATACACACTACGGAAGCCAACTGAGAGTATTACACAACAGGCCCTTTTTTGGAATCCCCAGGGGAAAGACAAAGAGTAAGACCGAGGAATTATTGGAGAAAACAGATAGAAGCAGAGATGAAGATGATGGGGAAGACATGGAATGATCTTAAAAGAATGGCAAAAAACTGAACGACTTGGAAAGTGTTTGTTGAAGACCTATGCTCCACTGGAGCTAAAAAGGTAGAAGAAGACCAACATAATCACATCTGTCATTTCTACAGACCTAAGTGATATAGGCTTTTGAAGTATTTATGCTTCTAGTTTTTCCACCTCATTTCCTCAGTGTCAAATGACAACCAAATTACTGTCAGAGCGCATCGGTACATTTGTAGACCGACATATATTCTGACATCATGTTCTTTGTAGTTGTCCTAACAAACGTCAGCTGTGACAGAATCGATACCAGACTTTAGAGTTTGTAAGGCGGGTGGAAAGAAACAACAAAAACGATATCGCGTATCCTATAATGATGTACGAGAATGAGGCATTGAGCTTCTTCTTCTGCCTTTCAGCTCCCTGTGGAGCATAGGTCTCCAACAAACACTTTCAGCTCCTTGTGGAGCATAGGTCTTCAACAAGCACTTTCAGCTCCCTGTGGAGCATAGGTCTTCAACAAGCACTTTCAGCTCCCTGTGGAGCATAGGTCTTCAACAAGCACTTTCAGTTCCCTGTGGAGCATAGGTCTTCAACAAGCACTTTCAGCTCCATGTGGAGCATAGGTCTTCAACAAGCACTTTCAGCTCCATGTGGAGCATAGGTCTTCAACAAGCACTTTCAGCTCCCTGTGGAGCATAGATCTTCAACAAGCACTTTCAGCTCCCTGTGGAGCATAGGTCTCCAACAAACACTTTCAGCTCCCTGTGGAGCATAGGTCTTCAACAAGCACTTTCAGTACCCTGTGGAGCATAGGTTTTCAACAAGCACTTTCAGTTCCCTGTGGAGCATAGGTCTTCAACAAGCACTTTCAGTTCCCTGTGGAGCATAGGTCTTCAACAAGCACTTTCAGTTCCCTGTGGAGCATAGGTCTCCAACAAACACTTTCAGCTCCCTGTGGAGCATAGGTCTTCAACAAGCACTTTCAGCTCCCTGTGGAGCATAGGTCTTCAACAAGCACTTTCAGCTCCCTGTGGAGCATAGGTCTTCAACAAGCACTTTCAGCTCCCTGTGGAGCATAGGTCTTCAACAAGCACTTTCAGCTCCATGTGGAGCATAGGTCTTCAACAAGCACTTTCAGCTCCCTGTGGAGCATAGATCTTCAACAAGCACTTTCAGCTCCCTGTGGAGCATAGGTCTCCACAAACACTTTCAGCTCCCTGTGGAGCATAGGTCTTCAACAAGCACTTTCAGTACCCTGTGGAGCATAGGTTTTCAACAAGCACTTTCAGTTCCCTGTGGAGCATAGGTCTTCAACAAGCACTTTCAGTTCCCTGTGGAGCATAGGTCTTCAACAAGCACTTTCAGTTCCCTGTGGAGCATAGGTCTCCAACAAACACTTTCAGTTCCCTGTGGAGCATAGGTCTTCAACAAGCACTTTCAGTTCCCTGTGGTGCATAGGTCTTGAACAAGCACTTTTAGTTCCCTGTGGATCATAGGTCTTCAACAAGCACTTTCAGCTCCATGTGGAGCATAGGTCTTCAACAAGCACTTTCAGTTCCTGTGGAGCATAGGTCTTCAACAAACACTTTCAGCTCCCTGTGGAGCATAGGTCTTCAACAAGCACTTTCAGTTCCCCGTGGAGCATAGGTCTTCAACAAGCACTTTCAGTTCCCTGTGGAGCATAGGTCTTCAACAAGCACTTTCAGTTCCCTGTGGAGCATAGGTCTCCAACAAACACTTTCAGCTCCCTGTGGAGCATAGGTCTTCAACAAGCACTTTCAGTTCCCTGTGGAGCATAGGTCTTGAACAAGCACTTTCAGTTCCCTGTGGAGCATAGGTCTTCAACAAGCACTTTCAGTTCCCTGTGGAGCATAGGTCTTCAACAAGCACTTTCAGTTCCCTGTGGAGCATAGGTCTTCAACAAGCACTTTCAGTTCCCTGTGGAGCATAGGTCTTCAACAAGCACTTTCAGTTCCCTGTGGAGCATAGGTCTTCAACAAGCACTTTCAGTTCCCCGTGGAGCATAGGTCTTCAACAAGCACTTTCCAAGCCGGCCTGTTTCTTGCCATTTTTTAAAGATCGTTCCAAGTCTTCTCCATCCTCTTTATCTCTACTTCCATTTGTCTTCTCCACGAATACTTTGCCCTTTCTCTTTGCCTTCTTCCCTGGCAATTCCAAAAAGAGACTGTTGTGTAATACTCTCAGTTGGCTTTCACATTCTGTGTGTCCTATACAGCGCAACGTCTTTGTTGTATCTGTTAGGCCACTTGTATATAACTGGCACTTTCCCATAGTTCTACGTTAGTGATTTTATCCTGCTATTTCCATGCTTGTATCAAGCTGCGATAGACGGGAATAGCATTTGAAGATGAAGCAGTGTTTTCATCGCTCTTGTTATCTTACCCAACTCAGTGAATCTCAGGCATAAACTTTTTCCTTATTTGAATTGATTGTAAGACGTAATTCTGGCATTGAACCCTAGTTAACTGTTATCGTGGACTTCCGGTCAATATGGCGGATAGGCGGCAATAAACCGTTGAGGCATTGTCTGAAAAGGTTCCTTGTTGCAGTTTCCTTATATTCCAAGTCCTGCTTGCTGCAGGAGCTACTAAGATTAGTGCTGTGTGCACACCGTGAGCTGTGTGCTTCATCGTGATGGTGTTTCTATATTCAGATTGCTTACAATGAAAGATGATATCGAATGATGAAGGACAGTTCAGCTGCGTTCGCTGCTGGTGCTACTGTGTCTGCTACGATGGAGACTGCAACTGCCCATAATTATTTGAATATTCCATGTAATGTTAATTCTGATTATTCCGCTGACACCGGCAGTTGAGTAATTATAGATTATCATTTGTTTGCTGTGATACCGGGGCCTTCGAACAAATATAACTATAACTAAACTTTATCGTCAAGGCGCTGTCATTATATGACCTTTGGCCTCTTGACAGACGGTTGGTAGCAAGTAGTCATGATAAATCAGTAGTTTGGTAAAAAAATATTAGTGTTTTATGCTGGATGCTGCTTTTTTTTGAACAGCTTCTCTCGTGGCTGAATCTGCTAATATTGGATAGACAGATCCATCCGCAGAACGAACAAGGTGTATTCGTGGTGCCTGGCCTTATCTCCTTTTTCCTGCGCCTTTTGCCTTCTGAATTTGATATCAGCACTCCCTCGAAAGATGCTGTGCCATTTTTATTTATTATTGTTCTCCATGTGCTACGATCTGCAGCCATTTTTTCCCAGATTCTATCATTGATAGGAAGACTGCATACGTTCTTATATCTCAGCCATAGTCTGCCCTTTGGTCTCTTTCCGTCCTTAAGTTCGCCATACAATATTTATTTGGGAATACGAATGTTTGCCATTCTTCTTTCATGACCCAGCCATCTAATCTACGACTCTTAAATGTTGCCATGATGGATGGAAGTTTGGCTCGTTGTAAGACATTAGAGTTGGTTACGTTGTCCTGCCATGATGGATGAAGTTTGCCTCGTTGTAAGACATTAGAGGTGTTACGTTGTCCTGCCATGATAGATGCAAGTTTGGCTCGTTGTAAGACATTAAAGTTGGTTACTTTGTCCTGCCATGATGGATGGAAGTTTGGCTCGCTCGTTGTAAGACATTAGAGTTGGTTACGTTGTCCTGCCATGATGGAAGGAAGTTTGGCTCGCTCGTTGTAAGACATTAGAGTTGGTTACTCTGTCCTGCCATGATGGATGAAAGTGTTGGCTCGTTGTAAAACATTAGAGTTGGTTACTCTGTCCTGCCATGATGGATGAAAGTGTTGGCTCGTTGTAAGATATTACAGTTGGTTACTTTGTCCTGCCATGATGGATGAAAGTTTGGCTCGTTGTAGGACATTAGAGTTGGTTACTTTGTCCTGCCATGATGGATGGAAGTTTGACTCGTTGTAGGACATTAGAGTTGGTTACTTTGTCCTGCCATGATGGATGGAAGTTTGGCTCGTTGTAGGACATTAGAATTGGTTACTTTGTCCTGCCATGATGGATGGAAGTTTGGCTCGTTGTAGGACATTAGAGTTGGTTACTTTGTCCTGCCATGATGGATGGAAGTTTGGCTCGTTGTAGGACATTAGAGTTCGTTACTTTGTTCTGCCATTTGATGTTCATAATCTTTGACAACACACATGAAAGCTTTTTAACCTTTTCTCCTGCCATGCATAGGTAGTCCAAGATTCTGATCCGAATAGAAGTATGCTAAGCACACAACTTTGGTAGATTTGAATCTTAGTTCTGTGTGTTAATTTGGTGTTGGCCCATGCTCCATCTTTAAGTTTACCAAATGTGAAAGCTGCCTATCACTAATCACTATCTGGAAAGACCTTTTAATCACCAAAATGCATGAAACTGATCAATCACGGTAGCTACCATTCCATGGGTTGAACAGCTCTGAAGTCCACCGTTCTATGACCCTAACCAGCTATGAAGTCCACCATACTATATAAACTTAACCAACTATGAAATCCGCTATTTTATTAATTTGACAAACAATGATGTCCACGATTCTATGAATTTGACCATCTATGAATTTTATTGGTTTACCTTTGATTAATGCTGATTTGTATATTATTTTTAAACAATAAGCTAAATAATTAAATAGTCTGCTTTGTGTGTTCTTACAGCAAAGGGTTATTAATATTATGATTGACCGCTACAATTATACGACAAAGCCTCTTTTTTATCCGTTTATTGTTTTGGCCAAGACCAAGACTAACATGGACCAGTAACATCAAAAGATGGACAAATCAATCTATGACAGCCTGCACCATCAAAGCAAGAAACAGAGTAGAATGGCGATCCATGGTCGCCAACCTTCGTTGTGGAGAAGGCACTCGATGATGATGATGATGGTGATGATGATGATTGTTTTGGATCTAGAAATTTAGTTTCTCCAGATCCGAGTACAACTGCGCATGTGTGTCCCAAATATCAGTTCCTGTGTTGATTGGTGGATTATTTTCTTACCCACATTGTGTCTGTCCGCTCTTGCTCTTTGACCTAGTGTCGGATGATGTGGTAGCAATAGCTCACACCTTAGGGAAATCTCTAGAAGTTTCGGCTCCTTGAAACAATCCCAGAAATTAATTAAGGACTAGAATGTCTGTGTTGCTTGTGTGAAAGCATGTATTTGAAGCTCTGTTACTGCTGGTGTCTATTGAATGCTTTTACCACTTTAGTGCTTCTGGACGATATTATAAGAATGTGTAAAGCTAGCATACATAAATAGTTATACATACACATATAGTTATACATACACATATAGTTATACATACATAAATAGTTATACATACATATATAGTTATACATACACATATAGTTATACATACACATATGGTTATACATACATAAATAGTTATACATACATAAATAGTTATACATACATATATAGTTATACATACATATAGTTATACATACATAAATAGTTATACATACATATATAGTTATACATACACATATAGTTATACATACACATATGGTTATACATACATAAATAGTTATATATACATAAATAGTTATACATACATATATAGTTATACATACATATAGTTATACATACATATATAGTTATACATACATATATAGTTATACATACATATAGTTATACATACACATATAGTTATACATACATAAATAGTTATACATACATATATAGTTATACATACATATATAGTTATACATACATATAGTTATACATACATAAATAGTTATACATACATATATAGTTATACATACATATATAGTTATACATACATATAGTTATACATACATATATAGTTATACATACATATATAGTTATACATACATGTATAGGTATACATACATATATAGTTATGAATACATATATAGTTATACATACATATATAGTTATACATACATATATAGTTATGAACACATATATAGTTATACATACATATATAGTTATACATACATATATAGTTATACATACATATATAGTTATGAATACATATATAGTTATGAATACATATATAGTTATAGGAAGCCGCGATAGCTCAGTGATTAGTGAACTGGACTACAAAGGACAAGGGGTAGGGTTCGATCCCAACCGACGGCTTTCGGGTTCACCCAGCCTTTAATGGGTACCGGATTTTTTTCTGGAAAGTGAAGCGGCACGGACGTAATACCGACCACATAACTCCAAAAATCATGTGCCAAAGGTGTGTACAATTTATGGTCACTAACACTATATTCCCTATAAGCCACTTGGCGTGACGGGGGTACTTCACTTTTTTTTTACTTACATATATAATTATACATACATATATAGTTATACATACATATATAGTTATGAAAGCATATATAGTTATACATATATATTTAGTTATACATATATATATATATATATATATATATATATTATATATATATATTAAGATCAAAGATAAAGAAATAAAACAAGTAGAGGAATTCAAGTATTTGGGCACAATGTTCACAGAAGATGGAAAACTAGACAGAGAAATTGACATGAGAATACAAAAAGCAAATGCTGTCACATACCAGCTTTCACCATTGCTAAGACATCCAAACATTTCTATGCCAGCTAAACAACAAATGATAAATAGCATTTTTTATACGAACTTTGTGCTATGAAAGTCAAACATGGACCCTTAGTAAATCACATTTAAGAAAGATCAATACATGTGAGATGCGATGCTTGAGATGAGTAACAAACAATACAAGAAGAGATAGAATACCAAACGAAACCATAAGAAAATAGTAGGAACAAAACCCTGCCAAGAATATATAGAACAACAACAACTTAAATGGTTTGACCACCTGGTCAGAATGAATCCTTACCAATCGCCATCAAGGGCGTTCTTCTCGAGAATGCATTAAAAGACCAAGAGGAAGACCCAGAAGAAGATGGATAGATGCAGTGACAGAGACATGTAACAACAAAAGAAAGTCACTAATTCAGACAGTTCGAGCAGCTCAAGAACAACAAATGATATAAACTACGACACCTTTCAGGTATCAGTGAAAAGAGAAAAGAAGAACATACATATACAGCTTTACATACGTATATAGTTGTACATACATATATAGTTATATACAAACATATTTAATTATTAGAAGTATTGAAGTGTTTAATAAAGTAAGAAGAGATTTTATCTTAAACAAAAATAATTTTAAGTGAAGTATTAGCAATACCTACCGACCACATTAGCCCAAAAGTTATGTGCCGAAGGTCTGTAAAAAGTAGGGACGCTGACACCATATTCCCTATACGCCACTTGTCGTGACAGGGCTCTTTACTTATACTTAGCAACTCCTAGGAAGCTATATTTCATCAAATAGCGACATTGCGATCTCTGCTAGAATAAGAATATCAGCCCAGGAGATCAATAGACTCAGAAAGATTTGGCTTTGAACTAGCCTCCATCTCATCACCAAGCTTATAATTTACAAGTCAAATGTGCGATCCATACTCCTATATGCAACAGAAACATGGAGAATGAACCGTAAGATAGAAAGTCGATTAAGAGGATTTGAAGGTCGCTGTCTTAAGATGATTCTAAACATCTGTTGAGATCAACACATTACAAACAAAGAAGTCGTCAGAAGATCAGGCATTAGCAACATCAATCAAGAAGTGGAAATAAGAAGTTGGAAATGGCTAAGTCACGTTCTACGAATGGGACGAACCAGGTATCCACAGTAGCATTAACAAGGACACCACCAGGCAAACGAACCACCTGGCAGATCATTGGGGACATGGTGACGACCCATACATGAAGAAATGAATGAGGCTAACCTTTGGGGACATGGTGACGACCCATACATGAAGAAATGAATGAGACAGACCATTGGGGACATGGTGACGACCCATACATGAAGAAATGAGACAGACCATTGGGGACATGGTGACGACCCATACATGAAGAAATGAATGAGACAGACCATTGGGGACATGGTGACGACCCATACATGAAGAAATGAATGAGGCTAACCTTTGGGGACATGGTGACGACCCATACATGAAGAAATGAATGAGACAGACCATTGGGACATGGTGACGACCCATACATGACGAAATGAATGAGACAGACCATTGGGGACATGGTGACGACCCATACATGACGAAATGAATGAGACAGACCATTGTGGACATGGTGACGACCATACATGAAGAAATGAATGAGGCAGACCATTGGGGACATGGTGACGACCCATACATGAAGAAATGAATGAGACAGACCATTGGGGACATGGTGACGACCCATACATGACGACATGAATGAGACAGACCATTGGGGACATGGTGACGACCCATACATGAAGAAATGAATGAGACAGACCATTGGGGACATGGTGACGACCCATACATGACGACATGAATGAGACAGACCATTGGGGACATGGTGACGACCCATACATGACGACATGAATGAGACAGACCATTGGGGACATGGTGACGACCCATACATGACGACATGAATGAGACAGACCATTGGGGACATGGTGACGACCCATACATGACGACATGAATGAGACAGACCATTGGGGACATGGTGACGACCCATACATGACGACATGAATGAGGCAGACCATTGGGGACATGGTGACGACCCATACATGAAGAAATGAATGAGGCAGACCATTGGGGACATGGTGACGACCCATACATGAAGAAATGAATGAGACAGACCATTGGGGACATGGTGACGACCCATACATGAAGAAATGAATGAGACAGACCATTGGGGACATGGTGACGACCCATACATGAAGAAATGAATGAGGCAGACCATTGGGGACATGGTGACGACCCATACATGAAGAAATGAATGAGACAGACCATTGGGGACATGGTGACGACCCATACATGACGACATGAATGAGACAGACCATTGGGGACATGGTGACGACCCATACATGAAGAAATGAATGAGACAGACCATTGGGGATATGGTGACGACCCATACATGAAGAAATGAATGAGACAGACCATTGGGGACATGGTGACGACCCATACATGAAGAAATGAAGGAGACAGACCATTGGGGACATGGTGACGACCCATACATGAAGAAATGAATGAGACAGACCATTGGGGACATGGTGACGACCCATACATGAAGAAATGAATGAGACAGACCATTGGGGACATGTGACGACCCATACATGAAGAAATGAATGAGGTAGACCATTGGGGACATGGTGACGACCCATACATGAAGAAATGAATGAGGCAGACCATTGGGGACATGGTGACGACCCATACATGACGACATGAATGAGGCAGACCATTGGGGACATGGTGACGACCCATACATGAAGAAATGAATGAGGCAGACCATTGGGGACATGGTGACGACCCATACATGAAGAAATGAATGAGACAGACCATTGGGGACATGGTGACGACCCATACATGAAGAAATGAATGAGACAGACCATTGGGACATGGTGACGACCCATACATGAAGAAATGAATGAGGCAGACCATTGGGGACATGGTGACGACCCATACATGAAGAAATGAATGAGACAGACCATTGGGGACATGGTGACGACCCATACATGACGACATGAATGAGACAGACCATTGGGGACATGGTGACGACCCATACATGAAGAAATGAATGAGACAGACCATTGGGGATATGGTGACGACCCATACATGAAGAAATGAATGAGACAGACCATTGGGGACATGGTGACGACCCATACATGAAGAAATGAAGGAGACAGACCATTGGGGACATGGTGACGACCCATACATGAAGAAATGAATGAGACAGACCATTGGGGACATGGTGACGACCCATACATGAAGAAATGAATGAGACAGACCATTGGGGACATGGTGACGACCCATACATGAAGAAATGAATGAGGTAGACCATTGGGGACATGGTGACGACCCATACATGAAGAAATGAATGAGGCAGACCATTGGGGACATGGTGACGACCCATACATGAAGAAATGAATGAGGCAAACCATTGGGGACATGGTGACGACCCATACATGAAGAAATGAATGAGGCAGATCATTGGGGACATGGTGACGAACCATGCATGACGAAATGAATGAGGCTGGCAGTTCCTGGCCAGAGTTGCCCATGCACGCTCCAGACTGGATTGGGTGGAGATCTATTCTGGGTGCCCTATGATTGGGTAGAGATCTGATGTGGGTGCCCTATGATTGGGTGGAGATCTCTTGTGGGTGCCCTATGATTGGGTGGAGATCTCTTGTGGGTGCCCTATGATTGGGTTGAGATCTCTTGTGGGTGCACAATGATTGGGTGGAGATCTCATGTGGGTGTCCTATGATTGGGTTGAGATCTCTTGTGGGTGCCATGTGATTGGGTTGAGATCCCTTGTGTGTGCCCTATGATTTGATGGAGATCTCTTGTGGGTGCCCTATGATTAGGTTGAGATCTCCTGTGGGTGTCCTATGATGGGTGGAGATCTCTTGTGGTTATCCTATGACTGGGTGGAGATCTCTTGTGGGTGCCCTATGATTGGGTGGAGATCTCTTGTGGGTGTCCTATGATTGGGTTGAGATCTCTTGTGGGTGCCCTATGATTGGGTGGAGATCTCTTGTGGGTGCCCTATGATTGGGTTGAGATCTCTTGTGGGTGCCCTATGATTGGGTTGAGATCTCTTGTGTGTGCCCTATGATTGGGTGGAGATCTCTTGTGTGTGCCCTATGATTGGGTTGAGATCTTCTGTGGGTGTCCTATGATGGGTGGAGATCTCTTGTGGGTGCCCTATGATTGGGTTGAGATCTCTTGTGGGTGCCCTATGATTGGGTTGAGATCTCTTGTGTGTGCCCTATGATTAGGTGGACATCTCTTGTGTGTGCCCTATGATTGGGTTGAGATCTTCTGTGGGTGTCCTATGATGGGTGGAGATCTCTTGTGGGTACCCTATGACTGGGTTGAGATCTCTTGTGGGTGCCCTATGATTGGGTGGAGATCTCTTGTGGGTGCCCTATGATTGGGTGGAGATCGCTTGTGGGTGCCCTATGATTGGGTGGAGATCTCTTGTGGGTGCCCTATGATAAGGTGGAGATCTCTTGTGGGTGCCCTATGATTGGGTGGAGATCTTTTGTGGGTGCCCTACGATCCGACCGGAGTTCAGAGGATTAAGAAGAATAAAGAAGAATAAGGAAAACTGTAAAACTATTATTCTAGCAATATCTGACATTTCTCTGACTTATTATCAGCATATAAGCTTTACATCATGAGTTGTTACCAGATAACTGCGTTATTATCCATTTAACGAAACATTGTCTTTTTCCTATGTCTTTCTGGTGACTGCAATGGATCTGCAGATATACTGGAATCCCAGACAATGAAAATATAGGTAAGTTATCTAAGCTAGGATTAGCAGCACTACCTCAGATACGTTGTAGTTTCAACACAGAAAACAAATGCTCAGAAGTAGCTATGTAGTAGGTCAATAAACACAGCTAACTGGTCATGGTTTGAGTGTCAAAGTGGACCACGTGGTCTAATCAAACAGCCAATGAGGTGAGACATGAAATAGAATGATTTGGGAGATGTACGGTGGTGATGACGTCACAAAATATGGAATGTTTCAACAATTTTTTTAATCAAAGCTGGTGGCTTGTAGAGACTGTACCAGGTGTAAGTGTTTGATGACTTGTGGAGGGTGAACTATGTGTAAGTGTTTGATGACTTGTGAAGGGTGAACTAGGTGTAAGTGTTTGATGACTTGTGGAGGGTGAACTATGTGTAAGTGTTTGATGACTTGTGGAGGGTGAACTAGGTGTAAGTGTTTGATGACTTGTGGAGGGTGAACTAGGTGTAAGTGTTTGGTGACATGTGGAGAGTGAACTAGGTGTAAGTGTTTGATGACTTGTGGAGGGTGAACTAGGTGTAAGTGTTTGGTGACATGTGGAGAGTGAACTAGGTGTAAGTATTTGATCACTTGTGGATGGTGAACTAGGTGTAAGTGTTTGATGACTTGTGGAGGGTGAACTAGGTGTAAGTGTTTGATGACTTGTGGAGGGTGAACTAGGTGTAAGTGTTTGATGACTTGTGGAGGGTGAACTAGGTGTAAGTGTTTGGTGACATGTGGAGAGTGAACCAGGTGTAGGTGTTTGATGATTTGTGGAGGGTGAACCATGTGTAAGTGTTTGATGACTTGTAGAAAGTGAACCAGCCTAAAGAGTTTTGTTTGTTTCACATGAACACAATAATCCGACGTTTCGACCCATAGACTTTCGTCAAGATAAGAACGAACCAAACATTGTACAGGAGTTAGTCATTTAGAAAGCACCATTGTTATATTTTACTTTGAATTAGTCCAAAATGTTTCCTAATCCCAAATTAAGCTCTTAGAAAGTGCACATTAATCTCTTATAAAATTGCACATTAAGTTCTTAGAAAAGTGCAGATTAAGCTCTTAGAAAAGTGCACATTATGTTCTTTAAAAAGTGCACATTAACCTCTTAGAAAAGTGCACATTAAGCTCTTAGAATAGCTCACATTAAGATCTTAGGAAAGTACACATTAAGTTCTTGGAAAAGTACACATTAAGATATTATAAAAGTGCATATTAAGATCATAGAAAAGTGCGCATTACGATGTTATAAAGAGCACATTAAGATCTTAGAAAAGTACACATTAAGATCATAGAAAAATTCACATTGAGATCTTAGAAAAGTGCACATTAACCTCTTAGAAAAGTGCACATTAAGCTCTTAGAATTGTTCACATTAAGATTTTAGGAAAGTACACATTAAGTTCTTGGAAAAGTACACATTAAGATATTATAAAAGTGCATATTAAGATCATAGAAAAGTGCACATTAAGATGTTATAAAAGCGCACATTAAGATCTTAGAAAAGTACACACTAAGATCATGGAAAAGTTCACATTGAGATCTTAGAAAAGTGCACATTAAGCTCTTATAATAGTGCATAAACTCAGTAACAATGGAGAGATTAACATAAAAAATGACAATACAAAATTATAGCAACTTGATGAGCCTGACAGTAGATGAATTGAAATAAGTGACACAAACGTGTTTCAAAAGCTGAAATTAAAAAAAAATAATAATTAATACAATAGAAAAAAACCTCACAAACAAATGCAACCTTCAAATTAATTTTGTTTTAAAATGAAATTTATTTAAATAGAATTAAAATCAAAGAAATACAATTCTATAACCGCCGCATCCTACACTGTATGATCCTGGTACTTCGTTACAAAAATGACTTGTTTAATCTCAGCAATGACCTCCTTCGAGAATTCTATTTTTCAATCATGAAAGTTGAAGGTACTAGCCATGCCGTCATTATTAATAACAGAAATGGAAATCCAATATTCCGCGAAGCAGAAAGGAAGATCAGACGGAAGGACTATTTCTATGAAGTTCTCAGTCCAGCCGGAAACGAGAAAACACCATATTGGAATTTGGAAACCGACAACCATGAGAGGCAGTAACGCGCTGCATTCCGTCCAAGTAACATAATGAGAAGGCTATAAAGCTAGTCGGTGGGGATTGGATGAGGTACCCACATAGCAGAAAGAGTTTTTAATGAAAATTAGTTCCAGCTTTGGGTTATAATTTGTCGCGGCGTATGAAGACATGATTTTCTTCTTTGTGAGAAAAGACGGATAACAGCTCCTGATGACGTGGCAGCTATAATAGTTTCTACTGTCGTGAAAGGTATAATAGTTTCTACTGTAATGAAAGGTATAATAGTTTCTGTTGTAGTGAAAGATATAATAGTTTCTACTGTAGTGAAAGGTATAATAGTTTCTGTTGTAGTGAAAGGTATAATAGTTTCTTTTGTAGTGAAAGGTATAATAGTTTCTACTGTAGTGAAAAGTATAATAGTTTATGTTGTAGTGAAAGGTATAATAGTTTCTACTGTGGTGAAAGCTATAATAGTTTCTACTGTAGTGAAAGGTATATTAGTTTTCTGTTGTAGTGAAAGGTATAATAGTTTCTACTGTAGTGAAGGGTATATAATAGTCTCTGCTATATTGAAAGGTATAATAGTTTCTACTGTAGTAAAAGGTATAATAGTTTCTGTTGTAGTGAAAGGTGTAACAGTTTCTGTTGTAGTGAAAGGTATAACAGTTTCTACTGTAAGTAAAGTACCCCCCGTCACGCCAAGTGGCGTATAGGGAAATATGGTGTTAGTGACCCTATATTTTACAGACCTTCAGCACATGATTTTTGGGTAATGTGGTCGGTATTACGCCCGTGCTGCTTTTACTTTCCCAGAAAAAAATCCGGTACCCATTTAAGGCTGGGTGAACCCGGAGCCGTCGGTGGGATCGAACCCTACCCCTTGTCCGTAGTAGTCCAGTTCACTAGCCACTGAGCTATCGCGGCTCCTACTAATTTTTAGGGAATTAGTAAAACCCAGGTGTCCTCGCCAGGATTACGAACCCCGGCTGTTGCCGTGGTAAGCCAACCGAGTTTCTACTGTAGTGAAGGGTATATATAGTCTCTGCTATACTGAAAGTATAATAGTTTTCTACTGTAGTGAAAGGTATAATAGTTTCATCTGTAGTGAAAGGTATACTAGTTTCTGTTGTAGTGAGAGGCATAATAGTTTCTACTGTCGTGAAAGGTATAATAGTTTCTGTTGTAGTGAAAGGTATAATAGTTTCTACTGTAGTGAAAGGTATAATAGTTTCTGCTGTCGTGAAAGGTATAATAGTTTCTATTGTAGTGAAAGGTATAACAGTTTCTACTGTATGAAGAGTATATAATAGTTTCTGCTATTCTGAAAGGCATAATAGTTTCTATTGTAGTGAAAGGTATAATAGTTTTTACTATAGTGAAAGGTATTATAGCTTCTACTGTAGTGAAACGTATTGAGTTATTTGCAGGTCATCATCATTGCACTCCGAACATGTCCATAGGTGCTCAGATCCCCTCCTCAACAATTTCCTCAGTGTCCAGCGACTGACGACTCCAGTTCTTTGTAGTGAAAGGTATAATAGTTTCTCTTGTAGTGATGGATATAATAGATTATGCTGTAGTGAAATGTATAATAGTTTCTGCTACAGTGACGCCTGTAATAGTTTTTGCTGTAGTGAAAGGTGTTAAAGTAACAGCTATAATAGTTACTGCTGTAGTGACGCGACTATAAAAAATACATCAGGCTATACAATCTTAAAATCTGAAGTGGAAAAAGCTATACAAACAATGGCAAAGGGAAAAGCTGCAGGACCTGACAACATACAGATATAGATGACACAGGCACTAGAAGGTTTTCGTATTGAATGATCCCAGATTTATGCAACGACATATACTTTACAGGATACATATGAAATTAACTAAAACCACCAACTTTCAATGCATTTCCTGAAAAGAATGGCGCAGTGATTTTAGAACAATAAGCCTAATGAGCCATGTAACAAATATCTTGCTAAAAGTTATGCAGGGAAGTATTCAGAATAAAATCAATATGAAATTAGAAGAACACAGATGGATTTAGGAAAGACAGTGGGACAAAAGAAACCATATTAGGCATGAAGACGTTTTTGAAAAGTACACAATATATGCCTACTTCATAGACTACGCCGAAGCTTTTTATAGAATACACCATAAACAACTTATAGACTGCCTAAAAGATATACATCTAGATGACACATTATATGGCCTTTTCGTCTTGTCAGACGGTCTAGTGGAGGCTATTGTGTATTTTTTTGAGGGTTTTTTTTTCCCAACAGCTTCCCTCGTGGCTATATCTACCAATGCTTGACAAACACACACGGTCACAGAATGAACAAGTCAGACCCACTGGTCCACAGGGTTTTCCATTCTTTTTCATGAGTCTTTTCTCTTCTAAGTTTTGCCTTAGCACAGTCTCAAATGATGTTATACCGTTCCTTATACATGCTCTGCATGATGTGCGATTACTTGCCAAATGTTCCCACTCATTTTCACATATGGAGAAGTCTTTCAGAGATGATTTGTAGATATCTTTATATCGTAGTTTAACTCTGCCGATTTGCCTTTTTTCCGTGTATTAGTTCACTATATAGTTTTTGCCCTGGAATGCGCCTTTCTTCCATTAGTTGAAAGTGCCCCAGCCATCTTAGTCTTCGACATCTGCGCATCGACATGATTGTTGGAGTCTTAGCACGTCGCAGGACAGATAGTTCTTTATCTATGAGGGCTGTTGTTCTAATTTGCCCTTCTTTCAGTGTGTTTGCTTTAGCAAGTCCAGGGCACATGGTCCATGTGCCAAGTTTAAACATTGATGCTTTCTTCCTCATTTCACTTTGCCTACTCTGCCTGGGCACGGAATAGTGCTTTACCCAGTCACACTATCTTCTCGACTTCGTTTCAAGAATTTCCGAAGGAGGGACAAAGTCCATACGTTCAGAAATTGAAAGAAGGTACAGGGGATGTCAGAAGATGGTTAACGCCGTCTACTGCCTTAGGGTCCCTCCCTCCAGATTTTGACTCTGGGTGTACTCTCATAACCTTCGATTCTAACTAGAATCTAGTCCACAAGGTAGTGAAGGGTTTTGTGGTCGAAGTTTCCCTTCTTCTAGACGCGTTGCCAGCCAAGGCTTACGAGTCCCGTCTACCCGGAGCAATATCGAAAGATACGCCTTTGTCAGGCACAGGTGCCCGGACGCCTGAGAAAACAGGTTACCGTCAATGCTAGGCTACAAAATTACTCCAATGCACAAGTACCATATCCGTGACACAGACATACAACTGATATGTAATTTACTGTCATTAAGTGGTGCTGGGAGGCTAAGGCGCGCCTCCCAGCACCAGAGCTGGAAGTTGTCAGCGATCCACAGCTGATGGCTTGCGCCAGGATCGGTGAACCAGAACCATCCAGACCCTGCTCCACCTCTCCGTGGTGCCTCTAGTAACAGACTAACCTGTCTAGTCTGGCCAAGCGAGCAGGGATCAAAGAGGGAAGACAACCCGGTACTCAAAAATGTGCTGAAGTCGGATGTGTTGGCCGAAAGAAGCAAATATAACAGTGTTACACTGCAAACCACAACACAACGCAGAGACGTCCACTTAACGTCCTTTTAAGGGCGGATGACGAAGAGGAATTATACAATCTAATTCATAATTCTAGAATACTTTAGTCATCGGGCGAACGAAAGCAAGCATATGTAATTTATACTACAAATAGCAATAATAAAATATAACAAAAGAAGTCTACACCCATTGATATAAAAAGAAGAGTAAGACAGGTATGCATCCTATCACCAAGCTTGTACAATCGATACACTGAGCAAATCTTTAAAAACATCATAGAGATGTCAGGCCTAAACATTAATGGAAGATAATCAATTTTTTTTCGATTAATGCTATAGTGACAGGTGTAACAGTTTCTGCTATAGTGACGGGTATAACAGTTTCTGTTATAGTGACGGTATAAACAGTTTCTGTTATAGTGACGGGTATAACAGTTTCTGCTATAGTGACGGGTTAAACAGTTTCTGCTATAGTGACAGGTGTAACAGTTTCTGCTATAGCGACGGGTATAACAGTTTCTGCTATAGTGACAGGTGTAACATTTTCTGCTATAGTGACAGGTATAATAGTTTCTGCTATAGTGACAGGTGTAACAGTTTCTGTTATAGTGACGGGTGTAACAGTTTCTGTTATAGTGACGAGTGTAACAGTTTCTGCTATAGTGACGGGTATAACAGTTTCTGTTATAGTGACGGGTATAACAGTTTCTGTTATAGTGACGGGTATAACAGTTTCTTCTATAGTAACGAGTATTGCACTTTCTGTTATAGTGACGGGTATAACAGTGTCTGTTATAGTAACCTAGTATAACAGTTTCTTCTATAGTAACGAGTATTGCACTTTCTGTTATAGTACGGGTGTAACAGTTTCTGTTATAGTAACCTAGTATAACAGTTTCTGCTATTGTGACGGGTATAACAGTTTCTTCTATAGTAACGAGTATGGCACTTTCTGTTATAGTAACGGGTGTTACAGTTTCTGTTATAGTAACCTAGTATAACAGTATCTGCTATAATGATGGGTATAACAGTTCCTTTGCTGTGAGCATTAAGTACTAAATATCATTGATATATCAATATTTTAGTCTGTAAAAATGGTACGTTTTATGTTTCACGTAACAAATTAAAACCAATTTCCCCCCCCCCCCCACACACACACAAAATAAGAATGTTCAGAGTTAATCTGTAAATTATGGAAGTTTCTAAGATTGTAACTAAAGTGCTAATCTGTGATGAAAACAAACAGCTGTGGCATGAAACTTCCTGAACTTGCGGATTCAAACTTCATGACATTCACAACAGACTTCAAGACATTCCCTACAAGCTTCAAGACATTCACTACAAACTTCAAGACATTCACCACTAACTTCAAGACAATCACTACAAGCTTCAAGACAATCACTACAAACTTCAATACATTCACTACAAGCTTCAAGACAATCACTACAAGCTTCAAGACAATCACTACAAACTTCAATACATTCACTACAAACTTCAAGACATTCACTACAAACTTCAAGACATTCCTACAAACTTCAAGACGTTCCCTACAAACTTCAAGACATTCACTACAAACTTCAGACATTTACTACAAATTTCAAGACATTCCCTACAAACTTCAAGACAGTCAGTACAAACTTCAAGACATTCCCTAAAAACTTCAAGACATTCACTACAAACTTCAAGACATTCCCTACAAACTTCAAGACATTCACTACAAACTTCAAGACATTCCCTACAAACTTCAAGATATTCCCTAACAAACTTCAAGACATTCACAACAAACTTCAAGACATTCACTACAAACTTCATGACATTCTCTACAAACTTCAAGACATTTCCTACAAACTTCAAGACATTCCCTACAAACTTCATGACATTCCCTACAAACTTCATGACATTCACTACAAACTTCATGACATTCACTACAAACTTC
Source organism: Megaustenia siamemsis (assembly GCA_032433765.1). NCBI lineage: Eukaryota > Metazoa > Mollusca > Gastropoda > Stylommatophora > Ariophantidae > Megaustenia > Megaustenia siamemsis. The sequence goes on along the minus strand of JAVIAB010000051.1, from coordinate 155,924,532 downwards.
ATGACATTCCTACAAACTTCATGACATTCACTACAAACTTCATGACATTCCCTACAAACTTCATGATATTGACTACAAACTTTAAGACATTACCTTCAAACTTCAAGACATTCCATACAAACTTCAAGACATTCCCTAACAAATTTCATGTCGTTCCCTACAAATTTCAAGACATTCTGTACAAACGTCAAGACATTACCTACAAACTTCAAGACATTACCTACAAACTTCAAGATATTTTGTACAAACTTCAAGACATTACCTACAAACTTCAAGATATTCCCTACAAACTTCAAGATATTCACTACAATCTTCAAGACAATTCCCTACAAATTTCAAGACAATTCCTACAAACTTCAAGATATTCCTTACAAACTTCAAGACATTCTCTACAAACTTCAAGATATTCCTACAAACTTCAAGACATTCCCTACAAACTTCAAGATATTCCCTACAAACTTCAATACATTCCCTACAAATTTCAAGACAATTCCTACAAACTTCAAGATATTCCTTACAAACTTCAAGACATTCCCTACAAACTTCAAGATATTCCCTACAAACTTCAAGACATTCCCTACAAACTTCAAGATATTCCCTACAAATTTCAAGACATTCCCTACAAAATTCAAGACATATCCTACAAACTTCAAGACAATCTCTATAAAATTCAAGACATTTCATACAATCTTCAAGATATTCCCTACAAACCTCAAGACACTCCCTACAAACTTCAAGGCATTCCCTACAAGCTTCAAGATATTCCCTACAAACTTCAAGACATTCCCTAGAAGCTTCAAGACACTCCCTACAAACTTCAAGACATTCCTTACAAACTTCAAGACATTTCCTACAAACTTCAAGACATTCTCTACAAACTTCAAGACATTCCTACATACTTCAAGATATTTTTTTCAAACTTCAAGACAGTCCCTACACATTTCGAGACACTTCCTACAAACAATGTAAAACACTTGACTATATAAACGTTTGGTTTGTATAAACTATTTAAAATGTCCTTCAAATGCATATATTATTAACGCACCTTCCCTTTCCCAGGCCGTCCGCTCTTTTACATTGCTAATACGCGGGAGGTGGGTGTGTGAATAGTAATAATGTCGATATCATCTGCTTCTTTCAATCAGGTTGTCCGTTACGACATTGTCGTGTTTTCTTGTGGCTCGTCTAGAATTTGTTTGCAAATCAGATTTGTGTGTACACCCTGCGTACAAGTCTTGCCATGTGTACACATGTGTGTGTGTGTGTGTGTGTATGTTGTATATGTGTGTGTGTGTGCTAGAATTGTCCTACTTGTCAGAAGTCTTTATGTCGCACGCTTATCAAACACACACACACACACACACACACACACACACACACACACACACACACACATAAGTACACACACATATTTTGCAAGGAATTACCCCAGTTTGAGGAGATCCTATTTCTCGTTCCCCCGAGAGCTGGGCTGTGACCCTAGGTCCGGCAACTCGTTCCGTTTAAACCGACAGACCTTTTCTCTCTGTAGCCTTCCACTTTCATAACAAGCATGCACACCCCCCCCCCTTTTCCACCCCTCAATGGCTCCACCTATTGGAAGTGGTTTCAAGTGCACTACAGATCAAGACATCTTTTGTTGATATCATTTATGATATCAATGTTGACATCAACGAACACGCCCTACTAAGAGAAGCACATGAGAACACGAACTAAATTTGATTGATTCATCAACTTGACCAAAAAATCGAGAAACTCTACTTTCATTCAAAACCTGCTCTTTTATGTCAACGGACATATCTGAATTACGCCCCTGAATAGTGTTATTGGAAAGATATTTGTCGCGTCTTTATCTCGCTAGGGCCAGGAATTAACTCCACCATCTCCAACATGCACGGTTTGATGAACTTTCTCCAATCCTGCCAGTTTTTGCTGATTTGTTTATTTTTTGGCAATTTCCAATGCGAGTTAATATGATGCTTGCACTGTCGCTGTGCTTTGTTGATGGAATCTTCCCTCATATTGGATGCCTTCCATTTGACAATCTGCTGAAACATCCAGACACCGATTAAAAAAATATCAATATTGATATAGATTTTACTATCAATTTTCCTTTAAAAATATCCTTTTTTTCAAATATAAATCTGTATATTATTGATAAAATTTTTTTTTTTTTATTTATTCTGTGGAAACTAAAGTCTGTCGAGTTGAAAACTTTGGAAATGTTTTTTCCGTCATTGAGATTTCCGGTTTGTGCTTTCTTCGCCATTGACTGCCAGGGCTGGCGAGTCTCATCCGTCCAGGATAACCAAGTACAGCAGTTCATGCAACGCCTATAATTGATCTTAAGAGATCTGTTCTGTTAATGGGATCTATTACAGCAGTCGGGGATTCCCAATATCCGCTCGACCACGCGTCACCAGCATACCACCAAATATCTTTAGCAAATTCTGTTGACAAGATCGATTTCCGTACAGCCGTTATCGGCGACACAGGCAACGATAAATAACGATTCCCATCGATACGGATTTTTTCCCCTTTTCGCCAGCTTTCATCTCTGACGAAGTCCCTAGAAACTAGGAACTCAATTGTGCGTGTTAATCCGTTTTTCCCTGGCAGCCGTGTGCCCAGGGTCCCTTTCTCACAGGCAGACAACTCGTACTACGGAGGTACTCATATTTTTTCCATCCATGAGTAATTGACGTTTCATGCTGGCCTCGCTGCTGAGACCAGGGATGGTTGCCGCAAATAGAAATCGTAAATAAAAACCCCAACTGGTGCAGCCGAGTTTTGAACTCACAACCTCTCTGTCTCGAGACCAGAGTCTTATCTCGAGACCCAGTCCCAGAAATGGATTTAGAGATCATGAACGAGGAATCCAAGAGAATGAAACAAACGCAGCACGTTTCGCGCTTAAGTCAATCTTTCAAGTAACTTCACCAAGGACACTAGCCATATCTGCAACAGAAAGATGTCAATTTTTATCATACATAAATGTTTTCTTATCATTTGTGTATCATGAGAGGAAGATAGCTGGGATATTTAGTTCATCATCATTGAGTGCCATCTCCGCATCGCAGGTTGGCTACTATGGAGCGCCATTCAGCTCTGTTTCTTGCTTTGATGGTGCAGGTTGTCATTGGCTGAGTTGTGAATTTTTAAATGTTTTCGTCCATGTTAGTTTTGGTCTGCCTTTTTTACCCCGTATTTTCCCATCCAAGATAAATTTTTAGTAAGCTGCTGTGTCTTTTAACATGACCCAAAAATCTCATTTGCCTTGTTTGAATGGTCCTTAACAGTCCTCTTTTTATTTTTAGTTGTTCTAAGACTTCATCGATTTTTTTTTTTTTTTTTTTTTGGGGGGGGGGGGTTTCTTTTTGTCCTTTTCCATCCAATTCTTCTTATTCTTATAAAATCCACATTTCTAAGGCTTCAATTTTCTATTCGGTTTTATTGTCTATTGCCTATGTTTCTGCACCATATAGGAATATTGAGAAGATATAACATGTTTGCTATTATTGGTTACATTAAGAAAATGGAGAAACTTAATGATTGGTTACAACTTACAAAATACAGGGAACGAGGGATCGTGGATGGCAAGGAGAGAAGACAGCTTGGTATATCATCATCATCATCATCATCATTTGCCATACCGGTTGGCATAGGCGATCATGTCCTTCCACAATCTTCTATCTATGGTGCATAGTATCAGTTCTGTTGTTGACTGTTTGCCATGCCATGACACCAAGCTATCTAGTATTTTCTCTTGTTGTCGTCCGCGATCTCCCTTTCCTTGTATTTTGCCTATTGTAGCAAAGTATTTCAACTTTCCTCTTCTCATGATGTGCCCGAAAAATGATTGTTTCTTTCTGTTTCTTTGATATATCGTGATCACAAAAACAACTATCTGCACAATTGATACGATGCGACCGAGAATTGTGAAAGAACCGGATCACCTAGTCAACCGGTATGGCACATGATGATGACTGGTCGATCAGAAAAACTGTATACACAAATCAGCCATCTTGGTTTTTATCCTGACGACAACATCACGTGTTTTGTTAAGAAAGATGACAGCTCACAGACGTCAGTAGATTGTAATCTAAAACCATGGATAAAATATCAATGGAAGAATTAAAAAAATGGGCAGCATAATTAATTAAAGGATTTGTTTTTGTTTTGTTTGACTCGGCTAAACCCCCCCCCCACACACACACACACTCCCCACCACCCAGAAATAAAATCTAGTAATGTCGCCGGTTCTTCTTCTACTTCTATCCTTCCTCTGTTGCCGTTGGCGTCGAGGGGAGAAACATCTGCGATTCTTTGCTCTTCTGTTGGCCTCTTCTGATGTTATTCCTCCTAGTGACTCTAGTATTCCCTTTATCCATCTCTTTCTCGGTCTTCCTCTTAATCTGGCATTAAAATGTCGCCGGTGATGATTTTAAATCTCCTTTTTCATCTTCTCCACCTTCTTATTCTTCTCCATCTTCTTAATCTTCTCCAACTTTTTAATCTTGGTCATCTTCTTAATCTTCTCCATCTGCTTAATTTTGTTCATCTTTGTAATAACCTCCATCTTATTAACCTTCTCCATCTTCTTAATCTTTTTAATCTTTTCCATCTTTTTAATCTTCTCCCTCTTCGTTTTCTCCATCTGCTTAATCTTTTCCATCTTCCAAATCTTCTCACTCTTAATCTTCTCCCTGTTTTTAATCTTGTCCCTTTTCTTAATCTTCTCTATCTTCTTAATCTTCTCTTTCTTAATCTTCTCCATCTTCTTAATCTTCTCAAACTTTTTAATCTTCTCCATCTTCTTAATCTTCTCCATCTTTTTAATCTTCTCCATCTTCTTAATCTTCTCCATCTTCTTAATCTTGTTCACCTTTGTAATAATTGCCATCTTCTTAATCTTCTCCCTCTTCTTAATCTTGTCCATTTTCTTAATGTTCTCTCTCTTCTTAACCTTCTCTCTCTTCTTAATCTTCTATCTTTTATTAACCTTCTCTCTCTTCTTAATCTTCTCTCTCTTCTTAATCTTCTCTCTTTTCTTAATCTTCTCTAACTTCTTAATCTTCTCTCTCTTCTTAATGTTCACTCTTTTCTTAATCTTCTCTGTCTTCTTAATCTTCTCCCTCTTCTTATCCTTCTCTCACTTCTTAACCTTCTCTATCTTCTTTTCCTTTTCTCTCTTCTTAATCTTCTCTCTCTTCTTAACCTTCTCTCTCTTCTTAACTTTCTCTCTCTCTCCTTAATTTTCTCTATCTTCTTAACCTTCCCTCTCTTCTTGATCTTCTCCTTTTTTTAATCTTCTCCCCTCTTCTTAATCTTCTCCCTCTTTTTAATCTTCTCTCTTTTCTTAATCTTCTCAATCTTCTTAATCTTCTCTCTTTTCTTAATCTTCTCTATCTTCTTAACCTTCCCTCTCTTCTTGATCTTCTCCCTCTTTTTAATCTTCTCTCTTTTCTTAATCTTCTCAATCTTCTTAATCTTCTCTCTTTTCTTAATCTTCTCAATCTTCTTAATCTTCTCTATCTTCTTAACCTTCCCTCTCTTCTTAATCTTCTCTCTCTTCATCTTCTCCCTTTTTCTTTATCTTCTCCCTTTTCCTAATCTTCTCCATTTTCTTAAAATTGAGAAAACTGAGGATAAATAAAGAGAATATATAAATAGTCTTGCGAACAAATGCACATACAGATCTCATCTACATAAAAAAGATACAGTTACATGTGTATATGTATGTGTTTTACTTTCAAGAAAAATATATTATAAAAGAGATCAAAACAACATATACAGCAAAGTGCATAAACAACGAACAGATATAGCGGAGAATTTATGTTAATGAGCTCATAATTCACAACATAATAAATTAGGAAGGGAAGGTATAAAGATTGCGTTTATAGAGAAGCTGTAATGTCTGCCATAATTGCATTTATCTGCGTAAAAAATTAATGTCTGTCGTATTTACATTTATCTCGTTGGTATAAAATTGACTTCAAACCTTGAACGGTGTCACAAGATTTATATCCACTCATTTCTACCAATCCTTTTAGTTGAGTCACAGAAACAAGAAATAGTTTGGATACAAGTGAGTCAAACGAAAGTTGTGACTTGAGGAGAGACAGATAAAGAGAAATAAAGATATCACTATCAGTGTCTGATGTTTTATCCATGCCAGGATGCAAGTGAACTAGTGTTGTTGAAAGCAAACACTCTCCCACAAAATGTCTGCAATTACGGTTGTTATCTTCCGCGTTTATGAAAATCTTTAATGTCGCGTAAAAGATGTTATGACTTTCGCTCATAAGTCAATTCAGATAACATATGTTTGTTGCTTTGTAATTTGCTCTCCCAGAAATTCGATATTGGAAGATGGTCTTCCAAATGTCACATTTAACGTCTGAAAAAAAAATAGAAATGTTTGAAGGACTGAAATGTTTGTTAGTTAGATTATATTTCGTCTTGCAAGTTTCATTCTGAGCCGGTCACCTGGCGATGCAAGTGAGGTGGTGGTTTAGTAGGTAGACTTAGTTGTCGATTCAGCTGATAATAGCATTGGTATGGTGATCAAACAGCTGATAATAGCATAGGTATGGTGATCAAACAGCTGATAATAGCATAGGTATGGTGATCAACAGCTGATAATAGCATAGGTATGGTGATCAAACAGCTGATAATAGCATAGGTATGGTGATCAAACAGCTGATAATAGCATAGGTATGGTGATCAAACAGCTGATAATAGCATAAGTATGGTGATCAAACAGCTGATAGTAGCATAGGTATGGTGATCAAACAGCTGATAATAGCATAGGTATGGTGATCAAACAGCTGATAATAGCATAGGTATGGTGATCAAACAGCTGATAATAGCATAGGTAGGGTGATCAACACAGCTGATAATAGCATAGGTATGGTGATCAACACAGCTGATAATAGCATAGGTAGAGTGATAAACACAGCTGATAATAGCATAGGTAGAGTGATAAACACAGCTGATAATAGCATAGGTAGGGTGATCAACACAGCTGATAATAGGTTGGACTTAAATGATAGTACAGCTGAATGGAACATAGACTTAATTGTCAGCACAGCTCCTAGTAAGATAATGAAGACGTGGCCATAAATGTTAACACCATAAAAGTTAACACCATATAAGTTAACACTATAGAAGTTAACACTCTACAAACGTGACACTGTTACAAATTCTTTCAGTGGCTACTGGTGATCGAGACAGTCGACATTGCCAAGAGTAACATCATTAAATAGAGTTACGTTACACTGACACGACCCTGACTATCGTCGTGTGTTCTGTAATGCGATTTAGAGGATGTTGACAGCGTTATGAGTACCCTGATCAGCTGAGAAAAGCCGCCCTTGACATTCATATCAAGGACAAGATATTCAAGTTCAGCTTCCGAGATCTAGACAGACCTCGGGCTGCGTCTATTGAGTCTCACAGAAGATTTGACAGGCGAATAATTGCAATGACTACGGTAATTCCTTTGCATTTGTTCTGAGTGTGAAGCGATTGGTCGCTTTTGAGGCGTATAAAATAATACGGTAAAGTCCTAATAGTATGAGGAAAGGGTGTAGAGAAAACATATAGATATGTCTTAACGATCTTCAAGTACATTTTACAAAACGCTGTTATTTTGTGTTTTACATTTATACTTTGTTGTTTGAATTTTTGCTCACCTTGGAGTGTTAAAACGATGAAGGAGAGTATGTTAAAACGATGAAGGAGAGTGTGTTAAAACGATGAAGGAGAGTATGTTAAAACGATGAAGGAGAGTGTGTTAAAACGATGAAGGAGAGTATGTTAAAACGATGAAGGAGAGTGTGTTAAAACGATGAAGGAGAGTGTGTTAAAACGATGAAGGAGAGTATGTTAAAACGATGAAGGAGAGTATGTTAAAACGATGAAGGAGAGTATGTTAAAACGATGAAGGAGAGTGTGTTAAAACGATGAAGGAGAGTATGTTAAAACGATGAAGGAGAGTGTGTTAAAACGATGAAGGAGAGTGTGTTAAAACGATGAACGAGAGTATGTTAAAACGATGAAGGGGAGCGTGTTAAAACGATGAAGGGGAGCGTGTTAAAACGATGAACGAGAGTGTGTTAAAACGATGAAGGGGAGCGTGTTAAAACGATGAAGGGGAGTGTGTTAAAACGATGAAGGGGAGCGTGTTAAAACGATGAAGGGGGGTGTGTTAAAACGATGAAGGGGAGCGTGTTAAAACGATGAAGGGGAGCGTGTTAAAACGATGAAGGGGAGCGTATTAAAACGATGAAGGGGAGCGTGTTAAAACGATGAAGGGGAGCGTGTTAAAACGATGAAGGGGAGCGTGTTAAAACGATGAAGGGGAGCGTGTTAAAACGATGAAGGGGAGCGTTTTAAAACGATGAAGGAGAGTGTGTTAAAACGATGAAGGAGAGTGTGTTAAAACGATGAAGGAGAGTGTGTTAAAACGATGAACGAGAGTATGTTAAAACGATGAAGGGGAGCGTGTTAAAACGATGAAGGGGAGCGTGTTAAAACGATGAACGAGAGTGTGTTAAAACGATGAAGTGGAGCGTGTTAAACGATGAAGGGGAGTGTGTTAAAACGATGAAGGGGAGCGTGTTAAACGATGAAGGGGGGTGTGTTAAAACGATGAAGGGGAGCGTGTTAAAACGATGAAGGGGAGCGTGTTAAAACGATGAAGGGGAGCGTATTAAAACGATGAAGGGAGCGTGTTAAAACGATGAAGGGGAGCGTGTTAAAACGATGAAGGGGAGCGTGTTAAAACGATGAAGGGGAGCGTGTTAAAACGATGAAGGGGAGTATGTTAAAACGATGAAGGGGGTGTGTTAAAACGATGAAGGGGAGCGTGTTAAAACGATGAAGGGGAGTGTGTTAAAACGATGAAGGGGAGTGTGTTAAAACTATGAAGGGGAGTGTGTTAAAACGATGAAGGGGAGTGTGTTAAAACGATGAAGGGGAGTGTGTTAAAACGATGAAGGGGAGTGTGTTAAAACGATGAAGGGGAGTATGTTAAAACGATGAAGGAGAGTATGTTAAAACGATGAAGGGAAGTGTGTTAAAACGATGAAGGGGAGCGTGTTAAAACGATGAAGGGGGATGTGTTAAAACGATGAAGGAGAGTGTGTTAAAGCGATAAAAGGGGGTGTGTTAAAACGATGAAGGGGGATGTGTTAAAGCGATAAAGGGGGATGTGTTAAAACGATGAAGGAGAGTGTGTTAAAGTGATAAAGGGGGATGTGTTAAAGCGATAAAGGGGGGTTTGTTAAAACGATGAAGGAGAGTGTGTTTAAAGCGATAAAGGGGGATGTGTTAAAGCGATAAAGGGGGGTTTGTTAAAACGATGAAGGAGAGTGTGTTAAAGCGATAAAGGGGGATGTGTTAAAACGATGAAGGAGAGTGTGTTAAAACGATGAAGGGGAGTGTGTTAAAACGATGAAGGGGAGTATGTTAAAACGATGAAGGGGAGTGTGTTAAAACGATGAAGGGGAGTGTGTTTAAAACGATGAAGGGGAGTATGTTAAAACGATGAAGGGGAGTATGTTCATTCAATGAAACCGAGTCCCGGAGCGGGGAACATTGAACTAGAAAACACACAGAGATAGGTGACGTCGATTCTTACTTACATTTGAGTCTGTCACGAAGAAGCATATTCAGTTTTAAAGAACTTGCTTTAAAAAAAGTCAGGATGAGCGGACACTTAGGTTTAATCACTCACAAGTTAGTACATACACACCAAACTGTCAGAGTATGGACAACAGAATGACATCAAAAATAAAAACTGACGATAAAAAGGGCAAGTACATAAAATGCAATATGAAGTACAGAAGAAATCAATGGAACGTTTAAAGCAGAGAAGTATGAAAATACAATGGGAAGAAATGTTGAATGTAAATGTCACAAGGAAGACACCATTACCAAGTAGGGTGCCAGATGGCGTAGGTGATTGATCAAGTCTCTGCATAACTTTCTATCTCTGGGTGATCAAGTCTCTACATAACTTTCTATCTCTGGGTGATCAAGTCTCTACATAACTTTCTATCTCTGGGTGATCAAGTCTCTGCATAACTTTCTATCTCTGGGTGATCAAGTCTCTACATAACTTTCTATCTCTGGTGATCAAGTCTCTACATAACTTTCTATCTCTGGGTGATCAAGTCTCTACATAACTTTCTATCTCTGGGTGATCAAGTCTCTACATAACTTTCTATCTCTGGGTGATCAAGTTTCTACATAACTTTCTATCTTTACAGCTGTTGATCTGTTCTACTGCTGACTTCGATACCAAATCTTCCTCTTAGTGTGTTCAGCACCTTGTCTCCATGTTTCTTCCATTTCTTCGACCCACAACTTTTCAAGTTGTCACATTTCAGCTGTCCCTTCCTCAATACGTGGCTACAAACATACGATTGATCGTCCCAATGTTTACAAGAAAACGTATTTGTGTCTCGGCGTCCACATCCCCGTTACTCTGTCATTCGTATCGCTCGGCTATAAAATCACAGTTACGTGGTCTTGCGCCGATGTTCATTGCTGTTGTCATATTATCCAGGATTCACATTAATAGATCAAGCAAGACTATCTCCACATAACACTGCAGTACTCGTTTTCCTATATCTATAGACAAAAATTGGTTGCATAACATTTCTCTCTTTCTTTAGAATACGGTCTTTCACATCACTACTCTGCGGTCCCGGATCTGTTTTACGTCTACCATTGAGTATCGTGACTTCATTCCTAGGTACGTCTACCATTGAGTATTCTGACTTCATTCCTAGGTACTTCTACTATTGAGTATCTTGACTTCATTCCTAGGTACGTCTACCATTGAGTATCTTGACTTCATTCCTAGGTACGTCTACCCATTGAGTATCTTGATTTCCTTCCTAGGTACGTCTACCATTGAGTATCTTGATTTCCTTCCTAGGTACGTCTACCCATTGAGCATCTTGATTTCCTTCCTAGGTACGTCTACCCATTGAGTATCTTGACTTCATTCCTAGGTACGTCTACCATTGAGTATCTTGATTTCCTTCCTAGGTACGTCTACCCATTGAGTATCTTGACTTCATTTCTAGGTACGTCTACCCATTGAGTATCTTGATTTCCTTCCTAGGTACGTCTACCATTGAGTATCTTGAATTCATTCCTAGGTACGTCTACCCATTGAGTATCCTGATTTCCTTCCTAGGTACGTCTACCATTGAGTATCTTGACTTCATTCCTAGGTACGTCTACCCATTGAGTATCTTGACTTCATTCCTAGGTACGTCTACCATTGAGTATCTTGACTTCATTCCTAGGTACGTCTACCCATTGAGTATCTTGATTTCATTCCTAGGTACGTCTACCATTGAGTATCTTGATTTCATTCCTAGGTACGTCTACCATTGAGTATCTTGATTTCATTCCTAGGTACGTCTACCATTGAGTATCTTGATTTCATTCCTAGGTACGTCTACCCATTGAGTATCTTGACTTCATTCTTAGGTACGTCTACCATTGAGTATCTTGATTTCATTCCTAGGTACTTCTACTATTGAGTATCTTGACTTCATTCTTAGGTACGTCTACCATTGAGTATCTTGACTTCATTCCTAGGTACGTCTACCCATTGAGTATCTTGATTTCCTTCCTAGGTACGTCTACCATTGAGTATCTTGATTTCCTTCCTAGGTACGTCTACCCATTGAGCATCTTGATTTCCTTCCTAGGTACGTCTACCCATTGAGTATCTTGACTTCATTCCTAGGTACGTCTACCATTGAGTATCTTGATTTCCTTCCTAGGTACGTCTACCCATTGAGTATCTTGACTTCATTCCTAGGTACGTCTACCCATTGAGTATCTTGATTTCCTTCCTAGGTACGTCTACCATTGAGTATCTTGAATTCATTCCTAGGTACGTCTACCCATTGAGTATCTTGATTTCCTTCCTAGGTACGTCTACCATTGAGTATCTTGACTTCATTCCTAGGTACGTCTACCCATTGAGTATCTTGACTTCATTCCTAGGTACGTCTACCATTGAGTATCTTGACTTCATTCCTAGGTACGTCTACCCATTGAGTATCTTGATTTCATTCCTAGGTACGTCTACCATTGAGTATCTTGATTTCATTCCTAGGTACGTCTACCATTGAGTATCTTGATTTCATTCCTAGGTACGTCTACCATTGAGTATCTTGATTTCATTCCTAGGTACGTCTACCCATTGAGTATCTTGACTTCATTCTTAGGTACGTCTACCATTGAGTATCTTGATTTCATTCCTAGGTACGTCTACCATTGAGTATCTTGATTTCCTTCCTAGGTACGTCTACCATTGAGTATCTTGATTTCATTCCTAGGTACGTCTACCATTGAGTATCTTGATTTCATTCCTAGGTACGTCTACCATTGAGTATCTTGATTTCATTCCTAGGTACTTCTACCATTGAGTATCTTGATTTCATTCCTAGGTACGTCTACTATTGAGTATCTAGACTTCATTTCCTGGTACGTCTACCCATTGAGTATCTTGACTTCATTCCTAGATACGTCTACCATTGAGTATCTTGACTTCATTCCTAGATACGTCTACCATTGAGTATCTTGATTTCATTCCTAGATACGTCTACCATTGAGTATCTTGATTTCTTTCCTAGGTACGTCTACCATTGAGTATCTTGATTTCATTCCTAGATACGTCTACCATTGAGTATCCTGATTTCATTCCTAGGTACGTCTACCACTGAGTATCTTGATTTCATTCCTAGGTACGTTTACCATTGAGTATCTTGATTTCATTCCTAGGTACGTCTACCATTGAGTATCTTGATTTCATTCCTAGGTACGTCTACTATTGAGTATCTAGACTTCATTCCCTGGTACGTCTACCCATTGAGTATCTTGACTTCATTCCTTTGAACGTCTACCATTGAGTATCTTGACTTCGTTCCTAGGTACGTCTATTATTAAGTATCTTGTCTTCGTTCCCAGGTTCGTCTATTATTGAGTATCTTGACTTCATTCCCAGGTTCGTCTATTATTGAGTATCTTGACCAGGAAATTCTCTCTTTTATTTCGGCCTTAACCGAATGACCAATCCCTCATCGTGCGCACTTAGAAATATGGATTGAGTACATGTATATGTAGATTACCAGTATCATGAGAACTGACAACAAGAAAAGCAACATTGTAACGAGAGCGACACACCCACATCCATTGAAGAGAAACTCTACGGATCATTCGAAACGCTGCAACAGACAGCCGCCTTGATAAGAGAGTCCGGAGTGCTGGTCTAAATGAACCGTGATCGAAGAAAGACGTTGATTGGGCGTAGGTGCTTATGTTGTGTTTTGTAGGTGCTTATGTTGTGTTTTGTAGGTGCTTATGTTGTGTTTTGTAGGTGCTTATGTTGTGTTTTGCAGGTGCTTATGTTGTGTTTTGTAGGTGCTTATGTTGTGTTTTGTAGGTGCTTATGTTGTGTTTTGTAGGTGTTTATGTTGTGTTTTGTAAGTGTTTATGTTGTGTTTTGTAAGTGCTTATGTTGTGTTTTGTAGGTGCTTATGTTGTGTTTTGTAGGTGCTTATGTTGTGTTTTGCAGGTGCTTATGTTGTGTTTTGTAGGTGCTTATGTTGTGTTTTGCAGGTGCTTATGTTGTGTTTTGCAGGTGCTTATGATGTGTTTGGTAGGTGCTTGTGTTGTGTTTTGTAGGTGCTTATGTTGTATTTTGTAGGTGCTTATGTTGTGTTTTGCAGGTGCTTATGTTTTGTTTTGTAGGTGCTTATGTTGTGTTTTGTAGGTGCTTATGTTGTGTTTTGTAGGTGCTTATGTTGTGTTTTGTAGGTGCTTATGTTGTGTTTTGTAGGTGCTTATGTTGTGTTTTGTAGGTGCTTATGTTGTGTTTTGTAGGTGCTTATGTTGTGTTTTGTAGGTGCTTATGTTGTGTTTTGTAGGTGCTTATGTTGTGTTTTGTAGGTGCTTATGTTGTGTTTTGTAGGTGCTTGTGTTTTGTAAGTGTTTATGTTGTGTTTTGTAGGTGCTTATGTTGTGTTTTGTAAGTGTTTATGTTGTGTTTTGTAGGTGCTTATGTTGTGTTTTGTAAGTGTTTATGTTGTGTTTTGCAGGTGCTTATGTTGTGTTTTGTAGGTGCTTATGTTGTGTTTTGCAGGTGCTTATGTTGTGTTTTGTAAGTGTTTATGTTGTGTTTTGTAGGTGCTTATGTTGTGTTTTGTAGGTGTTTATGTTGTGTTTTGTAAGTGTTTATGTTGTGTTTTGTAAGTGCTTATGTTGTGTTTTGTAGGTGCTTATGTTGTGTTTTGTAGGTGCTTATGTTGTGTTTTGCAGGTGCTTATGTTGTGTTTTGTAGGTGCTTATGTTGTGTTTTGCAGGTGCTTATGTTGTGTTTTGCAGGTGCTTATGATGTGTTTGGTAGGTGCTTGTGTTGTGTTTTGTAGGTGCTTATGTTGTATTTTGTAGGTGCTTATGTTGTGTTTTGCAGGTGCTTATGTTTTGTTTTGTAGGTGCTTATGTTGTGTTTTGTAGGTGCTTATGTTGTGTTTTGTAGGTGCTTATGTTGTGTTTTGTAGGTGCTTATGTTGTGTTTTGTAGGTGCTTATGTTGTGTTTTGTAGGTGCTTATGTTGTGTTTTGTAGGTGCTTATGTTGTGTTTTGTAGGTGCTTATGTTGTGTTTTGTAGGTGCTTATGTTGTGTTTTGTAGGTGCTTATGTTGTGTTTTGTAGGTGCTTATGTGTTTTGTAGGTGCTTATGTTGTGTTTTGTAAGTGTTTATGTTGTGTTTTGTAAGTGTTTATGTTGTGTTTTGTAAGTGTTTATGTTGTGTTATGTAAGTGTTTATGTTGTGTTTTGTAAGTGTTTATGTTGTGTTTTGTAAGTGTTTATGTTGTGTTTTGTAAGTGTTTATGTTGTGTTTTGTAAGTGTTTATGTTGTGTTTTGTAAGTGTTTATGTTGTGTTTTGTAAGTATTTATGTTGTGTTTTGTAAGTATTTATGTTGTGTTTTGTAGGTGTTTATGTTGTGTTTTGTAAGTATTTATGTTGTGTTTTGTAAGTATTTATGTTGTGTTTTGTAAGTGTTTATGTTGTGTTTTGTATGTATTTATGTTGTGTTTTGTAAGTGTTTATGTTGTGTTTTGTAAGTATTTATGTTGTGTTTTGTAAGTGTTTATGTTGTGTTTTGTAAGTATTTATGATGTGTTTTGTAGGTGTTTATGTTGTGTTTTGTAAGTGTTTATGTTGTGTTTTGTAAGTATTTATGTTGTGTTTTGTAAGTATTTATGTTGTGTTTTGTAAGTATTTATGTTGTGTTTTGTAGGTGTTTATGTTGTGTTTTGTAAGTGTTTATGTTGTGTTTTGTAAGTATTTATGTTGTGTTTTGTAAGTATTTATGTTGTGTTTTGTAAGTATTTATGTTGTGTTTTCTAAGTATTTATGTTGTGTTTTGTAGGTGTTTATGTTGTGTTTTGTAAGTATTTATGTTGTGTTTTGTAAGTATTTATGTTGTGTTTTGTAAGTGTTTATGTTGTGTTTTGTAAGTATTTATGTTGTGTTTTGTAAGTGTTTATGTTGTGTTTTGTAAGTATTTATGTTGTGTTTTGTAAGTGTTTATGTTGTGTTTTATAAGTATTTATGTTGTGTTTTGTAGGTGTTTATGTTGTGTTTTGTAAGTATTTATGTTGTGTTTTGTAAGTATTTATGTTGTGTTTTGTAAGTGTTTATGTTGTGTTTTGTAAGTATTTATGTTGTGTTTTGTAAGTGTTTATGTTGTGTTTTGTAAGTATTTATGTTGTGTTTTGTAAGTGTTTATGTTGTGTTTTGTAAGTGTTTATGTTGTGTTTTGTAAGTATTTATGTTGTGTTTTGTAAGTGTTTATGTTGTGTTCTGTAAGTATTTATGTTGTGTTTTGTAAGTGTTTATGTTGTGTTTTGTAAGTATTTATGTTGTGTTTTGTAATTGTTTATGTTGTGTTTTGTAAGTATTTATGTTGTGTTTTGTAATTGTTTATGTTGTGTTTGTTTTGTAAGTATATATGTTGTGTTTTGTAGGTGTTTATGTTGTGTTTTGTAAGTATTTATGTTGTGTTTTGTAAGTGTTTATGTTGTGTTTTGTAAGTATTTATGTTGTGTTTTGTAAGTGTTTATGTTGTGTTTTGTAAGTGTTTATGTTGTGTTTTGTAAGTGTTTATGTTGTGTTTTGTAAGTGTTTATGTTGTGTTTTGTAAGTGTTTATGTTGTGTTTTGTAAGTGTTTATGTTGTGTTTTGTAAGTGTTTATGTTGTGTTTTGTAGGTGTTTATGTTGTGTTTTGTAAGTGTTTATGTTGTGTTTTGTAGGTGTTTATGTTGTGTTTTGTAGGTGTTTATGTTGTGTTTTGTAAGTATTTATGTTATGTTTTGTAGGTGTTTATGTTGTGTTTTGTAAGTGTTTATGTTGTGTTTTGTAGGTGTTTATGTTGTGTTTTGTAGGTATTTATGTTGTGTTTTGTAGGTGTTTATGTTGTGTTTTGTAGGTGTTTATGTTGTGTTTTGTAAGTATTTATGTTGTGTTTTGTAAGTGTTTATGTTGTGTTTTGTAAGTATTTCTGTTGTGTTTTGTAGGTTTTTATGTTGTGTTTTGTAAGTGTTTATGTTGTGTTTTGTAAGTGTTTATGTTGTGTTTTGTAAGTGTTTATGTTGTGTTTTGTAAGTGTTTATGTTGTGTTTTGTAAGTGTTTATGTTGTGTTTTGTAAGTGTTTATGTTGTGTTTTGTAAGTGTTTATGTTGTGTTTTGTAAGTGTTTATGTTGTGTTTTGTAAGTGTTTATGTTGTGTTTTGTATGTGTTTATGTTTTGTTTTGTAAGTGTTTATGTTGTGTTATGTAAGTGTTTATGTTGTGTTATGTAAGTGTTTATGTTGTGTTTTGTAAGTGTTTATGTTGTGTTATGTAAGTGTTTATGTTGTGTTATGTAAGTGTTTATGTTGTGTTTTGTAAGTATTTATGTTGTGTTTTGTAGGTGTTTATGTTGTGTTTTGTAAGTATTTATGTTGTGTTTTGTAGGTGTTTATGTTGTGTTTTGTAAGTATTTATGTTGTGTTTTGTAAGTGTTTATGTTGTGTTTTGTAAGTATTTATGTTGTGTTTTGTAAGTGTTTATGTTGTGTTTTGTAAGTATTTATGTTGTGTTTTGTAGGTGTTTATGTTGTGTTTTATAAGTATTTATGTTGTGTTTTGTAGGTGTTTATGTTGTGTTTTGTAAGTATTTATGTTGTGTTTTGTAAGTATTTATGTTGTGTTTTGTAAGTGTTTATGTTGTGTTTTGTAAGTATTTATGTTGTGTTTTGTAAGTGTTTATGTTGTGTTTTGTAAGTATTTATGTTGTGTTTTGTAAGTGTTTATGTTGTGTTTTGTAAGTGTTTATGTTGTGTTTTGTAAGTATTTATGTTGTGTTTTGTAAGTGTTTATGTTGTGTTCTGTAAGTATTTATGTTGTGTTTTGTAAGTGTTTATGTTGTGTTTTGTAAGTATTTATGTTGTGTTTTGTAATTGTTTATGTTGTGTTTTGTAAGTATTTATGTTGTGTTTTGTAATTGTTTATGTTGTGTTTGTTTTGTAAGTATATATGTTGTGTTTTGTAGGTGTTTATGTTGTGTTTTGTAAGTATTTATGTTGTGTTTTGTAAGTGTTTATGTTGTGTTTTGTAAGTATTTATGTTGTGTTTTGTAAGTGTTTATGTTGTGTTTTGTAAGTGTTTATGTTGTGTTTTGTAAGTGTTTATGTTGTGTTTTGTAAGTGTTTATGTTGTGTTTTGTAAGTGTTTATGTTGTGTTTTGTAAGTGTTTATGTTGTGTTTTGTAGGTGTTTATGTTGTGTTTTGTAAGTGTTTATGTTGTGTTTTGTAGGTGTTTATGTTGTGTTTTGTAGGTGTTTATGTTGTGTTTTGTAAGTATTTATGTTGTGTTTTGTAGGTGTTTATGTTGTGTTTTGTAAGTGTTTATGTTGTGTTTTGTAGGTGTTTATGTTGTGTTTTGTAGGTATTTATGTTGTGTTTTGTAGGTGTTTATGTTGTGTTTTGTAGGTGTTTATGTTGTGTTTTGTAAGTATTTATGTTGTGTTTTGTAAGTGTTTATGTTGTGTTTTGTAAGTATTTCTGTTGTGTTTTGTAGGTGTTTATGTTGTGTTTTGTAAGTGTTTATGTTGTGTTTTGTAAGTGTTTATGTTGTGTTTTGTAAGTGTTTATGTTGTGTTTTGTAAGTGTTTATGTTGTGTTTTGTAAGTGTTTATGTTGTGTTTTGTAAGTGTTTATGTTTTGTTTTGTAAGTGTTTATGTTGTGTTTTGTAAGTGTTTATGTTGTGTTTTGTAAGTGTTTATGTTGTGTTTTGTAAGTGTTTATGTTTTGTTTTGTAAGTGTTTATGTTGTGTTTTGTAAGTGTTTATGTTTTGTTATGTAAGTGTTTATGTTGTGTTATGTACGTGTTTATGTTGTGTTATGTACGTGTTTATGTTGTGTTTTGTAAGTGTTTATGTTGTGTTATGTAAGTGTTTATGTTGTGTTATGTAAGTGTTTATGTTGTGTTTTGTAAGTATTTATGTTGTGTTTTGTAAGTGTTTATGTTGTGTTATGTAAGTGCTTATGTTGTGTTTTGTAGGTGTTTATGTTGTGTTTTGTAAGTGTTTACGTATTGTTTTGTAGGTGTTTATGTTGTGTTTTGTAAGTGTTTATGTTTTGTTTTGTAAGTGTTTATGTTGTGTTTTGTAAGTGTTTATGTTGTGTTTTGTAAGTGTTTATGTTGTGTTTTGTAAGTGTTTATGTTGTGTTTTGTAATTGTTTATGTTGTGTTTTGTAAGTGTTTATGTTGTGTTTTGTAAGTGTTTATGTTGTGTTTTGTAAGTGTTTATGTTGTGTTTTGCAGTACTGCTGTGGTGTTTACGCCTTTCGGAACAAAATATCCGAGGTCATCGTGACATCCTGGAATACCGGGTTGCCTTTTCTCTTCGATCCCTTCTCACTTGGCCAGACTGATTCGCCTGTTGTCATGAGTATCACCGGCATGTAGAGTCTTCATTACTTCTGTTTCCCGCTGATCCTGACGTAACCATGAGTCGTTGAGAACACTCATTCCAGTTCCTTGTAGACATCCTAGCCGCAGTATTTGATTGTATTGACTTGCTGTTCCATTTACTTTCATTGTGCGTCTACAATATGTATATTTCAATAATAACATCACATGGAAGATGCACCACAGAAATAAAAAGCAGAAAATCTCAGGCCAAAATAGCATTTCAGAAAATGAAAAACATTTTTCGCAACACGTCTGTGTCAGTAGAAGTGAGAAAGAGAGTTCATCGGTGCTAGATAGAGCCAATTCTGATCTATGGAAGCAAATCATTGTAGTAGACAAACAAATAAAAAGACGATTAGAGGCCACAGAAATGGGATTTCTCAGAAGAATGTTGAAATTTTCCTGTAGAGCAAAAATGACCAACTAGGGCATTCTTAGAGAGGTCAACACTTAAAAGGGGCTCCTAAAACACATCAGAAAGAAATAATCAACATTTTTCGGGGACATTATGAGAAGAGGAAAGCTGCAATAGTTGGTTACAACTGGCATTACTCCTTTCTTTCCTTTCTTGAAGTTTATGCTTTTATTTTTACCTTCCATCACTTTAATGTCAATAATTTTCTGTAACTCATTTTCACGCTTAAAGATTAAGACGGCCTCATGAACTAATCTGCAATTGTTCATATTATAAACCAACGGCGGATATTCTAGGTGTACCATTTATGAATCTTAGTCAAATCTCCCCACACAGATTAAATATATCTGGTGATAGCAACCCCTCCTAACACCTTGGTATGTCATCCAACGTTAAACAATAGTGGCCAGAACAGGCGTCGAATAAAGAGAATAGTTTTAGTGACCGCTTTTACCTGGCTGGCGACATTTCGTGTTGAAAAGACTACCTTCATCTTGAACAAGGAGAGACCATAAGAGATAAAACAATAATCATCCTTTCCATACGTTTCGTCGCACTGTGCGCTATGCTTATTTCGGCCGCGTACGTTTCGTCACATCACTCGTGCGTCACTCTCATTTTTTTTTTTTTAAATAGTAGTGACTATTTTTTTAAATAAAAAAATTAAACTAAAGAAATACTTGTGTGTGTGTGTGTGCATAATTTTTCGATAGAAGGAATTGGTACAATTAGCTTGTAAGCTAGAGTCTGTGAGTGAGTGACGTGAGTAATGTGAGTGAGTGAGTGACGGGAATGTGTGACCTGAGTGACGTGGGTGAGTGACGTTAGTGAGTGATTGACCTTAGTGAGTTAGTGACGTTAGTGAGTGAGTGAGTGAATGAGTGAGTGAGTGAGTGAGTGACGTGAATGAGTGGCGTGAGTGAGTGACGTCAGTCAGTGAGGGATATGAGTGAGTGACGTGAGTGAGTGACGTGAGTTACAAACAAAGAGCAGTCATTTAATTTGTTTTGATGGGAAATGGGAAGATGGCAAACAGTCATGGCGAGTTTTAAAATGTGTGTTGAGACATGGCAGAGGATGAGAGATGGCAGAGGATGAGATATGGCAGAGGATGAGAAATGGCAGAGGATGAGAGATGGCAGTGGATGAGAGATGGCAGTGGATGAGAGATGGCAGAGGATGAGAGATGGCAGTGGATGAGAGATGGCAGTGGATGAGAGATGGCAGAGGATGAGAGATGGCAGAGGATGAGAGATGGCAGAGGATGAGAGATGGCAGTGGATGAGAGATGGCAGAGGATGAGAGATGGCAGAGGATGAGAGATAGCAGAGGATGAGAGATGGCAGAGGATGAGAGATGGCAGTGGATGAGAGATGGCAGAGGATGAGAGATGGCAGAGGATGAGAGATGGCAGAGGATGAGAGATGGCAGAGGATGAGAGATGGCAGAGGATGAGAGATGGCAGAGGATGAGAGATGGCAGAAGATGAGAGATGGCAGAGGATGAGAGATGGCAGAGGATGAGAGATGGCAGAGGATGAGAGATGGCAGAGGATGAGAGATGGCAGTGGATGAGAGATGGCAGAGGATGAGAGATGGCAGTGGATGAGAGATGGCAGAGGATGAGAGATGGCAGAGGATGAGAGATGGCAGTGGATGAGAGATGGCAGAGGATGAGAGATGGCAGTGGACGAGAGATTTCAGTGGACGAGAGATTTCAGTGGACGAGAGATGGCAGTGGATGAGAGATGGCAGAGGATGAGAGATGGCAGTGGACGAGAGATGGCAGTGGACGAGAGATTTCAGTGGACGAGAGATTTCAGTGGACGAGAGATGGCAGTGGATGAGAGATGGCAGAGGATGAGAGATGGCAGTGGACGAGAGATTTCTGTGGACGAGAGATGGCAGTGGACGAAAGATTTCAGTGGACGAGAGATGGCAGTGGACGAGAGATGGCAGTGGACGAGAGATGGCAGTGGACGAGAGATGGCAGTGGACGAGAGATGGCAGTGGACGAGATTTAGTCGTTGTGGAGACATGTTTCTATCAGCAGAAAATGGTCGAAACAGTCTGTCTTATTTATCATCAACATTCCGGGAGTCCACACACTACGGTGACACCTGCAGAGCTCAAACGAGCTGATACCCTCATCAGGGATGATTGGTAAATCGCAACAAACAACTCACAGCTCAACTTGACATCTCTGTGGACAAATCACAACAAATAACTCACAGCTCAACATGACATCTGTGTGGACAAATCACAACAAACAACTCAGAGCTCAACTTGACATCTCTGTGGACAAATCACAACAAATAACTCACAGCTCAACATGACATCTGTGTGGACAAATCACAACAAACAACTCACAGCTCAACTTGACATCTCTGTGGACAAATCACAACAAATAACTCACAGCTCAACATGACATCTGTGTGGACAAATCACAACAAACAACTCAGAGCTCAACTTGACATCTCTGTGGACAAATCACAACAAACAACTCACAGCTCAACTTGACATCTCTGTGGACAAATCACAACAAATAACTCACAGCTCAACATGACATCTGTGTGGAAAAATCACAACAAACAACTCACAGTTCAACTAGAGATCTCTGTGGACAAATCACAACAAACAACTCACAGCTCAACATGACATCTGTGTGGACAAATCACAACAAACAACTCACAGCTCAACTTGACATCTCTGTGGACAAATCACAACAAACAACTCACAGCTCAACTTGACATCTCTGTGGACAAATCACAACAAACAACTCTCAGCTCAACATGACATCTCTGTGGACAAATCACAACAAACAACTCACAGCTCAACATGACATCTCTGTGGACAAATCACAACAAACAACTCACAGCTCAACTTGACATCTCTGTGGACAAATCACAACAAACAACTCACAGCTCAACTTGACATCTCTGTGGACAAATCATAACAAAACAGCTTACCGCTCAACTAGACAGACATCTGTGTTGAAAAATCACAACAAAATGACTCACAGTTCAATTTGACATCGCGGTGGAGTCAACACAATTATCCTCCAGTTAGGATATTCCAATCTGTGTGCACGATCGATCCCTCCATGATATCGCGAACTTTAACATGCTGTCTTTCCTCATTCGACATGCAGCCTGGATCTTCAAGTGTTCACATTCAAGAGTCCACTCTTTTTTAAAATAATTCTACGCCAAGAAAGTTTCAATTTAGTTTATGTCGGGACTGTTTTTGGGCCACTTCTGTACTGACACATTCCTTCCTTGCGACCAACGCGATCGTGACATAAGCTCTATGCTTTGGACTAACGTCATGTTAAAATGTACACCCGTTTTGTTGTAATTCATCCTCTGTAGCTCCACGATTGACTGTAGCATTAAATATCGCTGGATTCCTTCTCTCACCCATGAACAGTCGTATGTTTTTTTCTGCTCTTCGGTGGCTCGGCCCGAACAATTTTTTTTCTTTATTCAGAAATGTTTGACTTCCCACTACCTTCTTGTCGCTTGATGGCATCAAATGCTTTTAATTAACTCACATAAAGGGGGGGGGGATTGTTGGTCTAGCGGTGCGACGTCGACTTCTCAACAAGAAGGACTTGGATTCAACGCCCACCACAGGATCTGGCGATTTCCCAAAAATAGGAAAAATTAATCCATGATTTCTTCATGACGTTACCTTCCCCTAATCTCTTGGGTAGGGAGATCTGATGACAAGTCCAATCGAATAACGGCAATAAGCAAGATGCCCCGTGTGCACTCGCGCACGTTAAAGATGCATTAGCAGTTACAGTCGAGAAGAGTAAATCATAAAATGTACCTACTGCTCGGGAACAATTATCAGCAACCTGCTTACATATTGATCTCAGGCCGTGTTATGGAGTTCGTACACATAGGTCAGGGTTCTCCCAAATTTTCTAGAGATTCTCGAGGGGACTATCGAAGCATCTATGGATTCGTCCTGCGTGCAATGATGATGATCCTAACAACAACAATAACAACTTGAACAACAACAACAGCAACAAACAACAACAACAAAAACAATTAAATGACATCTCTGTAGACAATCCGTTTAGCAATGTCCAGATTTGAGAAATCTTCGGCCATGTTTAATTTCCCCTCATTCAAAATCCTGTGCTTCGACTTTCTGTGAATATTTTCTCAGCGTTAGAACTCGTCGCCTCCTCTATTATCGGGGGACTTTGATCTAAGCCAAATTTTGCTTCTACTTTTAGTTTTGTTTGCTCACTTAAGTGGATGCATATTTTGGCCAGAATATGATTGTTTAGCTCAGCAGGAAGATTGCCATGATTCTTTCTAAACAAACTGCTGTATGTTCAGTGTAAGACATTAAGAACAGCAACAAACTAATAATGATTATGTTCGCTTTAACGATGTTCTGCTGGCTAATGTAACGAAACGATGTGTGGTGATATTTCTGTGATTTGTTGTACGCGAATATATGTATTATTTTATCAATTACTTGCCGCAATCGTTATCATATTTGAGGAATTGATTGGTCTCACTTTGCCCTGAAGAAAGTGTGTCTACGCAAAGAAATGCAAACTAATTTGAACTGATTGTGCAGATCCTGTCCATGATGTAGTCTTGTGCACAGATCCCGTCCATGATAGAGTCTTGTGCACAGATCCAGTCCTTGGTATAGTCTTGTGCACAGATCCCGTCCATGATATAGTGTTGTGCACAGATCCAGTCCTTGATATAGTGTTGTGCACAGATCTCGTACATGATATAGTCTTGTGCACAGATCCAGTCCATGATATAGCACTGTGTGTAGATTAGGTTCATGATATAGCCCCGTGTGTAGATTAGGTTCATGATGTAGCCCCGTGTGTAGATTAGGTTCATGATATAGCCCCGTGTGTAGATTAGGTTCATTATATAGCGAATCAATTCAGATGAAGAGGTATGTTTACAGCACTCGGAAAAAATGACAAATGACAAGTAATATTTGTCATTTTTTCCGAGTGCTGTAAACATAGCTCTTCATCTGAATTGATTCGCTGAATATCGCCTCGGAAGTTTCCCTCTATAATAATATTCATTTATTATTATTTGTCTTCATGATATAGCCCCGTGTATAGATTTGGTTCATCATGTAGTCCTGATCATCTTAAAGTTTATACAGGTATCTTTCTTAATATAACTCTCCCTTCAATGCAATATTTTTTTAACGGAACGTCACTCAATAACCCGCGATAACTCAAATATATTAACTCTTCAACCATAAGGTAAATGCCCAACAGTTGATCCACTTTAATAAGTTAGACTTACAATCACGTTTCAAGCAGTAGTGGTTATTGTAGCCACTACCAGAACTTATCAACGAGAGGATCTCAAATATCGTAGCAATAAATGCCGTCTTGTGACAGGTGTGGTCCAGCTCTCTAGTAATTTCATGGTCCTCTGACATGTTTTTGTGCTTTTTGACATATTTTTGTGCTGACTGACACGGTTTTGTGCTGTCTGATATGTTTGTGTGCTGTCTGACACATTTTTGTGCTGTCTTACATGTTTTTGTGCAGTCTGACATGTTTTATGCTGTCTGACAGGTTTTTGTGCTGTCTGACAAGTTTTTGTGCTGCCTGACATGTTTTTGTGCTTTTTGACATATTTTTGTGCTGACTGACACGTTTTTGTGCTGTCTGATATGTTTGTGTGCTGTCTGACACATTGTTGTGCTGTCTTACATGTTTTTGTGCAGTCTGACATGTTTTTGTGCTTTTTGACATATTTTTGTGCTGACTGACACGTTTTTGTGCTGTCTGATATGTTTGTGTGCTGTCTGACACATTTTTGTGCTGTCTTACATGTTTTTGTGCAGTCTGACATGTTTTATGCTGTCTGACAGGTTTTTGTGCTGTCTGACAAGTTTTTGTGCTGCCTGACATGTTTTTGTGCTTTTTGACATATTTTTGTGCTGACTGACACGTTTTGTGCTGTCTGATATGTTTGTGTGCTGTCTGACACGTTTGTGACATTTGTTGACATTTTTGTGCTGACATTTTTGTGCTGATATGTTTGTGTGCTGTCTGACACGTTTGTGACATTTGTTGACATTTTTGTGCTGACTGACACGTTTTTGTGCTGTCTGATATGTTTGTGTGCAGTCTGACACGTTTGTGTGCTGTCTGACACGGTTTTGTCATGTTTGTGTGTTGTTTGACACTTTTTTGAGCTGTCTGACATGTTTTTGTGCTGTCTGACACGTTGTTATGCTGTCTGACATGTTTCTGTGCTGTCTGACATGTTTTTGTGCTGTCTGACACGCTTTTATAATGTTTTTGTGCTGTCTGAAATGTTTTTGTGCTGTCTGACACGTGTTGCGCTGTCTGACAAGTATGGTGTTGGTATCACTATTTTCTTCTTCAACGTTCAAGTCTTTGTGATTATGCGATCTTTACTCTTT